>OY282515.1:13748815-14208815 GCA_958296145.1 Hydrotaea cyrtoneurina
AAAAAACCATCGAGTAATCTCCCGGGTGGGGGAGGGTGGTGGTGATTGGGGAAAGAAATAATCAATGCTCCTTACGACCTGGCCTGGAATAAGTAGTGATTTTTGCAAAATGTTCCCTAGTTTTGTTATCAATCCACGGCAAAGCTTCCTTAATTGGTACTGTAGACAGTTCAAAGTTTATTATAAACAATAGCCAATTGTGAAAAATCTTTAACTACATTTATGGCATTTCCTCTGACACATTTAACTTCTCATAATAATTGCCCATTGTAGAAAAACAATTTTTAATAGTACATGTCACACGTGGATTCTGGCCTGATAGTGAGCCAAATATCATCTATTTGGAGTCATTTGTCGATTAAATGAACAAGTTATATGATTTTTTTGAATTAATGTTCTCTTAGAACAAAAATCCATTTAATTCTGAAGAGGGAATTAAGTCTTGTTCTTTTCTTTCTGTAAGAACGAGATTTAATAATGTAGGAATGTAAATTCTTTACAACGTCTCTAACATCCTCCTATGATTTCTTGCAAAAACTACGATTACTCAGGTAATTTTCGTCGGATTATCAAACACTACACGTTGCTGGAAAAGTTACAGTACGTTCTTTATGGGTTTCTACAAAACTAGCCAAATCCTCCGTACGTAAAAGTTGCCTGAGATAATTGCAGATAGACTCAATAGCTGTGAATGCCGCCCAATTGAAAAATTATCGTCTTTTCAATGATTTATTTCCCTTCGCCTTGAGATAATTACAGATAGACTCAATGGCTGTGAATGCCGTCCAATTTGATCTTCTTCTAGGATTTCAGCGGTGATATTTTCCGTTGAACGACCTTGACCTTGGTGTTTTATGTCTTGTACCGAGCATGACGATTCAAATTTGTCTATTAACTTTTTCAGTCCAGTCTATTTCGAACGTTTAAAAAGACAATGTGGTTTTCGCAGATACAATTTTTTTACAAAAAATTATAGAATTTTTTACAAAAAAAATTATCATAAATTTTTTACCCAAAAATGTATCGTATTTTTTTTTAAATAAAAATGTATCATACAATTTTTTGTTTAAAATAAAAATTTATCATAATTTTTAGAAAAAATTATCTATACAATTTTTTTTGAGGTTTAAGGAAATTTTAAACTATAGGATATACATGATTTTTTTTTTTTTTTTTGAAAAAATGTATCATAAATTTTTTTTTGGAAAAAATGTGTCATAAGTTTTTAAACACAAAATTAAATTTTTTACAAAAAAATTTATCACTTTATTTTTTTACAAAAAAATGTATGATAAAATTTAAAAAAAAAATTGCCATAAAATTTAAAAAAAATAGTTATCAAATTTTTTACAAAAAAAATAGTTATCAAATTTTTTTAAAAAAAAAATAGTTATCAAATCTTTTACAAAAAAAATAGTTATCAAATTTTTTACAAAAAAAAAAGTTATCAAATTTTTTACAAAACAAAAAAAATATATATTTTTTTTTAAACAAAAAATAGATCAAATTTTTTACAAAAAAAAAGTTATCAACTTTTTTACAAAAAAAAATAGTTAGCAAATTTTTTACAAAAAAAAAATAGTTATCAAATCTTTTACAAAAAAAAAAGTTATCAACTTTTTTTACAGAAAAAAAGTTATCAAATTTTTTACAAAAAAAATGTTATCAAATTTTTTACAAAAAAAAAAAAAAAAACAAAATCTCTCTTAAAATGTTTGTACAAAAAAATGTATCATAAAATTTTTTTAACATAAAAATGTATCATAATATTTTTTTTACACGATCATTTTCGTAATTGCTTTTAATTATTTGTATACCAAACAAAACTCGATTTTAGTTCCGTATCCGTAGGAATTTCCGATGTTTGATGAAAAATGTGTAGTAGCCAAAGTTGCACTCAATTTACAGATATCAAAAAATTTCATTTTTCACAAAGTTATTCCGAAAAAGAATACCACAAACAATAAATGTTAGCTATTGTCTCAGCTATCACAACTCAGCCCATTTTACAGATACTTAAGTTTTTGCATTTTTTTTAAGTTTTCGAAATAAAATAGAGATTTTCGAAACTCGCCAAAATTAAAAATTTGCGTTTATTATAAAAACTACATTAAAAATTTTAAGGAGCTGTTTGTTGGGTTCAGTGAGTGCAATCCACCAACATTTTTACTATTTTCCCTTTTGGTATTTTCGATTTTTTTTATATCGAAAAAAGTGTCAAATGAAAATTAGCGATTTTTTCTGAGCAGGAAGTTTTTATATTTTTCTTTGTAAACGGTACAACTGTCTAGGTCATATTTTGTATGCATTGATTAATTGGCAACAAGTTTTTGTGGCGGTGCTGACACTTTTTTCGTATTTTCCAATTTTTGTTTACCACTTTTTCATATCCATTCACATAGAATGTATTATGGCTTACCAGCCTAGCCTGCCATAACCTTTAGCCTATCGGGGCATTCATATTTAGAACGAAAAATAAAAATTCCACGTCTTACGCTTTTTTACGCAAATATGCATTTTTTGTTTTATTGAAACACATGCCGTTTCTCACATATGTATATCCCTGTGTAGATTTTGCAATTTAATAAAAACAAAACTAAAAAAAAATATCAACTCAAAAGAGTTTCAAATATATAACTAAAATTATACGGCAGCCAATTGTAAAAAAAAAACAGTTTTTCTGTCTTTATCCTTTTCTTTTTGTTGTTGTTTGTTTGTCATATTCATTTGTCATCGATAAATCTTGAGTCCTTTGAGTCGGAGCCATTTTCCATATCAACATTATCGTGGATACTTCTTAACGCAAGAATGCGGTGGTGGCATAAGGATAGGCAGAGTAAGCAGAAGCGGCATAAGGATAAGCACCGTATGCAGCATAGGGTGCGCTGTAGGCAGCAGCGTAGGGTGTGCTGTAGGCGGCAGTATAGGCAGCGGTATAGGGAGCAGCAACAACGGGTGCAGAGTAAGCGGAATAAGCCAAAGGAGCACCGACAAGGGCGGGCTTAGCCATGGCGCAGGCGAAGAGGGCGAACAAGCAAATGGCGAACTAGAATGGAAACAGAAAATATGAAATATGAGCTGGATTAGAAAATTATTCTTAAAAATTACACTTTTAAAATATTCAATTTGCATTTTGAGAAAATATGGCTGAATTTACTGGAAGAATTGCTCAGTTAGTGTTAAAAAGACAAGTTTTTTTTTGGACATTTATATTTTTGCTGCAAAGAAATTGAAATAATCGATGATCTTTAACAACAGAAACATAGACTTTAGTTTTCTGAAAACATTTAGAGCGCAAGTTCCGCAAGTTGGTCAGATGTTCGTTATAACTCAAAGTGTGACTAAGATTAAGAAAACCCTATAGAATCTTATGAAATCTAAACGGAAATCTTAAATTATCTTGTGGTTGCTGGCAAGCAGGCATCATTTTCTAGATTAGTTGCCCTCCAACACCTGTGTAAAATTGTTCGAAACAAATTTGTTTCCAATAAGGTTAACAATTTAATTAAGAAAAATTTTACGGAATTTAAATATTTTCATAAACAAATTGGGGAAATCAGATGGAATTGTGTATTTATTGCCCCAGCTACAATTAGGTTAATAGTTTCAATTAAATTGTTTGTTCATATAGTGAAAAACCATTTACAAATTTAGCAATTTTTTTTGCTCTCCAACTACAACGAAATTAATGGTATCAATGAAACTGTTTGTTCATATAATGAAAACCTGTAATTTTCTATTTAGGAATTTACCAGCAGAAATGAAATACTATTACTGATTCAGTTTTGATTAAATTAAATTAATTGATTTTCTCTTTTTTTAGAATGTTTAAATTTTGGTTATCGATTTTTTTTTTCAATAAAATTGGAATTGTTCCGAGAAGACAGAAAAAAAGTCATGCCAAAAAAAAATTCTAAAAAAATTGACAAAATTAGAATTGTTCTAAGAAGTTAACAAAAAAATGTCGGACCAAAACAATTCTAATATCAATTAATTTTTTAATCACTACTAAGAATAAAATATTTTTTTTTTGAAAAATACAATTTTTCTATTTAAAAAAAATAAATTTGCTTTTAGTTTTGATTAAACAATTACTCTTTAAATTGAAAAATACAATTTTTATATTTAAAAAAAATAAATTTGCTTTTAGTTTTGATTAAACAATTAATTGATATGTTTTTGGCACATTTTATCCAAACTCCTCGAAAGAATTCTAATTTTATCGAAAGGAATTGAATTAGACTGTATACAGATCGATTAAAAAATTAATTGATATTACAAATTATGTTTGGTTATATTTTTGTATCACGACATTTGTACAAAAATATTTTAGTTGTGTCAATTAAATAAAAAGTTGTTTCCCAAGACTCCCATTGTTCTATTTAAAAGTTTACCAGTCATAAAATATTTTCGTTTCAGTTTTGATTAAAAAATTAATTGATATTTGAATTTTTTTTCATCATTCATTATCTTCGAACTTCTGGATACAATTGTTTGAAGTGAAATTTAAAAACCAATCGAGAAATCGATTAAAAAATTAATTGATATGACAAATTGTTTCGTTTATCAAGACAGTGAAACTGTGTCAATTAAATGAAAAAAATTTAAATAATCCCATTCTTCAGGTAAAAAAAAATATTATGTTGATTTCAGATTTTAATTAAATAATTTAATTAATATTACAATATTGAAAGATTAAAGATTTAAGTGAAAAATTTTATTGGAGAAGCCTGTTTTTCCGTTCGAAAGAATATTATTTTGCAAGCAGTTTTGATTAAAACATTAATTACTTTTACAATTTATTTTGTTTCGATTTTTTCATTGTTTCAATTAAATGCAAAATTTAATTGAACAACACAATGTTTCTATTCACAAAGTTAATAGTTTAATTTAATTTTTTATTTGTTTTAGATTTGATTAAAAAAGTTAATTGATATTACAACTTTTTTCTGTTTGTGTTTGTATTATAATATTTTGTCGATCGCTAGTTAATTAGATCATTTTTCATTCACTAAATGTTTCCAAAAATCCTTACAGGATTTGAAAACATTTTAAATAATTCGGAATTTTTTTTGTTAATATTCACTTCATTTGGTAAACACTTACGAATTTGAACATTTTGTTGGATTGTTTTGTGGGTTGGTTGTCTGGTTTAGGTTTAGTTTGGTTTAAAAGTTCTTAACAAACTGATGATGATACCCTGTGACAACGCCAGCTTTTATAGTTATAGTTTTCAGCGACATTTTTCGTTTATGTCTCTTCCATATTTTCTCCTTGGCGATTCTAGTAGACCCCTAATTGGCCGTGGCGCACATTATGTAGAATGGGGGGTGGGGTGGGTCATAAAACTTTGCCAAATACACAGAAAAAAATAACAAAAAATATATTTGACAATCGAATATTATAAATGCACGACATGTTCTGAAAGTATTGCTTTTCTGGCAACTGAACGCGATTTACAATTTACGCAAATTTTGAAAACAACAACCAGACAGCCGGACCAATTTAAATGTGTAAAGCTTATTTATATACGTGTGTGCGATCTTTTTTTTTGTTTTGACAATTTTTAGAACAGGCATACATTTATTAAACACGAAATCATTTCCATTTCATTACGAATATCACAGCAATAACTTAAAGCCGTCATCACTTCATGTCAGACGAGACATTCCTCACTGGAGGCCCGTAAAATAAGCGGCCGTTAAATTGTCCCATTTGTCAACACTTATAAATCACGGATAATTACAGAACAAAAGGTCGTTTCAGCCAGTTGAGGTCTGTAAGACCAAATAAAAAAAAAAAAACAACAACTTCGTATTTATTGTTTTTGAGTTTGTATCTTTTTCACTCAATGTATGTATGTATGTGCAGTCATGTCGCACGAGATCTGCATATCAAGCAGGTCTATTTTTTGTTTGTAATAGAAAAGCATTTTAGTTGCGTTGAAGTTTTGTGTTTAGGTGCAGGGATTTGTGCCGGTAGTGTTTGGGAATCACTGTTTTCAGTAATGAATTTGGTTTTTTCTATTGCCTTTTGGTCACTAGACTAGAGGTTAGTGGACCGCAGACCTTGTACATTCTTAAGTATGGCGAAGTGATTCTTTAAGGGAGTGCGGAATTAACTTAATTTTTCTAAATTCGGTAAAATGTTTGAGCTAATGACCGCATTTATGAGCAACCTTGAAATGTCTGCTTGTGTTACACAATGGCGCTGAATTTATGTCTCGCCTGCAAATGACCCCGAAGAAAAAAATGATCGAGAACTTCATAGAACACTTGGTCAAAGATGGAAAACATTGTAATCGTCAGGAATGAGTCAAAAATTGTAAGTGATGGATAGGGGGACTAAAATGTCAAAACGAGCCTAAAACTGGTGTACTTTAAAGAAGAAATAATCTACATAAGTAAGCGCCCCGGTAGGCGAGTTGGTAGCGTGCTTGCCTATCAGCGTGGGGGTTGTGGGTTCGATTCCCACCAGAGGCTTTGGTCTGTCGCTGCAAAAATCTAAACATATGGTCTGTGTCACCCGGTTTACCCTTGGACCCAAAAATTAGAATATAAATTTACTTTGTATTGTAATTAATAATAAATAAATCTTAATATATATTTACCCTCGACACTGATTCACTGATACACCGATTCCCTGATTCACTGATACACTGATTCCCTGATTCACAGACTCTGTCACGCAGTACGTAGGAATTTAAATAGGCATTCTATAATAATTCTATAAATAATAAAAATAAAAAAAATAATTTTTTTTTTTGTACAGAAATTGTGTTTTCCCCAAATTATTTTTTAACAAATTTTTTTTTTCCAAAATTTTTTTTTTCAACAATTTTTTTTTTTCAACAAAATTTTTTTTTCCACAAAATTTTTTTTTCAACAAAAATTTTTTTTTCCGGAAAAATTTTTTTTTTCAACAAAATTTTTTTTTTCATCAAAAATTTTTTTTTTCAACAAAAATTTTTTTTTTCCACAAAAATTTTTTTTTTCAACAATAATTTTTTTTTTCCAATTTTATTTTTTTTCGAAATTTTTTTTTACGAAATAGTTTTCTCAAAATATTTTTTACAAAATTTTTAAAATTAAGTAACAAATACTTTCTCAAGCAAATTAACGGGCGCCATAGGCGCATTACAACTTACTAGTAAATAAATAATCTACATAACAGTATATAAAATGCTTGCGTGTCTGGCTGATTCGTTCTGTCCTCAACAAACGACAGAAGGAATTTTTGGAAATTCGTATTCGAAAAGGATAACAAGTGGACAAATAGTAAGTTCGGCCGGGCCGAATCTTATATACCCTCCATCATGGATCCTTAAAAAGTCAATAAATAAGAAAACTAACTGAGTTTTTGGGCCGCTCGTGACCCGATAGACCCAGGAACCCGATCACAAATTTTATCCAAATCATGAAAATAAATGCATATTTGGGTTCGCGAGAAAATTTCGTTGCATTTCGATACCCATATGTCCATGTTTGTCAAGGGACGGTTTTTGGGCCGCTGGTGACCCGATAGTCCCAGAAACCGGATCAAAAAATTTAGGCAAATCATGAAAATAAAGGCATATTTGGGTTCGTGAGTAAATTTCGTTGCACTTCGATACCCATATGCGCATGTTTATCATGGGCCCTTTTTTGGGCCCCAAGGGTCCACGGAACCCATGAGCACGCCCATTTTTGGGATTTTTTTTACCCATCTATAAATTATATAAACTTAGAACAATTTTACCAAAAAAAATCAGATGTAGTGAAAAAAAATATTTGAAAAATTTGATTATGGCCGGGATATATTTAGTACCGTAAAGGGGAACTTTTCCCCTTTGGTCCGATATTGCCCATTCTCGAACTAAACCTGCTTAAAAACCGGCAAAAAACATCTTCCTACAAAATTTCAGCTTCTTAGCGTTGGTCGTTCGCACTCTATCGTGATTTCAACAGACAGCAGACGGACATCGCTAGAATGTCTTAGAATGTTACACTGACCGATAATATATAGGTATACTAGGATGGAGTGAAATTCAAAAAAAAAAAGTTAACCTCGGAAAGAGATGTAGTCTGGGGTCCTAATGAGGGGAAAAATAAAGAAACAATTTTTAGGTGTCGCGGCACTCCCTCGAAATTTGGAAATTATCGCTATTTTGGCGTTGATTTTAGAAAAATCCTAAAAAGTTTTATTTCAATAAATGTTTGCAATAGCGTAAACAATGAAATAAGGGCATGAAAAAATTTAAAAAAAATTTTCCCATTGTTCAAAAATTTCAAAAAGTAAAATAAGTCAAATCGTCCCTTCTTCAGAAAATTGACTGAACAAGGAAATCGCCACCAAAGCTACAAATATTAGTCGATTATCCTCATATTTGCCTCAAATACTTTTGTTTGGGCACTGAACAAGCTCAAACTTTTAAATTTCGAATAAGTTAAGTCGTTAATTTTTAGGATTTTTCTAAAATCAACGCCAACATAGCGATAATTTCCAAATTTCGAGGGAGTGGCGCGACCCCTAAAAATTTTTTTCTTTATTTTTCCCCTCATTAGGACCCCAGACTACATCTCTTTCCGAGGTTAACTTTTTCAAATTAAAAAAAAACATGTTTTCACTCCACCCTAATATATACTTTATAGGGTCGCAGATCACTCTTTCGAGGTGTTGCAAATGGAATGACAAACTTAGTATATACTCCATCCTATGATGGAGTGTATAAAAATGGAAAAAATGTGTCAACAAAACCCTTCGAAATACGCAAAAATACAAAATAATCTTTAATGTGATTTTTCTTGGAAAATTGCTCCACAACTACTCCTGGCAAAACCTGCTGGAAATATGTTCCACAACGTACCGAAACGAGATAAAAAGGGGCGAAAAAATAAAGAAGTGTGAAACACATTTTTGGCAACCGCTGGAAATGAGTTAGATATGGGACGGAAAAGGGGAAAAACGGAATAAAAAAGGTACGAATGGAGAAAAAACAAAAATGTGTAAAAAAAATTGTAGTGAACAGCAAGAATGATAGAAATAAAGATTACGCCATGCGCATTATTCCCCGTTAGAAGACGTATTTGTTCCCTTTCCGAATTTTCTCTATGAAGGGATGAGAGACCACCCGGTTTAGTCATATCACCACAGAAATGAACAGATCTCTCGATCGTCCAGCACTAAAAGCTAAAAAGGCTAAAAAAGCTAAATCAAAGCTTTTCACCTCAATATTTCAAGAATTAATAAAAAACGGAGTATATCTTGTCAGTACAGGTGTTGGGTGGAAAAAAAGTTTGTGGATCACTGCTCATACTCATGTTAGCCTTTGAGCACAGACACAGACATTGTCACATACCGTCATACAAACTCATAATAATTGCTTTGAAATACATACAAACAACGCCGTACCTTACATTTGCAATACAATGACGACTTTGAGAATACACTCAACTCGAATGTGTCTGCCCAGTCACTCGCCCACATCCACACATTGTGTCTCATTGTGTTGGCAGACAAATAAAACAAAGCGAAAAAAAAAACATATTAAAAACATAACAAAAAAAAAATGCAAAAGAAAATTATAAAAATCCACAACTACTTGAAATTCTAATTCAATTCTCATTTAAACGTATTTCACAAGCAAACACCCCAAGTATTCCTCATATTCCATCCATTCAATCACAAAGTAAACGCTAAACGCCAACTGATTATCGGACGACGAAATCACTGCGAACCATAACTTGTGAACTAAATTAAATTAACAATTTCAATATTGATTTCCTTTTCAATTACCATAATTTTGTGTGGCGAATTTTTGAACGTAACGTTCGCGGTGTCTGCTGCGAATAAATTTTGATAGACGAAAAATGTTTCGCTTTGTAAGTTTTAAACGTCAGCATTTTGAAAGCCGAACCGAGGACAGTATTAATGATGAATCCCAATACTCCAAATCCAAATTGTTAACGAAAAATCCACTGTATCCCATCATTGTCATACCCACCAACAAATCCTCCCCAACAAATATTTCGGCCATCCAACCTATCACCACCACCAACACTCCTACACAAACATTTACAGATTGTGGGCCTTGTGGCTGCTGTTGCTGTGATTGTGGCCCCCAGGGTGCAGGCCCGACCGGGCGATATAACGGGTGCTGCCGAGACAGTGGATGTACCGCCCGAACATCGTGCTGCCCCGCCGCAAGCGCCCCAGCCTCAGCCGCCTGTCCAGTATCCTGTCCAGCCGTCCTTTATCCCTCGGGGTGCTGTCTATCCTGTACCAGCTGCTGGCGGTGTCGCTCCCCTCTTTCCTCCCCTGTTCTTTCAGACACAGCGCGCTTTTGTACCCTACGCCAGCACTTACAGCGCCTATCGGCTGCAACATGCAGCGGCGGCAGCTGTTGTCAATCTGCCCCAGGCGGCCGCCATAGTTGTGACCTGAGATCGTGTTGTTAAATGTAATGCTTTTGATGTTTCGAAAATTTGTTAATACAGTTTAGTGTTTGTTTTTGGTTTTGCTTAAATGTTTATTATTTTAATTTGCAATAAAACGAAATTGTTTATTTGTTAGCCCAGGACATGTTTGGAATAATTTTATTTGTTGATTGTTTTGCAATAACACCTCATGCGCTGAAGAGTTGTTTGTTATTCTTGAAAGTCTTCAAACTGATTTAATTTCGATTATTATCGATTTCCGCATTCCAAGAAAGTCAAAACTGGTAAGCAGTATTTGCACAGTAATTAATCGATAATTTCGTGATTCTTTTGCGTGAAATGTTGCAAATTTGTTTTCGACCAGTGGTGGTGTCATTGACAACCATCAACCCGGATATGATCGATATTGTAAACAGAAGCGGTTTTATTTTTTGTAATTACCAGCCGGAATGGACAAAGTGAGCTCATGTTGCATTGTTGTCTTATGTTTAACCTCCCCATGGGATGTAGGTTTTTTATGTCATTCGTTGTCTTCTGTCTGCTGAATCATCGGAACTACAACAGTCGGTTTCTTAAATACAGTTCGGGAAAAGTCTTATGGTATTTGATTCGTTGAAATTTAAAAGCGGCTCAAGTCCACAACTTTTCCCTTCAAGTAACTAAATCAACTCCAGAAAAAAACTTCACTTTGAAAAAAAAAGAAAATTTCTCAGGAAACAGTCACGAAAATGAACCTACATTGGAAATGCTTTTAAAAGTTATGTTAACTATTCATTCGTAAGAGGGACCTTACGATGAAGCACGATGGCAGATCAATAATTCCATGACTTTTCGAATAAAATATTTTTCAACATAATCTCCTTTTAGCTCAATACACTTAGTCCAATGTTTCTCCAATTGTTTACCATTGAAATCGACGGAGTAGAGACCCCATAGTATTTATCATGCTCGAAATTCACTTTTTTCCATTTTCTGGCCACCTGGTAATGAGATGTGATTATCTAGTAATGATATGACATTACCCGGTAATGAGATATCATTACCTGGTAATGAGATGTGATTATCTAGTAATGATATGTCATTACCTGATAATGAGATATCATTACCTAGTAACAAGATGTCATTACCTGGTAATGAGATGTGATTATCTAGTAATGATATGTCATTACCTGATAATGTGATATCATTACCTGGTAATGAGATGTGATTATCTAGTAATGCGATGTCATTACCTGGTAATGAGATGTGATTATCTAGTAATGATATGTCATTACCTGATAATGAGATATCATTACCTGGTAATGAGATATCATTACCTGGTAATGAGATGTGATTATCTAGTAATGATATGTCATTACCTGATAATGTGATATCATTACCTGGTAATGAGATGTGATTATCTAGTAATGATATGACATTACCTGATAATGAGATATCATTACCTAGTAATGAGATCTCATTACCTGGTAATGAGATGTGATTATCTAGTAATGATATGACATTACCTGATAATGAGATATCATTACCTAGTAATGAGATCTCATTACCTGGTAATGAGATGTGATTATCTAGTAATGATATGTCATTACCTGATAATGAGATATCATTACCTAGTAATGAGATCTCATTACCTGGTAATGAGATGTGATTATCTAGTAATGATATGTCATTACCTGATAATGAGATATCATTACCTAGTAATGAGATCTCATTACCTGGTAATGAGATGTGATTATCTAGTAATGATATGTCATTACCTGGTAATAAGATATCATTACCTGATAATGAGATGTCATTACCTAGTACTGATATGTCATTACCTAGTAATGATATGTCATTACCTAGTAATGATATGTCATTACCTAGTAATGATATGCGATTGGCAACTCCCTTCATCATTGGAATTAACCCATTTCTTACCGCCTTCTGTTTGAACACACCTTTAGCATTTCTCGACTTGGAGTAAATGTAAAAAGTAGATAAATGTAAATAATTAAATAAGTGGTGATTGATATGAAGTTTTGGTCTGCTACCATACCAAACAAATATTTTCGCAGCAGCTATTGGGATCATGTCTATTTTCCAAGCTAGTTACCCCCGTATTCATAAAAATGTAAACCAACTTTGTTAAGAAAAATGTGTGGACATTGTTCTTGTAGTTTCATATATTTTTCTTAACAAAGCTATTTTATTTTTTTAAGAATTAACCCGGTTCTACAGTTTTCATAAAAATCTATTCTAAAAGTAAGAATTTGTTGTTGCAATTTACACAAATTAGCCCATTACGGAAGAATTTCAGGCGGAGGCCAAACTCTCCCTTAAAAACAATTTCAACGCAAAACGAATTTTTTTTTTAAAAAATATTGTTTTATTTGCTTGGGTTCTGTTTTCACTAAAAACTTAAAAGAAAACACAGTAAATATAGAAAAAAAAATTGCAACTATCATTCAAAAAACAAATTTCTAATCACAAAATTTCAACAAAAAAAAAGCTTTCAAAATAATGTGTTTTTGTTCAACTACAGAGATAAATCACACAAAGTCCGTTTAAGAAAGTCCTTGTAACGAGTCCATTTTTAGAATACTGTGTGGTAAGCAGCAGCATATGGAGCGGCATAAGGAGCAGCGTAGGCGGCAGCATAGGGAGCAGCGTAGGCGGCAGCATAGGGAGCGGTATAAGCGGCAGCTACGGGAGCGGTATAGGCGGCAGCTACGGGAGCGGTATAGGCGGCAGCAACGGGAGCTGTATAGGCGGCAGCAACGGGAGCTGTGTAAGCGGCAGCAACGGGAGCTGTGTAAGCGGCAGCAACGGGAGCTGTGTAAGCGGCAGCTACCACGGGAGCAGCAGCAATACCATTGTAGTTGCGTGCGATATACTGAGAGCTGGTAGCCGTGACCACGCCAGCGGGTACAGCAGCTGCCACAACAGCCGGTTTGGCATAGGCCGAGCACACCAAAGCGAACAGGGCAATGAAAACGGACTGCAACGATACCACAAAATAGAAAACCAAAAGGATATTAATACAATTTCAATACGTGTAGGATTTTTCAACGAAAATTCTTCAAACAAAACGCAACAATTACCAATTTGAACATGTTGTATGTGTGTTGGGTAGTTTTGGTGTTTTAGCCAAGTAAACTTTTGTTAAACTATATTCAAAATCCAGCAAGACTCATGCTTTTATAGAGACTCTGGCGGCAATTGCATACAGAATTAAAAACTCAGCTGTGACTGAAGATGTCCGCCAAAAAATTAAAATTTCATTATCGATTTATTATTATTTTATGTAGATCTACAAGCCAGCACAATACTGAGCTGGCTAGCAACTCAGACTGGGCTAGCAACGTAACACCAACACCAGCCACATCACCACCCCCTACCCACACACACACACACTCACACACAGCTCATGGCAAATGTTCTATAAACCCTATTTCGGCCAATATCATTTTGTCTTGCCAAACGCATATGTGTGACATTGAGTCGGTCTTCCAAGTCTGGCTGGAATATGCGACGCAAAAGCGCTGCCAAGTAAGAGCCGTCTCTAGAGCAAACAGCTGTTAGCCAAAAATAATAAAAATGCTCGTAGAAAAATTATTTCAACCAAAAGCAAAAGTCAAGACAGTCAACTAAAGTGTATCAGTCGATTAGGCTTTGGCTGAATTGCATTGTTATTTAATTTCGTTTTTGCGATGGCGATGCCCAATATTTTGTATGTTAACCACGTAGATCAGTTTGATGGACTGAGAGGGCGGCAGCCACGAAAGGTGATGGACGGCAGGTGCTTTGTATCTTCACTTAACCCACACACACAGAAATGTGGATTTACAGGGTCCGCCAAATAACTTCTTTTTTTTTTTTTGGAAAATTCTATAAAAAAAACTACTGGATATTTTCTCAAATTTCTTTTTTTATTTGAAAGTGCAATCCTTCCTTTGTAAACAAAAATTCGTTCAACATTGCCCGATAACGAAAATAACGAAAACGAATTAAGCACTAGTTGAAAAAAAAAACGTTAGTTGGCGGACCCTTTATTATCTTGAACTTAAGTACGCGTAGTAAAACTTAAAGACAACAAATAATTTTGCCAAAAAAAAAAAGCACAAAAACACTTTCCGTTACTCTCCTAAGGACTGTACATTCTGAAATATGGTTCTTAAAAAATCCGTCTCAAGTAGCAAAACAATTAGAGTGATTGGAAGAAAACCAGGGTAGACTTCTGGTTCACCCATTAATGTATCGCCCTTTCTGGCCCTTGTTTGCCGTCTTGCAGTTATGACATGGGGCCCAGGTTAATGTAAATCTGTGTTGATGGAGTTGTTTAATCCTATTCGTACCAAGCTAAATTTGTAAAGTAACGCCAGTAAAATGCAAAATTGTTTATAAAAACAAAAAATTCGAATGGACATTTTTTTTAAAGTAAACTATTTGACGGAAGAAACTTAGACTTTGATAGTGACTAACGTAAAATAACATACATATAGAAGTTTTAATTTCAGTAGTGCCCCAAAGTCACTGCCTGTTACGAATAGGGTTAAGAGATTTAGATTTGATCGTGTGGGAGCATAGGGCTTTGGGGATCGCAAGTCTATCGAAGTCTGATTTTTATTTTAGAGTGTGTTAATTTACCCCCAGCTGCTTTCCCAATTGCGATGCAATTTTTGGCTGGATAATTTCCATGTAAAACTTCTCTAGATACGCGGCTTTACGCAGTTGGTCCCGGTCAGTGATTATACAAATTGTGTCGTTCACAGCTAACAGCTGGCGTGAGAGAAGTTCCCCGTGTGTTACTTCATGGAGTGTTAGGGGAAATCGAGTTAGAAACTTAGTATCACACTTGACCACTTTGCAACCTTTCGTCCAGTTGGACAAATCGTTACGAAAACCTTACCATGTGAACAGGCCTATAATAACAAACCAACTGCAGCCAACTTCAGTTTATTATTCGAACCCATAAAACATGTGTTGTGGGAAACAACATTGTTTTAGTGGTTAAATTTTGTTATTAAACAAGAGAAGTACTTAATAATTACATATCATTAATAACACCGTGTTACAAAAAATAGATTTTTTTCTGTCCTATGAACGAAATGCACATATTCGGAAAGAGGGGAAAAAATAAAAATACACGTGTATCGGCGATTTTCATGTACACGTCAGATTTTTTTTTTAAGTTTGAAGTATGAAGCTCCTAGTGGCCTGTGTGAAAGTCTTTGGACCGATTTTCAACCCTTTTTCAGTGATCCAATCGAGCTGGTTTTTGGCAGGCAGACTCGTGGAAATGTCTGTATCACGTCAATTTTTTTAAAAAATAGATTTTTATCAATTCTCAGATTTTCCTAAATTTTTTTTTTTTAATGGTTACCGTTTTTTTTAAGGTTTTAGTTCAAAAAGTTTAAGTAGTTTAAAAATTTGGAGTCTCTTCAAGTTATGCTAAGAAAAGTGAAAAAAAAATTTTTTTTTTCAAAAATAATAAAAATTGGGGAAAAACTGAGAATTGATAAAAATCTATTTTATAAAAAATTAGACGTGATACAGACATTTCCACGAGTCTGCCTGCCAAAAATCGATGTTTTATGAATTTTTTGCAACAACAAAAACATTTTTTTCACATAACTTTGTAAGTAACTCTAAAACTGCCATTAAAATAATTTAGTGAACACTTTGTTTAAATTATTCCGCAGAAATCTGACAAAGTTATGACAACCTAACTCTCAAAAATTGAGCAAAAACCTCTCCAAAGTAAGAAAATTTCGAACATTTTTGTACACAGGGAACCACGGTTCATCACAATTTTAGAGTGGTTGTTTATTACAAGAACTTTTGTAGTTTTTTTGTAATAGTCTGTTTCATTCGTAATAGATCATTTACCAACAGTCTGACTTATGAAATGTTTTCAATATTTAGTTTTATCTGCACATTCATTTGATAACACTTGCCATGAAGTCATTACCAGGTCATTATTTGTTATAACATAAATTACATGTGCATTCATACTCATAGCACTCAATGTTATGAAGATGGAATGGGGGGGTGACCTGTAATCCTCTGATTATGCTTCTACTGTGCCGCGTTGTGTGCGAACTAGTGTCACACAACTATTCGATTATAAATAAGTTCAGCTATAATCATAAATTGTTACGAATCTCAGTTCATTGAGAATATCCTGTTTGCGTATTCAGGGATCAAGGAGAATTTCTAAGAAAATTGTCTATGCGTATTTAGTGTTGGAGTGAAATATAATTAGCGAAATAGCGCCTAACATTTTATTATTTTTAAGTTCGTCGAATTCGTAGACAAACAAAACAGATTGAGTAGTACTGCGATTTTTAGAATGTAACGTTGTTTTTTTTTGCGCGGGACTACATTTGGGGATAGATCTTAATATATATTTACCCTCGACACTGATTCACTGATACAATGATTCACTGCCTCTGTCACGCAATACGTAGGAATTTAAATAGGCATTCTAAAAATTTTTTAATTTTCTATAAATAATAATAATAAAAAAAAATAATATTTTTTTTTTTACAGAAATTGTGTTTTCCCCAAATTTTTTTTTTACCAAAAATGTTCTTTTCCAAAATTTTTTTTTTACAAAATTTTTTTTTTTTTACAAAAATTTTTGTTTTTACAAAATTTTTGTTTTTACAAAAATTTTTGTTTTTACAAAATTTTTGTTTTTACAAAATTTTCTTTTCAACAATTTTTTTTTTCAAAATTTTTTTTTTTTAAAAAAATTTTTTTTTACCAAATTTTTTTTTTTCAACAAAAATTTTTTTTTTACTAAATTTTTTTTTTTTAACAAAAATTTTTTTTTTCCGCAAAATTTTTTTTTCAACCAAGAAAATCCACAAAAATTTTTTTTTTTCAAAAATTTTTTTTTTCCATATTTCGACGGGCGCCATAGGCGCATTACAACTTACTAGTTTTAAATAATTTTCAAAGTTAATTCTTTTTCCCCAAATCTTTTAAACATTTCAATAATATATGAATAGATGAACTTCGGGAAAATCGAGATCTACAAATCCGTGACACACCCTACGAATGCAAATGATATATTTACCTTTGATAGACGATGTTAACACGAAATTTCCACTTAATCCAATTGCGTTAGACGGTAATTATCCGGTAAATTATATACTTTAACATACAATGATTATTTTTGTTTTTGCAGAGAGACAATCTCCGCTACTGCTCCACATGCGTGTTGACCGTGGCATTCGAATGGAAGACTATGGCACCACCGCGACGCTGAAAGTACTTGTTGCGCTGTGTCCGCCAGTAGTGGACACCGCCAACTAAACACGCCGCACACATAAGGAAAATCAGGCAGGACAATGTCAAGGTCAGCACAAGCAGATACGTTTGCATTTGTTTCGAATGATCCGACATCACGTCCAACGATTGCTGTAGAGTTTTCTGAAAGTGCTGGGCATCGGCCAAATCATGCTCGGCCTTGTGTAGATCATCCTCTTTGTGGGAGATGCAGGTGACGTCTCGGATGTGCGTCTGTTCCTGGGGATTGTCGTCGTGCTCGATATTGAGTTTCGTATAATCGCCCAGCTGCGGTTTGATCAGCAGCCAGTGGAGGTAGGTGCAATTGAAACGATTGCGAGAAATGCCCAATTCCATGAGTTGTGGAAATGCCTTGGCAAATGTGTACTTGCCCTTTATTTCCGTAAGATTGTTGGCATCCACAAAGAAGGAACGCAGATTCACGTTGGCCGGCACAAAGATGTCCAAATTGAGATCGGTTAGATTGTTGTAGGCCAAATCCAGTACATCCAAAATGGCGAGTTTGGCAAACATGCCAAAGGTCAGTTTGGCAATGCCCGTGGCTCGTAGATTCAGTATGGTCAGGTGGTTTAGATTCTGGAAGGTGGACACATTGGGCGTACCCACCGGGTTGTACGACAAATCCAGTTCGGTCAACTGGGTAAGCGATGTTATATTACTGATATCCCTTAAGTTATTGTGTCTTAAGAGCAGCGTATTGACCCCTTGACCACTGAACACTTCTACCCGGCTTATGGAGTTGTTCAGGGCCGTAAGGAAATTCGTGCCATTCACATAGAGACGCGTCAATTGATTAGAATCCAAATCCAATTTCTTGGTGATGGTTTTATTGATCAACTGGAACTCCTTTAGTTCATTACGCTCCAATATCAATACCTCCGGTCCATAGGAGTGCTGAAATGTTTGCGGATCAAATACCTTCAAATGATTATTGGCCACATTCAATTCTCGGATGTGACGCAAGTGATAGAACACTTCCGGTCTCAATTCCTCCATCTGATTGTTATCCAAATACACCGTGTCCATGTATGGGTTGTCCATAAACAAATCCGTGGGTATGGAAGTCAATTTATTGTTGGACAATGCCACCTTGTTCATATTCGTCAAACCGCGAAAGGCCAACGACCCAAGCGTGTGCAATTTGTTGTAACTCAAATCCAATCTCATCAAATTGTGGGCACCCACAAATGCCGACGTATTAATTTCCTCTATCAAATTATGGCTGATATTCAAAGTGGTCAGCATGCTGGCCGACGTAAACGTATTCCGCGATATATCCTCAATTTCCGTATTGGACACATCCAAGGTCTTCAGGCTGGTAAAGACATCGAACAGTTTGGCCGGTATGTCCAACAACACCGAATTGTAGAATTTCATAAAATTCGTATAGTTCGCCCTGACATACAGCGGTATTTTCACATTTTGCGAATGGGTCACTTGGAAGCCCGACACCGTGCAGAATTTCTCCATATGGCCGATATTCGTATTGTATTCATCGCACTTGAGCAGCACATCCTCGGCACAGGAGCACGATATTAGCAGAGTTAACAACGATATTGCCCCCAAAATACGCATAGTTGTCGCCCGCCGTCTGTATTCGACCGATTTTATTACAAAACTAAACATTACGATTTAAGAAAGCGCTTCTGTTCAAGGAACTTTTCTTTCTTTAGATATTTTCTATAAAGTTCTTTACATACACATATGTATGTGCATACTGCAGAGTGATAAGCCGAACGCAGATTAATTGTAAATTGCAAATTGGTTTCATTACATATGGAAGCAGAAATAAAACACAGAAAAGATGATAAAGAAAAGAAAACAAAAATGAAAAACATTACAACCGACGAGTCTGTCGTTCTCGTAAGTAGTTCTCTGGGTAGCCCTGAATTTTAGATTTGTTTTGTTTTCGCTAAGATATCAAAGAAATACACTTGGCAAATTTCTTGAGTCAACCATTCAAGCAATTAAGGAAACAATCGATGTTGACGACTAAAAGCGGACCCCGATGTCGTACGATGCTCATGTCTTGGCGTTAGAAATGTGGAGTTTTCGATTAATGATAGGACTTTCAACAGACGGACGGACGGATTGACAATGGACCGTAATAAATTGAAATGTAATAATAATTCCTCATTAGACTTAGGCTTACATTGAAATTGAAATTTGCAGACAACAAGAATAGGAATAGAAAAATGAATGGGAATAGGAATATTAATGGGAATTGGAATATGAATATGAATATGAATATGAATATGAATATAAATATGAATATGAATATGAATATGAATATGAATATGAATATGAATATGAATATGAATATGAATATGAATATGAATATGAATATGAATATGAATATGAATATGAATATGAATATGAATATGAATATGAATATGAATATGAATATGAATATGAATATGAATATGAATATGAATATGAATATGAATATGAATATGAATATGAATATGAATATGAATATGAATATGAATATGAATATGAATATGAATATGAATATGAATATGAATATGAATATGAATATGAATATGAATAGGAATAGGAATAGGAATATGAATAGGAATATGAATAGGAATGGGAATGGGAATAGGAATATTAATGGGAATGGGAATATTAATAGGAATATGAATATGAATATGAATATGAATATGAATATGAATATGAATATGAATATGAATATGAATATGAATATGAATATGAATATGAATATGAATATGAATATGAATATGAATATGAATATGAATATGAATATGAATATGAATATGAATATGAATATGAATATGAATATGAATATGAATATGAATATGAATATGAATATGAATATGAATATGAATATGAATAGGAATAGGAATATGAATAGGAATATGAATATGAATATGAATATGAATAGAAATAGGATTAGGAATGGGAATATTAATAGGAATAGAAATAGAAATAGAAATAGAAATAGAAATAGAAATATGAATAGAAATAGAAATAGAAATAGAAATAGAATTGGAATAGGAATAGTAATGGGAATAGTAATGGGAATAGGAATATAAATAGGATTAGGAATGGGAATATTAATAGGAATAGAAATAGGATTAGGATTAGGAATGCGAATGGGAATAGGAATAGGAACAGGAATACGAATAGGAATTGGAATAGGAATAGAAATAGGAATAAAAATATAAATAGGATTAGGAATGGGAATGGGAATATTAATAGGAACAGAAATAGGATTAGGAATGGGAATAGGAATACGAATATTAATAGGAATGGGAATAGGAATAGAAATGGAAATATGATTAGCAATAGGAATAGAAATAGGAATAGCAATAGGAATATTAATAGGAAAAGGAATAGGAATTGAAATACGAAAAAACAAAAATAAAAAATAGAAAATTAAAAAATAAAACATAAAACATAAGAAATAAGAAATAAAAAATAAAACATAAGAAATAAAAAATAAAAAATAAAAAATAAAAAATAAAAAATAAAAAATAAAAAACAAAAACCAAAAATAACAAATAGAAAATAGAAAACAAAAAATAAAAATAACAAAAATATAAAAATAAATAAAAAATATAAAATTTAAGAATTAAAAATTATAAAAATGGGAAAATGACGTAAAATATAAAAAAAAATAAAAAAATAATGTGATTCGTTATTCAAAAACATGTTAACGCACTTTCTAGCGCTATATTAAAAAATGGAAAAAATGACGTAAAAGTAATGGATTTTTTTTTACAAAATAGCATTTGTACATCGTATAATAAACGAGAAGAGAAAATGCCAAAAAAAAAAGGTAAATTAAAAATGATCAGGAACAACATGGCTGTTTTTCTTTTCACTTGACATACACTCAAAATATATATCGAGTATTCAAGTAATATTTATTTTATACTCTCTGCTTACCCGTGCAGTCACGTTTTCATCAACAGAACATTTCAGCTTATTCTACACAAGTATAATAATAATCGCACAACATTTTCCTTGCAGTGTTCTCTTGAAACTGAACTTTGTCAATAAAACAAACCGAATAAGTTCGGTGTCTTAAAAGCCATTCGATTCAACTTCCAGTGATAACAAACCACTGCAGCAAAATTTTTTAATACGAAACATTTCAATCCGATTCAAAGTATTTTGCAATAACTACGAAATTTTAGACAAATTTGATTGCGGTAGAAGATGTTCATGTGGCAACCTACACTTTTACATGTAATGACGTCCTTACAGATACAGCTAGTAATAACAATAAAACTAAAAAAAGTATTTAATCGTATATTTATAACAAAGAATGACTTTTGATATGGGCTGGCAGAGATATCGCCAACCGCAAGTGAGTCTCCACAATTTCCTGTGTCTTGAATAATAAAAATAAAATTGTACGAGTATTTTTTGAAAAAAAAAAGAAATAATAATAAAAAAAAAAGAGACCTTGAGAAAGCAGAAAAAAAAGTAATGAGAATCAAGCCGGACATGCAATTAAGAAGTAGACAGAAGGAAGGCAAAAAAAATTAAATGAAAAGAAGCACCCCGGAAGGAAGGAGTTTATTGTTATAGTGAAGAAGATAAAACAGGGATATGGTACCACGAACTAATTGTTGATTATTTTGTTAGGCAATTAATTAACGATAAGGAGTTTCACATATATTATGAAAATGAAAAATATATTGTTTGTTGGCTCCCAAATTGTACGATTGAATTTTCAGGCTTTGAAGTCGACATTGGTTGGGTTTGACGATTTTCGTGTCTGCAAGTAGCCTAGAGGAAAGGAATACGGGTGTTTCCTGACATTGATGATTCGTAAGCTTAACTATGATCATTGGCATCAGTCTATCCCTTACTGTCGAAATGTTCATGTATCCGATTTCCAGGTCGAATTGACATATTTGAAAAATTAGCGCAATTTCAAAATGAACGTGTTGTTGTGGTGCATGTAACATTTTTGGGGCGATTTTTCAAATTTTATAATTAGGTTCGCAACCCCAACACATTATAAATAAAAACCAATACGACTCACATTTGTTTTGAAAATATCCCAAAAAAAAAAATGGAAAAATTCTCTAAAATTAAAAAATTGGGAAAATGTTCATTGTTAAATTTTTAAAGGGCGGCCATGATGTGGTAGATAGTTTGTGCAACTATCACACAGAAGAACCCGAGCAAGACCATCAAACATTTTTCAGCGGCTGTTTCCACCTCGTAAATGTTGGCGACTTCACGAGTAAGAGACGAATCTCTAAGCCATTTAAAACTTCTCTAGAAAAGTATTAGCCGTTCGGAGCCGGTTTTAACCAGTAGATCCCGGTCAGTGAGTTGTCAAATTATATCGTATACAGCTCACTGATTTGAGAGAAGTTCCCCGTCTGTTCCTTCATGGAATGTCAAATTTTTAAAAAATTCCCAAAAAAAAAAAAATTAAATCGCATGAGATATATGACTCAGATTTGTTTTGAAAACATCCCAAAATTAAAAAAATTGGAAAACAACAATTTGTTAAATTTTTGAAAAATGCCCCAAAAACGAAAAATAAAATATTACCTACAAATTATGAAAAACTCCCAAATGTTGTATAATTTTTTTTTGTGAAATTCTTAATTTTTTTTTTTTTTTTTTTTTGGAGGGCCCTGAAATCGCCCGTCATCTTGAGGAGTAATCTTCTCTCTTCTAAGGGTATCAGTCTACTTCCGGCGCTGAAAGGATTAATAGCACGATATGTGTTCGAAAATTGTATCAAAACTTCCAAAAAAGCTTTTAGTTTACGATATCATACAGGGTGGCGGAAAAGTAAACTTCCGATGTTTTTTGGCAGTAATTAAAAAAAAAATGAAAAACTTTGATTCTTCTTGTGGATTATTTAATTTTGGATCTTTTAATTTTTTTTACATCAAGTCGAGAATATGATGTCATGTAAATGGCCGCCGACACAGTTGATTGTCACATTAGGGGCCAATCGCATTTTCTGATAGGAGGATTACTTTTGCGCCACCCTGTATTTGCTATCTTCAGGTCCTAATTCTTTATTGCTTAATCATCCCTGCCATATCGTAAACGACCAATAATTTTTGTTTTTAATTTGTTGCCCAGTGTGTCATTTTGACACTTAATTTATATAATTGATGGCATCTCAAATCAGTTAATCGAAAAACATCATCCAACAATATAGCAAACCTCAGTTCTCGGCTCACGGTCTGTACATATTAGGAACAAATGTTGATCCAGGAACAAGGACAATGTCCAACAGTTCTCCAGCCGTGTGTTGTGCCTTTGAATGGCATGACACTACCAACAGGTAACAGCGTACATGACAAACACTGATCGACGACTGCTTCCAAATGAATTCCCGCGACAACTCTATCATGTGCACCACCTCCATCTACTTCCATCTGAAAATTAAATGCTCAAATGATATCGTAAATTAAGCCAGAGAACTAGCGCTGTCTGGCTACTGTCTCCACTGTTCGGCCTTCCGCTTCTGTGTGTCGGCTTTACTAATAAACAAATTACGTGATTGGAATTTGTAAGTGATGATTTTGTAGTTAGTTTGGCCAACATTAAATTCAATTTATTATTTTAGTACATTTTATGCTGTCGTATTTTTCACTCACACTCGGGCTGCTGCTACTTTTTTGTCGCAGACATTTTCATTGGGGGTTTCTCAAGGAATTCTTGAGCTAAACCCAACCGTAAACTGTTTACCCCCCCACAATCCACACATATGAATTATTTTTTTTTCTTCTTTTTTTTTTCTTTTTGGCTGCCTACAAGGTTCTTCTTCGTTTGTAGGTGGATGGGTTGGCTTAGCATAGTCGCTATTTTTGTGGCGCAGACTATATAATGGCCCATGACGATAGCATTTATCACAGTTCAATTTGTTCTCTTTGACAAATCACAGCTACTAAAAACAAAACCGCAAAACAAAATGTCGAAATTCGTTGCTATTGTCCTGATGGCTGTCGTCGCCTGCGTTGCTGCCAAGCCCGGCATTGTAGCTCCATTGGCCTACACTGCTCCTTTTGCCGCCAGCGCTGTTGTGTCCCGCGAATATCATGGTAACTTTGCTGCTCCCTATGTGGCCGCGTCGCCCTATGTGGCTGCCCCATACGCTGCTGCCACTTATGCCGCCGCCGCTCCCTATGTCGCTGCTGCTGCCTCACCCTACTATGCTGCCTCGCCTTATGTAGCTGCTCCTTATGCTGCTGCCACTTATGCTGCCGCTGCTCCCTACGTTGCCGCCCCATACTCTGCACCTTTGTTGTTGAAGAAATAGATTGATAAGACTGTCCGACGAACGATTATGGCCATTCACTCAGGAATTTGATTTAGTGAATTCGAATTAAAATAAAAAGTGCTAAACCAAAAAAAAAAAAACACAAATAAGTAAATATTATTTTGTTTCAACATAGTTGGTAATCGGGTTTATTAACGGCGCCAAAATGTATGCCTTAGAAGTACGCTGTATTTAAATTATCAGTGTTATACAGCTAAAACTGGTATACACAGTTGGGTTGCAGTCTACTTCAAAGAATTTGAAAATGATTCAAACAATGCCATTAATATGAAATCAATGAGTCATTCTGTAAATATTGGATTAATGAAATTGGTCCACTTCTCTTATTTGAATGCATTCGAATCGAAGTTCAGCAGGACTGAATCCCTCAATAAAAGTACGTTTTACTGGTTGCCTGCTTATAGCAGACCTTCTACCATGTCCGGCGAGTGAAGATAGCACGGAAGATGTTCGCCTGATTGACGGAGACTGTTGGAGTGCCTCGGCTGCAGCCGAGACAGTTAACATTGCCTGGGCCATAGCTGAGACTGTAGACAGTGCATCGGCTGTAGCTGAGAATGTAAATGGTCCCAAGCTATAGCTGAGACTGTTAACAGTGCCTGATATGAGTTACGAGTGTCTCAGCGATATCTAAGGCTGTTAACAGTGCCTTGGGCAATAGCTGAGACATTAGACAGTGTCTCGGCTATAGTTGAGACTGTTAACAGTGCCTGGGCTATATCTGAGACTGTTAACAGTGCCTGGGCTATATCTGAGACTGTAAACAGTGCCTGATATGAGTTACGAGTGTCTCAGCTCTATCTCAGGCTGTTAACAGTGCCTTGGGCCATAGCTGAGACAGTAGACAGTGTCTCGGCTATAGTTGAGACCGTTAACTGTGCCTGGACTATATCTGAGACTGTAAACAGTGCCTGATATGAGTTACGAGTGTCTCAGCGATATCTAAGGCTGTTAACAGTGCCTTGGGCCATAGCTGAGACAGTAGACAGAGTCTCGGCTATAGTTGAGACTGTAAACAGTGCCTGGGCTATATCTGAGACTGTAAACAGTGCCTGATATGAGTTACGAGTGTCTCAGCGATATCTAAGGCTGTTAACAGTGCCTTGGGCAATAGCTGAGACATTAGACAGTGTCTCGGCTATAGTTGAGACTGTTAACAGTGCCTGGGCTATATCTGAGACTGTTAACAGTGCCTGGGCTATATCTGAGACTGTAAACAGTGCCTGATATGAGTTACGAGTGTCTCAGCTCTATCTCAGGCTGTTAACAGCTCTATCTCAGGCTGTTAACCTTTAGTGGTTTCTTAATTTGCAGTACGCTTGAACAACGTTAGAAAATAATGCAAACTTATTTGGAAAATTGGGTCGACAGGATACGCTAAGCCAAGCCCTTGGCGGCAGTCAAGTGCAGCATAAACTGTGAGAATTAAAGGGTGCTCCCTAAATAATGGAAAGTTTTCTCTTACGAATAAAATGGATTTTTATAAATTTGATTTAATTTCACAATAAAAAAATTAAAAATTTAGTTGGCACCAAATTTCTCTGTGAACCTTAACGAAATGATACTTTGTGCATTGCCCAGCTGTAAATGTCAATGTTGATTTCTAATTGTGAACTTTGAACTGAGCTGCTTTAATTCTACTCGAGGGCACATGTCCTCTCATTACCCCGTTTACCCATTAACATTTGCATTCGGCGACTAACGCCTTGGCATTCTAAGAAATGTTGTGCGAATCCTCAACTTGTTTCTGCATTCGTAAGCGATTCAGATAATTTTGGTTTAATTCATTCATGTGCTTTAGAGTTTCCTTGTGCGAATCCACAACTTCTTTCAGCATTCTTAAGCGATTCAGATAATTTTGGCATCATGTGCTTTATAGTTTCCCGGACGATGCATGTGCATGGTGTAATTTCCCGAATTGTGGTCGCCTAATTATACGGCGCAATTGCCAAATGGCTCACATTACCGCATAGAGCTGTATTTTGTTGTCTCTGTTTTCTCGATGGTTTGTTCATTGGGAGAATGAACTGAAACGGCTGAAGCAAGAATTTTGAAAATTTTACAATTTCGAGTTTCCATGAGTTTTTTTTTTTTTTATTTGATTTTACTATATTGAAGTTAATTACACCAATTTTCTTATACAAATATTTTATAAACAATAACTTTGCCCACACCAAATTGACCGGATGTCTGCAAATTTGTATTAATGCCGAAATTGAACATCAAACTGCCAAAGGGTTTACCAAACAATTGACCAATCGTGAAATTTCTCGGTTTCTTACAACAGAAATCATCGAAAATTGTCTCGTAC
This sequence comes from Hydrotaea cyrtoneurina, assembly GCA_958296145.1. NCBI lineage: Eukaryota > Metazoa > Arthropoda > Insecta > Diptera > Muscidae > Hydrotaea > Hydrotaea cyrtoneurina. The sequence goes on from OY282515.1 coordinate 13,776,132, forward strand.
AACAGAACAAATGGTCTCTGCTGCGCTTGTTCGCTGAACAATTGAAAGATGCGCACGATGAAGGCGGAAAATCTGTTGGGAATTTCCGGCAACACGAGAACATCACTCAAATCGGCTAAGGAGGCTGGTGAAAAGTTAGGTGGTGTTCCCAATGCGGCAGTCAAATTGTGCAGCATCAAATTAGACCAAGTGTCGACAAACCATTTGCCTTCGGATGAAATCGCAATGTCACTGGTCGGTATTGTAAGGCCGGCAAATGTTAGGGAGCCACACAGAGAAATTAAAATCTGTTAGAGATTTGATAAAAAAATGAAAATGAAATGCGTAAATCTTTTGTTTTTACAATTTTGTATTCTGTCCTCACCACTTTTAACATTTTCCAACTATTGAATGCAGTTAGTGGAGTTAAGCCTCCTCTCTTTTATACATTGCCTCAGTGATCCGCTGTGCGAGTAGTAGCAGTCAACATTGCAGATTTGATTTAATTTTAGAACCTTAATTAACCACTGGGCGACTACTGCGGGATTATTTCTGTTGGGCGGAGTTGGCATCACTCTTAATGACAGTTGCAATTAAAAGTGAGGCAGACCAAGGCTTAAAATTATTGTGACTGGCACATACGATTACACTGGGACTATACAGAAACTTCAATAAATTGAACCAAAAAATGGAGAATCTTTCAAAATTGCAATAAAAAATATATTTCCCATTGTAATCCATGTTATGGGCCTGTCACAGTGGAAATTCTAACAATAATGAAAATCTTTTGCGTCCGAATGAAATATTTTCTATGAAAATATAAAAATATAAAATATAAAAAAAAATTATAAGCTCCACGGTAGGCGAGTTGGTAGCGTGCTTGCCTATCAGCGTGGGGGTTGTGGGTTCGATTCCCACCAGAGGCTTTGGTCTGACGCTGCAAAAATCTAAAAACATATGGTCTGTGTCACCCGGTTTACCCTTGGACCCAAAAATTAGAATATAAATTTACTTTGTATTGTAATTAATAATAAATAAATAAATAAATATAAAAATTTTGGATTTTGTCGATCATCATTAGAGCTTTGAATTTGGATGAACGAAAGCATGTCTAATGATTGGAATTTGGAAACCCTCCCGCCTTACAAATTGGTGTTGTATTCTTTAAGGGCTCTTTTTGTTTCTTTTACAACAAAACTGTATTGACATAATTCAAATTTTCATGAACTTATTACATAAAAAAGATATATTTTATTTATATTATTACATTTTTTTTGTTCTAGTTTTTGAGGTCATATTAAAAACGATGTTGTTGTTTTTCATGTATTTTAATTTATTATTAATTTTTCCCAATCTTTCGCTAGTCTTCGTCCACCATCATCAGGGGAAAATCAATTTAAAATAATTTTAGCCTTATTGTTTCTGTTCGTGGAATGAGAGATTATGAGAAAATACCAAAAATTGTTTTTTTTTCTGAAAAGGTAAAAATTTTGAATAAGAATAAAAGTTAAAATGTGTAAATAAAACCTTGAAAAAACATTTTCTAACCATATTATGAAATGAAATTAGAAAATAAAAAAATATATAATTTTTTTTATTAATTTCTTAAACTAAACCCTCAGTGCTTGACCACAACATATTTTTTACAAGACTCAAAAATTAAGGTTTATCCATTTCGTGGTTTCAAAAGTGTAGGGCTGGAATTCGACAGCTGTCAAACTGAGTTGTTAAACCAATTTTTCTTTACTTTTCTGTTGGAAGTCTGACATTGACTAAAATTTAAAACCTACTACAAAAATTGGTGATTCTGGCACAGACAATGTGGGTTCAACAAGACGGTGCCACATGTCACACAACTCGAGCGAATATGATTTTATTGCAAGAAACATTTCCTGGCCGCGTAATTTCTCGTCGTGGCAACATCAACTGGCCACCAAAATCATGCGATTTGTCTTTTTTTTGTGGGGCTACGCGAAAGACCGTGTTTATGCAGATAAACCTTTAACTCTTGATAACCAACATTCGTCAAGTTATGGCTGAGATAATATGTGCCAAAAAGTGGTCCAAAATTACCTCAAAAGACTCAATGCTTGCAAGACTTCGCGTGGTGTGGTCATTTAAATGATGTAGTGTTTCACACATAATGTCAACTTTTAAACTTTATAATAAAAAAGAAATATCATGAAAAATTATGTGTTTTATTTACGTTTACTTTTAAATAGGCAAAATGGATAACCCTTTATATCAAAATCAATTGACTTTCCGAACCAGCGCAATTGGTGCATTTTAATGCGGCAGACCGAGGATCGGTTCCAGGACCTTCCTTAAAAATGGGGCCGATCCCCTCATACAAGTGGATGTACTCAAACTTCAGTCAATTGCATATTTTTGTATGCAATTTTCTTTTTCGAAAAAAAAAAATGTGTTAAAATAAAAAAAATAATAAAAAATATTAAAAATATATAAAGAGAAAAGCGAAAAAATCTATAAAAAAAATGTGTATCAAATCTGTAGTCATTCGTGTGTGTTTTTTTTTTAAATTATATAAATATAAAAATTATATAAATCATTTTTATTTTATTACTAAAATAAGGAATGGCATAAATCAGCACTTGAATTTGTCCCAGTTTGCCAAAAATACGCACAAATCCTTAAATTTTATATTATTTATTAATTACAAAGCAAATTAAATGCATACTCCAGTTTTGGGTCCAACTCTATTTGGCTAGAGGTTTTCAGCGGCAGACCAAAGCCTCTGGTGGGAAACGACCCGACAACCCCCACGCTGATAGGCAAGCCAGACACCAACTCGCCTAGCGGACGCTTAAGTTTTATATTCGAAATCTATAAAAGCAAAAATACCATTTTGTCAAATCGTTCAGTGTGCCCCAGTGTGCACGTTTTTAAAAATATTGAATTTTGTCCACAAATCAATTTAATAACACTGTGCGACAGCCACAATCGGTTTGGGATGAAACCACCGGGGAAAGTTATATCGGTCAAAAAAATGTCATACGTGTCCCAGCGTTTCGTTGGGTCTCATCTAGGAATCGAGATATATCGATTTGAAGTTAGTAAGTATCGTATAGGGGAATTTGTCACGTTTTAGGCTCTTTTGTTTGACATAACTTGAGAACCACTCGTCCGATTTAGCTGAAATAAATTTTAAAAAACCAAGAATTACAATTCCCTTAATCTTTTAATTACAATTCTTTTAATCTTAATCCTTTACAAGTAATAGTTTCCATGTTAAAAATAAGCGCATGAAGAAAAAAATTTTTTTTTTTTTTATTTTTTTTTTAAATACATTTATTTTCGTTTGTTTGCTCCCTTTTCTTTCTTGCGTGGTGGTTCGCCTACTTGTTCAGAGTCTGTATCGGATGAGGATCTGTCTTCATCCTCGGAGGAAACTCCCATTGTATGTTCTTCTTCTTCATCTTCATTGTCGGGATCGTACGTCTTTTGGGACCACCAACAAATTTCAGCCACCAGCGACTTTACGTGAAAGTAATAGGACTTGACACTTTTTACCGTTTTGGATTTTTTATGAATTAAAAAAAAAAAAATTTGAATTTTTAGGCAAAAATAATTTTTTTTTTCATACATTTATTTATAATTGCGAAACTGTTGCTTAAGTAGGAAAACGGTTTAAGAACAGATTAGAGGAATTGTAATTCTTAATTTTTCTAAATTTGTTTCAGCTAAATCGGACGAGTGGTTCTCGAGTTATGTCAAACAAAAGAGCCAAAAACGTGACAAATTCCCTTTTACGATACTTACTAACTTCAAATCGATATATCTCGATTCCTAGATGAGACCCAGCGAAACGCTGGAACACGTATGAATTTTTTTTTACCAATATAACTTTCCCCGGTGGTTTCATTCAAAACCGATCACTGACCCTTACCATTTGTCGCAGAGTGTAATTCATACGTTTGATGCATTTGTTTTTTTCTTCTTTCAGTGTTTGATGACAGCAGTGGATGAACAGATATTCTTCAGGGAATCAAAACCAAAACACGACCGTCCACAACATGGGTAAGTTACATTTTAACCGCTAGAGTAAAGGTGGATTTACACTAGTTGACAAACAAGTACACTTTAATATCATTATAATGCATTCCTAGTACAAACAGTGTTCAAGTTGGTCAACTGTTGCCTTAACTGTTGATTGACAATTCAAAAAATTTCAGTTGTCATTACGTGTTTAAACATAGTGTGACTTTAGTTTGTTCCAATAGAAATTTGGATTATTATTACATATGTTTCTTAGTATCGAATATTATTTAAACGACTAAGTGCGTCCAATATGAGTTATTACCGCTTGAAAAAATAATGTTAATTGTTCTGGGGGGACAATTTAGCTGCTCTATGAAAAATGTACCAAATGCAGAATGCTCCAAAAAAAAAATTTAAATTGCCCCACATGAAGAATTCCCCAAAATAAATGAAAAATCCAACCAAATGGTCAATATGAAAATTTTTCCAAAACTTCGGAAAAATCCCCCAAAAGTACAAAAATAGACTTGCGCGATATTTGATTCACATTTTTTTGTGAAAATAGCCAAAAAAAAAAAAAACGAAAAATTCCAAAAAATTTAAAAATTGCGGAATTTTTCACTGTTCAGTTTTTGGGGGATTTTTCATAAAAAAATTTTTTTTTTTAGGAAATTTTTCATATATTTTTTTTTTTTTTTTCTTCACAGAAGTCTGATTGGGCAATCGAAAATACTCGGCGACACCGTCCATCTCTTCCCCCAACTATTTACTAGACAATGTGTAGAACACAGATCTCTAATTTTAGGGAGTTGTTCTCTTCACTCCCTCCACTATTAACTAGACAGAAGGTCCAAAGTATTATAATATTCACCGGCATTTTTCCTTGAGTGTATCACACACGATTGCTCAAAATCGTCGCATGTGTTAAGCTAGGCAATACATTGAACTTAACGTGTGGCAGGCAACACGAAAACCTCAACCATATCAACATTCAGATATCCGATACTCTTGTCTAAAACCTAAACAGAAACCGTTACTTATTATTTCTATGCCTCCGATATTTGTTTTTTTCCCGTCGTGGATTTGTTTGTTTCTTACTTTTTGGACAGGTGGGTACATGGCTTGATTGTTGGTTGTCTGTCTACCGCCACAGATCAGATGACGACAATTGCTCAATATATATTTTTGCCAAGAGCCCTTGTACTTTTGTACATTACACAAAGAATCTTTCCAATTTTTGGTTTTGTACTTTGTTCAGATTCGCATCTGGCCAATTTGTATATAAGACCACATGGGAGTAGGCCAAAGCATGTCAGTTTTCAACAAACACAATAGACAACCAGTCATTTGCCCACGTCAAAGCTAATTGAACGCATTATCAAAATGTTTAAAATCGTAAGTAGTTGAATTAAACGCAGGTTGGAGTTGATTTTATTTTAATGCTTTGTACTTCTAAATTCTGCAGTTATTCTTCTTGTCCTTTTTGGCGTTGGCCTTTGCCAGACCCGGCTATTTGCATTCACATCCCGTGGTCAGTTCGTATCATGCCGTGCCCGCAGTGCATGTGGTTCGTCCCATCATTGCTTCGCATAGCATTGCCACTCCGGTCCTCCATCATCATACCGGCTTGATTCATGGTGGCGGTATTCATGGTGGCATTCATCATGGCGGTTTCCATCATGGCGGCATTCATCATGGCTTATTTTAAAATGGAATAATATCCCGATCTGATGACAATGTAGCCAGCAAAATTTCCTTAAAACTGTATGGCAACTCTGTGTAATAAAATGCTTAATAAACCCTATAACGTTGAATGGTAGTTTTGGTAATTTATGAGGAGTTTCTGAATTTCCTGACTCCTTTTTCGGGTAAACTATTGAGACTGTATCCTTCGGCAGAGAACATAATGCAATCGATTATGAACATTAGCAATGGATCCCTTCGTATTGTGAGATTGTGTATGACAACATGGACTTTCTGCTATGATGCAGTGCGAGCAAATTGTTGGCCTACACCACGTGCTATTAACGGCAATTTCACGCGCTCCGACAGGTTATTTTCCTTTTATGTTATCACGTTTCTTTTACTTTTCGCAAAACTTTTCTACATTGCATGGCCACACACAAGTGTTGGAACATTTCACTGACGTGTCCCCTGTATCCATTCAGCATCATAGCTTAAGGCACTCATAACCGGAACAAATGTCTGACTGTCATAGATACAAAAGCAAAAGTTCATATAAGAAAGAATAGCGTGGCTACCAGAAGAACACTGGATTGTTTTGAGAATCTAGATGGGTGTAGGTATACAAAGTCAAAGATTGACGAAAAAAGTATGCAGGGTTTAAGAGAAAACTCCAATATGAGACCAGGAGACATATGGGGCCATCGACTGGAAGTCAAGCTGGAAATCAAGCCAAATATTACAATGAGAGGTGATCCAAAGACGAATGGTGGTTGACCCAAAAGATTTATTAAGCCTTGTGCAGGACTTAAAGATTGCACTGGCTAACAGAAATGTCAATGGATAATCACTATACAATTCTGAGGTATTATTTTAAAAAAAACATCAGTTTCGAACAATATTGTCCGCTTTTGAATAATTTCTAATAAAGCCACGTATCTTTTAAATTAAAAGGAGATATAGATCATGAAAATCGATGGAGCGTTTTCGAATTTATTCAGAATGTACTCAATAACATGCTTACTTACTTATTTCCCTTAGCATTCTGCGAAGGAACAGACGGGGAACTACTCTCGAATCACTGAGCTTTGTACGATCTAATTTCACTATTCACTGACCGGGACCTACGGTTTATAGCCGGCTCCGAACGGCTAATGCTTTTCCAGAGAAGTTTTACATGGCTGAGAGATTACTCTCTTACTCGTAACGTCGCCAACATTTATGAGTTGGAAGCAGCCGCTTGATGGTCTTAGCCGGTTTCGAAACTGGCTTCGAACACACAGTCCTCGTCCATAACATGGATTTTAAAATCCATAGTTTAAAATGTTACAGGAGAGACAAAAAAAAACAAGTAAACTTTTTGGCTGAAAAAAAACTTAAAATTGCCACCTCCTTCAGAATTGCCCACTGATGACGAAAATTGTTATGATAATGGGGGGGGGTTGGAAATTGCCCCCAGGGGTCCAAAAGACCTGAAAATCTAAAAAATGATCTCAAACTGTAGGTAAATGCATACAAATGAAAAAGTATTAAACCAAATTTCAAATACATTGGCATAAGACGCAAAAGTGCATTAAATAAAATTTGATCTTTAAAAATTGAAATTTTTTAAATTTTTTTTTAAATCTTAATTTGTTTTTAAAAATTTTTTTTTTCTTGGGATTTTATTCATCCATATGGATGTTCATAAATTTTGAGTACCCACACTCATATAATGGGCGGCGGATCGAATATAAGGAGTGGCCTATGGCCACGCCCACTATTTTAGTATTTTTTTTCTTTTCTTTTTAATTTTGGGGCCTTTTTTTGGGAGGGGTCCCTGGAGCATTTCCCCCCTCTCATATCGATTTTCGTGATTTCTGGTTCATTTTGAGGGGTGTGGCATTGCAATTTTTTTTTTTTTGGGGGGGGGGCTTTCGCATGGTAAAATGCATTATTGCCAAATTTTTTTTACATAAACTTTTTTGAATTCTGTAATTGCCAATTTTTGGGTATTTTTTTTTATTAGCTTAAAAGAAAAATTTAGTTGTAGTTGCTATGACAACATTGGAAGATGGAAGATATTACACAACGTTGGACTAAGCGCTTTTGCTCATCACTACAAAACAATAACCAAAAGTGAGAGAACTGCATTTTTATTTTTGTTATCGCTGTACTTTTACATTACTGCATTAAAATCTCAATTTCTGAATAAGTGGACTTAGCGCTTTTGCATTTTCAGCCAGCGATATGAATCTATCTACCTATACAGGGTGGGTCCCAAAAATAACGCGTGGAACAAGAATTCTACATTAGTTTGTGCCAAAAAAGCCTTTTTTTTTTGTTGGTTTTTCATTTTTATTACGAACTTGAACCCCAAATTTGTACGACAATGAGCCCCGTTACGAGTCGGCAAAAAGCAGACAGTTGCTCAAAAGGTTAGGTTAAATGGAGACAACAAAATAAGTCTTAAACAGATTTTGAAGCCCCCTTTAGAATGATGTCCACTATCTGGCAATCTCGGTCCATTACATTTAGAATCCCAGTTGTTCTTCGTTAGCTTCCGGTCTACATTGAATAAACTATAGATGCAAGATTGTATCTGAGGCTTGACTCCCCACCAATTGCTCACACATCCTTTCGGAATTCCACTTCCTTCACCCCTCTTCGGTATATCGGTAGAGAACATGTCTTAGTTAAAAGGAAACTCAATTACGGGCTTTATTTCGTAACGAACAGTTTGAGGCAGACTTGCATAAACAAAATTAATGATTGACAGCAATGTCGCCACCGTAGACTAGACATCGCATCATAATTGATGGGCTCATTTCACAATTTCTCCTTAATTGCCGTTTTACCGTTTCTTCTCAAAACAATTGAGGTAATTGCCCCCCCCAAAAGAAGCCCCTCTGATGGGACACTTCGACTTAAGCGTTTTTCGCGACTAATGAACTTTTACCTTAGGACCTGAAAACAAACGAAAAAAATAAACGGATTTAGTATTCATTACACTTATTGTTAATATGTGGACATGGACAATAGGATCAGGTTTTTGTTGTTTCTTCTTCTAAAAATATTATCGAGTTTCAGCAACAAGTGAGAATGAGCGGAAAAGGCAGAGACATGTTGTTGTGAAGCACACGGCCGATGTGAAATTTTAAAAATAATCCCTTATCCATGGAAAGCTTTTTGGCTCAACACTTTTCATTGACCTCACCTGCAACGAAGAATACGTCATCCTTCGTGTAGTTTGCCAGCCATTGGAAACAAATTGAAACCTCATAAAGGAAAAAGTTCTTGTTCTTCCATTTCGTTGCAAGGCACCGTAAAATTATAAATATTACGGAATTCCTTGGCAAAGCAACAGCAATCGAAAGTCACACCCACATCGCAGTAGCATCATCATCATAAACATCTTCGGGCGCAGTGAAAACCAAATAAAAATGTGGTTAAACTGGGCTAAGCCGAATCGAAAATATCCTCCATATATTCCATAGCATTGCACTGATTGTTCCCAAATAGAGGACTCTGGAAGTGATTTGTTTTATACCCACATGTTATTTTTATTTGAAAACTGCATTTGTACTGCAACGCCATCTACAATTCACAGATACACACTTTTTAGTATCAGCTATTCATATACTCTACTCCAAAAAAAAACCCTGCTTTATCCTAGATGACTGCGACAGAGGAGCTTCTTCCAAGACTTCTCCCTCTCTACTGCCATCTTCATGTCACATCCAGTGTTATTTAGAATAATTTGTTTGTTCAATTCTAAATAAGACTAGATTTATAGCATTATTTTCATCCTACACGACCTAGAAAGATGAAATTTTGTAGAAGATCTTTACAGTTCTATTTATGACAAACAATCAAATCATAGCGTTTAAACTCCCAACTTCAACCGGCTGTCCTCTATATGAGGTAATTTTAAATAAAACTTGTTTTTTTTTTGTCAAAGAGAGTGTAATATTGACATTTAAATGAGCCTACTTACATAAATACAACTCTGTGTTCATACTTCATTGCCATCTACATCTTATAAGCAGAAATATTGTCAGCCAATTGAGAATTACTGATTTACTTAAAACTAACTGGGTCATCCGAGCTTTTTAAGAAAAAACACATATTTCAGAGACCCGTCCAGTTCTTCTTAAATATTATCTCTTAGAACCGACTCACATATTAATCGAGATGATGAGGAAAGAGGACATTTTTCTCAAACCCTTCCAGTTCGTCTAAAATATTATCTCACATAAATACAACTCTGCTCTAATACTCCAACTCCATCTACATCTCACAGCAATAACTATTTACTGCCAGGGGAGAATTCTTCATTTTCCGGAAATTTTTTCAAAATGCTCTATAAATTCTTGAGAAACATTTTGCCCTTTTAATAAAATCACATACTTTTTAGCAACCCACTTTCAATAGACGTGGTTTCTTCCATGTGGTTTCTTTTTTCAATTTCTAATCAAAATATTATTTTCATGGGAGTATAAAGATGGAGGTCTTTCACATAAATACAATTCGGCGTTCGTAATCCAACGTCGTTTTATATTTTAAATCCAGTGTTGTTTTCCGTCAGCTATGAATCAACTCTAAACAAGACTATGCCATCCTAAATAGCCGAGAGGACTTTCTTCCAAGGTAAACGAAACACTTCTCATTATCCAACGCCATCTGCATTTCACATACATCTTTATATAGAATTATTTGTGTATTCAATTCTATACAAGACTAGACTAATTTGATTCATGTTCTCCATTGTCGACGACCAGGAAAGACGATGTTTTTCAAAGGCCCCTTCAGATTCTTGTGTGAGAAATACCTACCTCACCTAAAATCCTTCGATATGACTCCATACATTTTGTGGTCCCTTAAAAGTATTACTAACGCTCTCACAAACTGCACATGCCGCTAAAGTAGGAACAATTACAGTGCGAACCACATACACGGCTGTACTCTGCCACAACCAGTGGAAGCGTGAATGTGTGCGTGATTTCTGGTGTTGTTAATGTTAAGAAAACGTGACCATCTCGATGGTCACATGTTCGATTTGCATCACTCGACATTCGATTTGCGTTCTTTTGCCATTCCTACCATCTTGCGGCCGGTGCTTTCTTCGTGTTTTTCTGTCTCGCATAAATATCGACGAATCTTGTGAAACACACCAATGCAAACAGTCTTCAAACTCTCATGGTGATGATTTGTGGTATACGGATCTGGAATGGGGTTGTTTGATTATTGGCAAAGTTGGTTAGTTTGTTTGACAATGGCAGTGCAGGGCAGTGTCGTTGCTGTACGATTACGACGATATCGAATGTCATTAAGTAAACTACATTTATTGCTTCTAATTAGATTCTGATTAATTTTTGTTTTAATTACAGAAAAATGGCAATTTCTTGGTTAGGATTTAGTCCAAAATATGGGTGGGCGTACAACGTATGCGATGAGAGTTTCTTGAAGACTTGGGAACAGATCGTTGGATTTCTGTTGCCTATACATTGAAATTTTACATGCTACTTCAGATCTTTCTTTTGTTTTTAATTCAGATTTAGTTCTACTGCTCCCACATATTTTATAAGGCAATTGAAAAAAAAAAATTTGTTAAAAAAAAATATTTGTAGAAAAAAAAAATTTTTGTTGAAAAAAAAATGTTTGTTGAAAAAAAAATGTTTGTTGAAAAAAAAAATGTTTGCTGAAAAAAAAAATTTTTGTTGAAAAAAAAAATTTTGTGGAAAAAAAAATTTTGTTGAAAAAAAAAAATTTGTAAAAAAAAAAAATTTGTAAAAAAAAAAAAAAAATTGGAAAAAAAAATTTTGGTAAAAAAAAAATTTGGGGAAAACACAATTTCTGTACAAAAAAAAAATATTATTTTTTTTATTATTATTTATAGAATTATTATAGAATGCCTATTTAAATTCCTACGTACTGCGTGACAGAGTCAGTGAATCAGTGTATCAGTGAATCAGTGTCGAGGGTAAATATATATTAAGATTAAAATACACTACAAAAATGGTGACAATCTTGCAGTGACAGTTCGCAAAACTAAAGCATTTTTGGGTCGGACCGCAATAAAGAAATTGGTGGACAAATTCGAGCTGGTGGGTGTTCGAGTGATGTGAAGAATAAAACCCGCGCACGTCGCTAAAGAGCTGCTGAGAATATTGATCCAGATAAGATCCACGCCAACAGCCAAGCGTCGATTCAAGACCATAAAGATAGAATTCGTGAAACTATCGAGGGCAGCCACTTTGAGATTTGGTTATGGAAAATTTCATGAAATGGATAGGGTCCTGTAAGCGTGGTCGTGGTGGCCATTTAGCTGATGTTTTTTTTTTCATTATTAACGGCATACCTTCCTCTTTATTATGAAATACCAAAATAACACCTCTTGTTCGAGAACTCTATCAGTCCTATTCTGAATATTCCCGGGAGAAAATTCCCGGGGAATTTAATCCTCCTTCTGAGAATAAAATCCTCCTACTCTGAACAAACCGAGCGAATAATAATAAGGGACATACAATTTCGATTATTCGGAGTCAGGTGATTTGTTTGTTTCCCGGTTTGTTTACAATAGAAGGATTTTATTCTCAGAAAAATGTAAATTCCCCGGGAGTATTCAGAACCGGGCTGTATATATCACGGTAATTTACGAAAACCTTTGTTAGATTAATGAGGAACTTGTGGAGGCACAATATTAGGGTATACCAACTTCAGACTTCGTAACTCAACAGAGCCTGTGAGACATATTTTTGTTGCTCACTTTTTTCATCTACTGAATCCAGGTCTGTGAGTGTTTTCCCTTTTTTTTAGGGTATACCAACTTCAGATTTCGTAACTTAACACAGCCGGCGCGACATATATTTGGGATCTGTCACAGGATTGCTCACTTTTTTCTTCTGCTGAGTCCTGGTCTTTGCTGTTTTCCCTTTTCTTCGAATGTTATTTATTTCCCTGCAACATCATCATAGACCATTCATCTCCTTTCTGTCTGACTGATTCTTTTATTTACATCCTAGTGTTTTTGTCGCCTGTTTTTTTTTTTTTTTTTGTTAACTCAAGAGCTTCTTAAATTCAGACCACTTATTTCAATTATTTTTTTACGCAGTACGTGGGCTTGGCAAAACTGCTTCTTCAAACGGCGGCGGTTTCTATTTGTTATTTTTTTTTGCTTGGTCAAATCTTTGTTATTGTTTATTAATTTACGTATTTATATTTTAAGTTATTTGCTTTGTTTGTTTTGTCTTCATTCCCCATCTGTAATTCATTCATGGAAATTTCGACGTAGTTCAGCAGGGCACAAAGGCACGACTTGTTGATAGGAAACGAAGGAAGGAAGTCATTGTGATTCGATAAATTACCATGATTAACTGTTAAACTTTTGTTGTGATTGCTGTTAATGGAAAAAAAACAGGGTCAATGGCAGACATTGACGTAACAATGTGGTCAAGGTTGTGGTCGATCTCATCGTGTCCAAGAATTTGTATGAATTTTTGGGGCGTTATATTTTTAATTTTTGTTTTTAGACAACACCAGAAATAAATATGAACAAACTCCATAAACGCCGTTCCAAAATAACTTCCATCTACGTCACAAAGTTCTTTATCGAATAAATTTAAATCGAAAAAGAAAAAAATATTCCTTCAGATTTATCAGTCTTTTTTTTATTTGTTTATTCTCTCTCACTAGATACTTTAAATATAAAACATTGTCCATGACAAACATGTTCGTCTTTAAATTAAAAAGGGCGATAGAGTGAGTGAGCCATAAAGGCCGCCACCTCCACCGCCAATATAATCGTATCCATTCTGATAGCCATACGAGTAACGGTTGGGCACCTCGTGATAATGATGATAGTGGCCATAGGGCTGTTCATGGTAATGGCTGTAGGTCTGCTCATAGTACACGGGGGGACGATAGATGGGCGATCCAAATGTTATGCCAGCCGAAATGAGTGGAGCCGAGATCGCCATGCCAAGAACGCCAAAAAAGATTAACTTGAAAATAAAAAAATCAGTTTTAAAATTTGTAATTATTATTTTTAAATATTTCGTCGGTTTATTCCATACCATCTTCCAGATTATCTGCATCATGTTGTTGTTGAGTGTATAGGTTGCCAGCAACTGCTGCAAAAATGTGTGGCATCTCATTGCTAGGCTGCTTAAAGTCTTAAGGCATGTAGTTTAGTTGCTTTGTTACTTTTTTTTAGAACCTAAACTAGTTTAGATGTAGTGTTTTTTTTTTTGTATTAGCTCTTCGTACGATGATTTTGTACAGTAGTCAAAACGGGCATCTTCGGATTGGACTGGGATAACTGGAATGTTCACTTTGTTTCGAAAGCAACAAGAAGTAGAGAAGTCTAGCAATTCATGAGTATTTCGAGAAACTGTTTTTCAATTGATTGATAAACGTAACTATTTTTGAAGAAACAGTTGAGCACATGAATATCATCGCAGTGTTAGGTTGAGAGCATGTTGAGTTTCTGCTAAGATGAGTTTTCATTTAAGAACCTATGAAGTTCCTCATTCAATACCTCTAAAGTATTTAGTCACCTGAATTCGGTTTTATCAGTTTACGGAACGTTTACACGCTAACACTCAAAGGGAGCTCACTGACGAGAATGTGGCTACCATGGCATCGAGGCTGTCATTCAGTTCTGAAACTTTGACTCGCCAGCCATCTCAACAACTTAGCATTTCATGCACCAGCCTGATGCGAGCATTTTGCACAAATGCTTCGCATTCTTCACTTTCAAGGTCCAGTTGATACAGCCATTGAAGTCACACCACCATTTACTTGATTATCGCTTTTCAGTTTGGGTTTCAGATATCTGGGCGCATACAACAATATTGTACAAATAATCGCATGTCATTGCAAAAGAATTCCTAAAAGCAATAGGTGAAATATAAAAATTATTTAATTTCTAATTATTCACAATGCGTTTGCATTATTTTCAAAGAATTAAATTCGAAATGTTTATTGTGCTGACAATATAAGATCCGTATTAATGACTATATTAATATTTTTGTTTCCGTTTTTGTCCCATTTTTGTATAATTTAATTCAATGTTTGCATTATTTGCCATTTACAGTCTCCATTTATTTTACTGTTTACTGTTTAGTGACCATTCCAGAGCATGTGAAATATTTCATAAATAAAATCCAAACAGCCAGGAGCTTGAGTTCATAATAATTTTCTTTTATAGAGTTTAAAACATCAGACTAACTGCCTGTTTCCCTAAAACGAATTCGTTCGTTAGTTACAACTTGTCAAAATTGAACGCGCAATAAAATGAATTCTAAAAAGTAATGAAATTGTGTTCCATATGTCGCAATCTAAAATATATATGAAAACCAGAACTGAATAATGTCTGAAACGCTTTCAATATTAACGATTCGTAATGAACGCACAAATTCGTTTTATGGAAACAGGCAGTTAGTATCGACATTTCGTACAATTCTCCCAGCATGTGTACAAAAAAATCCCACCATGTGAACAGTACCATAATAACCCAACCAACTGCAACCAACTTCACTTTATTATTTACTTGCAAAAACATGTGTTGTGCGAAAAATTTGTTTAGTGGTTAAATTGTTTTAAGTGAGAAAATCTGAATAATTATACACACATAGATATTGTTAATGAAAACTGATATTACAAATCAAGAGCAATCTTGCCCGGCAATCAATGGTGAGTGATTAGACATTAATGTGTTTTATTTATTTATGGGTAAACACATGAGCTATTTTCGGGTGGGACATTTACAGGCCGGAGTGCTAAGTCGTCTTCTTCTGAATATCGTGACGGTTGTTCTGAAAGTGGAACTGTGTGCAAAATTACACTGGAGAGACTCTTTAGTTCATGGTTATTGGAAATTGTTGTCGGCGGGCCGTAAAAATCATAAGGCTTCGCCCAGGGGGTACGGCATTCTGGCCAAACGTCTAATTTTGGGTGTTAAATTATTGATCTACAGGAATATTTTGGCTAAAGTGCAGTTTAGAAATTAAAAAAAAATATCCAGGGAGCCCTCAGGGCCGTAAAAACGTTCACGCCCTCTTACATACAATTGTGGGCTTAAATGGCGTTACCCAAAAAAAAATATATGTAAAAAATGTCACACTACTTGAAATTGGCTGAAAAATAATAAAGTCGACATGATTAACCCTCTAATACCCTAATTTTTTAAATCTAAAAAGAGGCACTTTCGCGGATTAGAGGATTAAGAGCCATCAAGTCCAGGGGGGCCTAAAAACAAACACGTCCACATTCATGTAATTTTGGCTACTAAAATGAGGGGATATTGCCCCAGGATTCCAAGTATACAAGAAAAGGCATGGATATTGCATTACAGAGCCACCAAGGTCCGAAAAAGTGATTTATGGTGCACCGGGGGCTCTCCACTTTTATATACATAAGTGTGGCTACACTTGTTTCCTCATGTAAAGGGTCCGCCATCTAACGGTTTTTTTTTCAACTAGTGCTTATTTCGTTTTCGTTATTTTCGTTATCGGGCCATGTTGAACGAATTTTGTGTTTACAAAATTTGAAGAGGAGGATATTGGCAACATTTGGTTTCAACAGGACGGTGCTACGTGCCACACAGCCGAATCTAAACTCGATGTTTTGCGTCCTGTTTTTGAAGATCGCATTATCAGCGGCAGAGCTGATGTCGTTAGGCTACTGCATGGCCAGCCGAGGCAGTCATTTGAATGAAATTATTTTCCATTATTAAGTGGAACGATTGTAGTTTCAAATAGAAAATGTAATTAAACAAACTGAAGTAAACAATGTTGTTTATATTTTAGTTCCAAAGCCGATTAAAGCCGAAATTTTAAAACGTTCACCCTTAGTTTTTGCACGTCTAATTTTTTGTGACAACTTTAGTAAACTAAGTTAAGGCCTAAGGCGGCTCTATAAGTAATTGTAATTCAGAAAAAAGTACACTGAATGAGCCAGAAATCGACTTTCAGAATCCATATATTTTATAATCCAGAATTTCGAATCAGGATCCAAATTTTATTACACACCTATATCGCCTATGATTGATTAACAAAAGTTAAGAAAAAAACCAACACCATTTGTTAGTAGTGAAAGGTTCTTAATATTCGCACATAACACTTAAAACGTATCGATTGATTTTTTGTTTTTTTTTGTATCCTCTCCACCACTGTGCCCCATTTTGGGAACAGGTTTTTTTTTTTTGTAACTTAAACCTTTGTAGGCCTTGAACTTGGAATACCTTTACGATTTTTGTGTTTTTTTTTTGTCCTTTTGTTTTAGCAAATTCTCTGACTCAAACTAGTTTTATTGATATCTACCTTTTTGCATTCCATTTGCCATTACGCGCAAAATTTATTTTCAACTCCAACATGGCCAACAAAAAACAAAAAAAATCCTGTTTTCAGTACATTCAGACGGAACGACACACACCCCGGACCACATATGGTGTGGGATTTTGCTGTGTTGTTCTTGTTTTCTTTTGGTTCGTTCATAGATCTATAGATATCACAATGGCCATAGACAAACACGTTTAAAATAACATGATGCAGCATCTTCTGGTTTTTACATCAGCCAAAAGCGACAGCAATAACGTTTATCTCCTGTTGTCGCCTGTGGAACAAGAGTCAAACCCCTGGCTTTTTCCCCTTTAAAAAAAAAAATATAGTTGTCTGTTTAAAACTCTTGTGTGATGATAATGTGGGTGTGTGTTATCCTGTTGCTGCTGCCAGTGTTCATATAACGTGTCATTTTATATCACCCTTTTTCTAACACATTTTATTGCATGTTATTCTCTACATCCTTCACTTCAATTCGATTGGTATGTCTAGTTATCGGAATGGGCGAGACCAGTTTCCCGAAGAGCTGTGATGTCAAAAAAAAACAACAACATCGAATCTCCTCACATTCTGTGTATGGAAGTTCTTTATTGTCGATCAGAAAACTCTCTAAAGGGTGAGGTGTGACCTGCACTGTAGAAACCGCAATTGTCCGCAAATTAACCCACTGTCAAAGACAAGCTGAAGACTAGGCGACCTAGTTGAGATGAGGATTTTTCCAATGGAGTGCAGCTGTTGTTTTTTGCTTCTACGAACAAGACGCACAGGGGCTATGATTGACGATGAATGACTTCTTGAGTTTGCAGACAATCTATATCCTCTAGATTGTCTTTGCCGGTGTAGTGTTCCTCCAGTAGTCGCCAGTGCTGCTTATATTTGTATGTATACAGAAACGTTTCAGCGTAAAATTTCATATTAACATATTTTGTGCATTATAATAGGAACGTGGCACGTGAATTAATACATGCTGGAACACATGTGTATGCGTGTGTATATTTCTGCCCGTGCTCATGGAGACATATGTTAGTTACGTTCTCTATCTCCATATCTGTTAATAGATACATTACACATGTGTGTGTGTGTGCGTGTATTTGGGACTCTGTTACATATCCACAGGATATGTAAGATCTCATTATTTTGAAATTATTCAACAGATATCGATTTGGATTTTACTCCACATAATAATGATTGCGAAAGTATACGGCCTTTTTTTTAATGGTGATTCTGTTTTTATTTTTATTTTCGTTTTTTTTTTTTTTTTGGTGTGGCTGAAATGTGATTGTTATGTATTCGTTTTTGAAATGTCCTGCAGTTATTGTGTGGGAAATTTCCATATAAGAGCATTTTGAAACAAAAACGTGCGGCAATGGACACATATTTGATTCATATGGACACCGTTGTATAGTTTTAAAGGTATTTGCAGTAGTATAGGAGGACTTGGTTAACTAGAGGTCTGCCTTCGCAATAAATGCATGTTTGGAACTCTCTCTGCAGCGCCGATCATTTGGGGGAAATGCTGTTATTCCAAAGAACTGTGTACATGTTTTATTAGGCATCCACGTTTGAATGAAAATCTCCTCAAATCGAGTGGTGCCCTTAACGTCATGGCTTTTTGACTTTTAAAAAACCATGAAAAAAACCCAAATCTTGTACCGACAAGACATTTCTCTAGATTTACATACTTAAGTTGGCACTACATCATTAAAAACTGATTTCCAAGCGTTTCGGTCTTGTGTGTGCTTCCACCACCCTGTCCTATGTCTACTTCTTCCAAAATGCCCCAAAAAAATGAAAAATTCTCCATAATAATTTTTCATAATTTTTAGGTTATTTTTCATTTTTTATATGAAAAAAAAACCAAAAATTGAATATTTTTTTAATTTTGGATCTTTTTTTTTGGTATATTTTCAAAATAAATCAAAATCATACATTGATTAAATAAAAAATGCCCCAAAAATTTAACAATGAAAAATTCTCCAATTTTGGTAGTTCAAAACAAATCAAAATTATACTTTTGGTATTTTTTTGTTAAATAAAAAAGCTCCAAAAATTTAACAATGACAATTTACCCAATTTTTTAATTTTGGGAATTTCTCGTCTTTTTTTGGACATTTTTTTAACAAAAAATATGAAAAGTATGATTTTTATTTCAGGCGCCCCGGTAGGCGAGTTGGTAGCGTGCTTGCCTATCAGCGTGGGGGTTGTGGGTTCGATTCCCACCAGAGGCTTTGGTCTGTCGCTGCAAAAATCTAAAAACATATGGTCTGTGTCACCCGGTTTACCCTTGGACCCAAAATTAGAATATAAATTTACTTTGTATTGTAATTAATAATAAATAACTAAAAAAATGATTTTTATTTGTTTTGAAAATATCCCAAAAAAGACGAGAAATTCCCAAAATTAAAAAATTGGGGGAAAATTCCAACATTAAACAATTGGATAATTTGTCATTGTTGACTTTTTGGAGCTTTTTTAATAATGAACAATTCCCAAATTTTTAATTTTGTGAATTTTTAGTTATATTTGGGATATTTTCAAAACATCAAAATCGTACATTAACCGGCTGTATGAAAAATTGCCAAAAAAAATTGCAAAAAAATTGGAGAATTTTTAATAATTTTTAGTTTATATTTAATTTTTCATATGAAAAATTCCCCAATTGAATAATTAAAAATTCCCCAATTAAAATTTTAGGAATTTTTTCGTAAATGTTCAATGAAAAATGCCCCAAAAATTTAACGATGAAAAATTCCCCAATTTTTAATTTTGGGATGTTTTCAAAACCAATCATACTTTTGATATTTTTTGTTAAATAAAAAATCCCCAAAAACTGAACAATGAAAAATTCCTAAATTTTTAGTTTTGGGAATTTTTGTTTTTATTGTTTGCGATATTTTCAAAACAAATCAAAATCATACTTTTGATATTTTTTTTTTAATTTTGGGAATTTCTCGTCTTTTTTGGGATTTTTTAAAACAAATCAAACCCATACTTTTTATATTTTTTTGTTAAAGAAAAATGCCCCAAAAATTTAATAATGAAAAATTTCCAAATTTTTAATTTTGTGAATTTTAAGTTTTATTTGGGATATTTTCAAAACAAATCAAAATCATACATTAATCGGCTCTATGAAAAATGCCCCAAAAAATTGGGGAGTTTTTCGTAATTTTTAGGTTATGTTTAATTTTCCACATAAAAAATTTCCCTATTTTTTAATTTTGGGAATTTTTCGTTTTTTTCATATTTTTTGGGGAAATTTTCGTATTGGGCTTTTGGGGGGAATTTTCATTTATTTGGGGTATTTTTTATAGAGCCACATTAATCTATAGCGACTTATAGGTTATTCAGACATATTCTCCACCCTACAGAAGTAATTTGTCCATTTCTATAATGAAAACCTATTTAACATTTGGAAAGAAATTTTCAATCTGAAACGAAACAGTTTTATAAAAAGCATTTAACTTCAATGTATTTCAAGTGGTTTCCGTTTAATGTCAAGGTCACATTAAACGAAATGCAATTTCTAAAAACAAACCACAACCACAAAGGATTAAAAACCTTGGATTGTCTTGAAGTTGCCAACAGACGAAATCTCTCAGTACTCAGCTTTTTTAACCGCGAGCCTCATAAAATCCATTGTCCAGACAATTCAAGCGAAAACTATGTAAACAGCGAAATCCTTTGTATATTATCTCTGCAGTGAACTTTGAACTCCTTTGGCAGCAGTCCAATAGCTTCATTCTACGATATGCAGGATTCTTTGAAACGCCATCTCACATCTCATCACAACGAGAAGCATGTGTGACTGCATGAAAGCAAAGTTGTTTTCAAAACCGTGATCAGTGTTTTCCAAAACCGTGATAAGTGTTTTCAAACCCGTGATAAGTGTGTAATTGCACCAGCACCCGTGATTTAGCACAACTCAAAACGTGTGTGTCACCCACTCAATGGGAATTTATGACACGGCTAACAATGTGACTGATGGGCTCGTACGTACTTCACCCACAACGGCAAACAGCAGTTCAAGTCTTCTCTCAACCCTCCATCCATCCAACCAGCACCTCGTCCTTTGTGTGTCGACGAAAACAAAGTTATGCAGTGCAAGATGAGAAATCCTTTTGCAGATTGTTTCTGTCTAGGGACAGCAGACCGAAGAAATTTTCCGTTGCAATTTGTTTTGTCAAGCAATGGGCCCGTGTGATTGCTTTCAAGTCGCGGTCACATTTTGTTATCAGCTCCTCCTAGTCGAAACAAAACGATTACTGTGTCGTTTGCACAGTGGTTTGCAATTGTATTAAATTGTACAATATGTTTGGGCAATTTTTGTTCGTGGACCCTATGGCGTACATAAGGGGTGGTATACATTTTGTTGTTATCCAACGGAAGGGAAAAATTCAATTTTTTCGTCATATTAGAAATGTGATTTTTGTGGTACATTCATTTTATTTGGAAAGAGTGGCAGCAAAGTAGTATGTTCCGAAATACTTGGTATGAACATCACTCAGTAGTTGACTGTTTTGTTTGATATTTAAAGTCGTTTTCCGTAAAGTTGGGACTCATTTCGGTGACTTATTAATCCTGCCCTGGTTGGGCGTTCAGAGTTAAAGTGAAAAAAGTGCAGCTTGTGTTGTTTCCTCGTCACTTGTAGAAATAAGTTTGAGCCGCTGTTAGGAGTCCCCAAAAGGGAAAATGAGAAGCTTGTGCATTTTTCCACGTCACTTGTAAAAATAATTTTGTGCCGCTGTGAGAGGTTTCAGCATTTGATCAAAGATCGCATTTGACAAATTAAACCGGCTCCACAATTTTTTTCTAATTCCAATATCAGTTATTAAAAATAGATTACGCTGTTGTGGCTAAGACCTTGAGGTAGACCAGCAGGAAGAGTTCGGTTTGGTCCTATTCTTGGATATTGGATATAACCAATGAATAAATAAATCCGTATCCATAAGAAACCACTGTGAATGGCCGTGCACCAGCAATCAAATCAAAAAGTCACGTTGAAATACAAAACGTCACCTTAGGCGTTTCCTTCCTTCACCAATGGTGTTGTTGTTTTGTTATAAATAAAAACACCAGCTAAATAAGCCCTACAACATCAAATGGCACAGCGGAAAAGTGTAAAATTAAACGTGTTAATTAACTCTGCCTAGTGCAGAGCGGGCAGGGGCAGTTGTAACCGAGGTGCCAAGAGCAAAAGAGCCAACAACAATCAAACAAATGAAATGTGGTGACGACAAAACAGCAGAGCGAACGTGTCATAGAAAAGTAAACCAGCGACACCAACAGGTGTTTTGCGAGAAAACACTGCGACGACTACGAACATACCGGAAAACACATGTTTGTACGTACGCTCGGTATCCGTCTGTTTCCGTTCTCCGCCCTCCCCATTTTCTTTATTACCGTTTAGTTGCTAGAACGAAAAAAAAAACAGAAACAGTGAAAAGTCGAAATACCAACAACATCTATGACAAACATATCAGTCGAGAGTTTCTGGTAAAATACGAACTGAATGCCAAAAATCACGTTGTTTTCTTTAAGGACACTGCAAATACACACACACACGCACACACTCCTGGAGGTTTAGGATTACAATGAGCATAAAGCTTTTTCTTAGAGGGCCACCGACGGAGTCTGCGCCCGGAGCAAAGCTGTTCAGCTTGTGGAAAGCTTGTTGGCAGAGCCGAAGGTTAACACGACGAACGACCATGATGGCCTAAACTATAAAAGGATGATGGGCTAACAGTGAAATGTTAGTTTGACTCAAAACTGCAACCGCAACGGTTATAAATCGCTCTGATACAACGGTTATAAACTGAATCAAAAGCCAAAAAAAAAACAATATCACCTACAAAAACACTCAAGACAAAAAATTGGTCAATTGCAAAGGAAACACTCGAACAAAAGTGTTAGTTAAAAGTGAACAAAAATCTTAAAGATTTGAAGAAAGAAAACAACCAAAACAAACAATTGTTTGGATTTTGAAAAATCCCACAAGAAAAATCAGTACAACAGATTTCCTCAGAAATCTCCAAACTTTGAACAGAACAAAGAAAAACATTTTAAAAGTGCAAAAACTCGTATATACTGGATTATAAATATTCAAAAATGGATACTTTATCACCACACAAAAATGCCAAAGTCAGCAATTCGAGCAGTTCCGGCTGCTCGGCGGCCTCCTCCACCACGGATATTAAGTCGACGTTGAAAAATCAACGCCTGGATGCGAAACCTTCATCGGGTCTACGCTCCAAGTCGTTTTTGCTGTGCTTGGGCAAACACTTGGGCCGTCATTTCAGTCATCATCATCATCACCATCAGCATGCCCATACCCTGCAGCATAACGGTCACACCATTGTCTACAATAGCCAAGAGGATTTGCGTAGCTCATCGACGGACTCCTTCTCGCTGAGCTACGAGCGCAACTCCCGTTTGGATGGTTTGCCCCACGGCAATGTGGGCACCTCCAGCTTGGATTTGAGCACGGATGAGATGAATTCACGCACCTCATCGGCCTCGGCCAGTTCGCGTTTCTCACCCGACCAAGAATTGGAATTGGAAAATTGCTCCTCCAATCAGCCTCACATCTACATAGCCACCACCATTTACCGGGCCAACAGTTCCTTGGACTGCCAGGATGATATGGTCGATGGCGATGGTGATGCTGAGTACAGCGAGGCCGACAGTGGCAATTCCAGCAGTGATGAAAATAATGAGGACTCTGAAGGGAATCTGCAGGCCAATCAAAATATTTGCCATAACAATGCCTCATTGTCGGTGAACAAGGCAACGACACAAAAATCAAAATCCACCCCAGCCTCCGTATCGAATACACCCTCCTGCTCGCTGACCACCTCCTCATCGAAGGGTCTTCATCTCAGCCGCCTTTCCATAACCTCCTCGGTGCGCAGCATCTTCCAGCATTTCTCCTCGGTGTCGGGTGTAACCACCAGATCACTGTCCTGCAGCAGTACACCCCTGAGAAGAGTCTGGGATACCAAGTGTCGCAAAACCCAATCGAATCCCTCATCAACAAACTCCAGCACCAACAAATCGAATAAGACAGCCAATCGCTCCAATTCCACCGCCTCCTCGAACCAGAGCCAGCAATCATCCAACAAGAAACCCGAAAAGAAACAGCAGAGTATTTTACGGCCACCAATTCATTATGTCTACATGAAGGGAATGTCCGGTCTATACTCCCGCGTGCCCAGCTACACGGTCTGCTGTCCCTATGGAACCCAGCAGTGGGCTTAAATCTTCAACGCAATCACCCCAATACTATCCCGAAAAAAAAAAAGAAATACAAAACACAAGACTTTTAGTTTTAGACCAAGACAAGAAATGCACCTTTAAAAGAAAAAACGGAATGATACAATTTGCACCCAGAAAACCAAAGAAAACCAGTCTATAGTAGAGAACAATTTTTTTAAGAATATAAGAATATCATGCGTATATTTTGGAATAAGTAAATGATTTTAACATCACGTGATGCAGTGCCTCGTTTGAAAATTAAAAAGTAATCTATACCGTAGAGTAGACTAACAGTAGTAAAGCTAGTAATGGTACAATTTTATAAAGGAAACCATAAACGAAACATACGATTTTTTTTAGGGAAACCCAACAAACTTCAAGCTCCTTTATTTTTGTTACTTAACAAAACAATACAAAAAAAAAAAAAGAATTTCCAAAATTCCCCTTCACAAACAAGGAAAGATCAAAGAAAACCAAGTTTTCGGAGACGAAAAAAAAATTAGTTTAGCTAAACTACCGAAAACCCCCGGCGGAATAGAAAATAAAGGCACTAAAAAGTTCAAATTTATTGAAAAGCAAAACAAAAAATCCACAGAGAAATATTAACAAAAAAAAATATATTAATTTCCATTACATTGCAATTCTGTGAAATATGATTTCTTAACTATTCCAATTACTATCTAAGCCAAGAAAACCAAAAATTATCAAAAAAAAAAAATATAAACAAAAGAAATAGAAAACATGTCTCAGAATTTAAAACTATTTCCTTGTTTCTTTTCAAAAAATTCATAATTCAAATTTTCACAAGAAAAAAACTTTAATCTCAATTGTTGATGAAAACGTAAACGAATTCTGAAAACATTATGAGGAGTTAAATGGATATTTTGCTGATTAAATGACAAATAACAACGAGATTTTTTAATTTATGCTAAATTATCATAAAAAAATATCAGATTCGTTTATTACTTTTAAAATCATTACGAAAAGTTGCTATGTTTGTCTCTGTAAAGAAAAGCTGCAAGCATTGAAAAAATTATCTTTCAGAAAAATATTTCCTAATTAAAAATCAAAGGAAACCAGCGATTTTTATCAGAGGGAAATAAATAGTAAATTTTCGTATATGAAAGCGAAATATTTCTTTGCTAACCTTAACCTTTCAAGGAATAACAATTGAAAACAAATACTAACTCTCAAAAAAATGTAACAAATCTTAATAAATCTCATACCAAAAGAAAAATCTACAGACATCAGAAATATAAATCCCCACAAGTGGAAAACATATCTTTACTTTTCTCCGCGCCCCACCCCTAAAACCAATGAAACTGTATTATTTTTTTTGTTAATACCAGCACTTATCAGAACTTTTATTCTCTTTAAATCTATCCCTTTCCCCCCCCTCTAACAAAATATTCACGAATTTATTATATTTAAAAAGAAAAAAACACAATTACTTCAAGTAACCCAAAAAAAAAAGACAACTGAAAATTTAGGAAAAATTCCTTAACTTTTCTCAATTATTAATTAATTTAAATATAACAAAAATATATAATATTTAGCAAGAATTATATCATTATTTTTAATTACAATATATTTAAAGAAAAGTTATATTTTCCAATAGTTGTTTAAGTCCCACTACTAATTAACATAATAATAATAACTGATAATACCAATAATTGTAACAAATACATTTTAAGTCCAATCGCTATAAGAAGAACAGATGAAAGAAGAAACAGAAAAAATAAACAAATCTAGAAAATGCAAACATTTAAAAATAACGACTTTTATTTGAAATCCCCTTACAGAACTGCGAAAGATAACATTAACTCGCTCTCAAAGAGACCGAAAGCCAAGCGCAGCAGTTCTCTCCGAGTAACATCGGCGACCTTAACAGAGTGACTGACTGCTCTTAACATGCCATCAATCTAACAGAGCATTTGCAACACTCAACAGTTGAAGGAGCTGTTGTATGCATTTCATTGTCCTTTCAGTCAAGGATAACATTGTAAACTTATCATCATTTCCGGGAAAAGTAACACTATTGTCTGAGCACTCATAAAAGACGACATTTCCATAGCAGGCCAGCAATCTCCGTAAAGGTATTCGTGTCTAACATTTAATGAATCTTTGCCATCTCCAGAGGAGTATTCGACGATTCAATTCGTGGAAATAATGCTCCCCATAGAAAACATGCATCTTCGATGTTCTTGACAATTACCAGGACAACATGAATACCGATTGAATTTCTGCATTCACCAACAATTTTGTAATGACATAAATTCCATTACCAATGATGTATCGGTAGGCAAATTTAATGACCTTTTGAGTGTAATCTATTTTAAAGTATTGAAAATATCGTAAGAATTCGGTGTTGTCAAGTAAAAGCGAGTACACTATTGTAGCCTTGCTACATATATAAGAGGAGTTCAATGTAGCTCCTCATCGTGAACGTTAGTGTGAACTATGATCGTCTATCGTAGATAAATTTTTTTGGTGGAAGAGGAAGTGGATTTAAAATTGTTCCTTTGTATGGAGCTGTAGGATATTATAAAGGGGTTTCCAACAGGAGGTGTTATTTTGAATCATTTCGGTAGCTGTCACTTTTGAAGCTTTTATTCTTTGACATTTGACAAGTAGAAACTACGCCATTACTAAAAATGGATTGCATTGAAATTATTAAAATTCACTACAAAAATTGGGAAAATCTAGCAGTCACAGTTCGCAAAACTAAAGCATTTTTGGGTCGTCGTAAAGCACATTGTCAGACTGAAATACAGAAATTGGTGGAACAAATCGAGCTGTTGGGACAAGTTAGTGACGTGAAGAATACAACTCGTGCACGTCGCTCAACAACAACTGAGAATATTCCTGCTGTAGCCCAATGTGTTGAAGAAAACCCAGGTTTGTCGTCTATTCCTCATTGTTATTTGTAATTGGGCATTACACAAACGTCATTCCACCATATTTTGCATAAAGATTTGGGTCTTAAGGCTTATAAAGTTCAGTTAACGCAAGAACTCAAGCGGGCCGATCATCAACAACGTCGTGTCATAGCTGATTGGGTCCTTGAAATGCATGATCCGGAATTCCATTGAAAAATCATCTTGACTGATAAGGCCCATTTCCACCTCGGTGGCTTCGTCAACAAGCAAAATTGTCGTATCTGGGGCTCGGAAAACCCAAGAGTTGTTGTTGAGAAGCCTCTCCACCCTCAACGAGTGACTGTTTGGTGCGGTTTATGGTCCGACGGGGTCATTGGACCTTACTTTTTCGAAAATGAGGTTGGATCAACAGTTACGGTGCATGGATTGCGCTATCGAGAGATGAGTAATGATTTTTTGTGGTCGGAGTTGGATGATATTGATCTGGACAACGTTTACATTCAACAAGACGGCGCTACGTGCCACACAAGCAACGAAACCATTGCTCTTTTACGGAAAAAGTTTCCGGACCGTGTTATCTCTCAAAGAGATGATCACAATTGGCCACCGAGATCTTGTGATTTAACAACTTGCGACTTCTTCCTTTGAGGTCTACGCCAACCGCCCAGCGTCGATTCAAGTCCTCAATGATAGAATTCGTGAGGCTATCGAGGACATAGGGCAGAGACTTTGCGCTTAGGTTATGGGCAATTTCAATTTTTCCTTACACTGTGTTACAAAAAACAGATTTTTTTCTGTCCTATGAACCAAATGCACATATTCGGAAAAAGGGGAAAAAATAAAAATACACGTGTATCGGCGATTTTCATGTACACGTCAGAATTTTTTTTTTAAGTTTGAAGTATGAAGCTCGTAGTGGCCTGTGTGAAAGCCTTTGGACCGATTTTTAATCCTTTTTCAGTGATCCAATCAAGCTGATTTTTGGCATGCAGACTCGTGGAAATGTCTGTATCACGTCAATTTTTTTAAAAAAAATTTTTATCAATTCTCAGATTTTCCCCAATTTTTATTATTTTTGAAAAAAAAATATTTTTTTGACTTTTTGAAAATTAGGAAAATCTGAGAATTGATAAAAATCTATTTTTTTAAAAATCGGTCGAAAGGCTTTCACACAGGCCACTACGAGCTTCATACTTCAAACTTAAAAAAATTCTGACGTGTACATGAAAATCGCCGATATACGTGTATTTTTATTTTTTATCCCCTTTCCGAAAAAGTAAATTTGGTTCATAGGACAGAATGTGTGTAACACGGTGTTATGAAATAAACATCCGAACATTTATCTCCAAAAATTCCATTTTTCTTTGAATACCAAAATAAGACCTCTTGTTGGAAAACCCTTTACAATGTTCAAATTACTGCGGGTTTGTGTAAAACGAATTTATTAAAGGCAGCTGTCGCAAAGATTGAAGATCACTCAATAATAAAATTTGGAGTTGGGTTATTTTTTTTCTGGTTCTACTGGAACCAATCAGTGTTCCAGTTAAGTAAAGTACTTTAAATTACTCAAAATTATCAAAACCAAGATATGGGAAATACTTTTTAGAGGCAACTTAATCACCGATAGGGCTATATGTTTAAAAGGGACATCATTTAAAAGCTTCACTTTAAAGAAGAGAATCTCATACATGCAAATTCTCCTCCTTATCTACAACACTTTCTGAATCAAAATTATTATCTTCCTATCCCTACGAATTCCATGACAAGTTGCGAAAAAAAGAGATGATACCACAGTTTTTTACTAAACAATCAATCAATCAACTTAGACCATAATATCGCATGATTACCTCTGATAATACTTATCGTATATGGACACTATAAACATATAAATAAATCACTGCTGCCGCGTCCTTTGACCAACTCAAGTGCACCAACACTTCTGATCTCCATTGACAATCCAAAGAAGAAGAAGAACTCAAAGTTCACTGAAACCTTATCCCTTGCTCACACATAATTTATGTACAATCATGTAAATGGCAATGGCACGAATGACGAATGAATTTTTAAACTAAACCCTCCAAAAAAAAAACGAAATGAAATGAAAGTTCTAAAAATACTCGGCTCGTATCTCGTCTTATCGCAACAGAGAAAACAAAACAAAAAAAAAGAACAACGCAAATGGCAAAGCGCTGCCACACGTAGGACATTTTCTTTGCCAAAGTGAAAATGTAAACACTTCTCCAAAAATACAAACAACTCACTTGGGTGGCTGAGTGGCTGGCAGGGCAATGGGTATTCCGCAGTTAGGCCTAACCGAAATGACGTCGCACTTCCGTTCAGGCTGCTGTGGCGTTCTCATCATAAACTTATGGGACATTTTAAATTTTCAGAAATTAAATTAACATTTTATTCTTTTACAGTCTATTTGTTTGCGTCTAGAAATTTCTGTGCAAATTATTAAAGAAATGCTATTTTTAAAGAATTTCCCTATTGTGTTTCCTGCCAACCAAAAAAAGAAAACCCCCCACTCTGTGTGGTGTGGGCTTTCCCAAGAGAGATTTTCCTGGTTATTGTCCCACATACGACTGACTGACGAAGAACATACATTGTACACCTTTCATTACGTCCACCCGCTGGGAGAGTGACTGCTGGCAATGTTCGCTTACGTATGGAGGGACTTGTATACCTTTAATTTATATATTTTCTGAAATAATGACCCTTCATTTGTCCAATGGAAATGGAAATTTTGCAAATGTATTGCATTTCAACCATTTCGCATTTCATTAAAATGAACTCCGACGACACACAGTGGCAGAGCACAACAACAGCAATAATTAATTACATGCTGCATGCGCATGCATTGTTGCAGGACCATAAATTTGCATGTTGCTCTCGGTGTTTTGTTCATATCCAGACACGTGCCAATACAAACAAAAAAAAAACCAACAAAAAATGTTTCTATTTGTACGAAAATATATTTTTAAAAATCTTCTCCATCAATTTATGCATGGAAATGGAAATTTAAAAAATTGTAAACTAAATCAAACTTCACCCTCTATCCGGCAAGAACGCCCTGAGGGGGGTCTTCATTAATTGTGTTTAAATTCATAAAAAAAAATATTTGTTTGTGCACAATTGTTAAAAAGAAAAAAACACGTTTGCAAGGATTTTCCAGGACTTCTGTTTGGAGGGTTAAAGCTTCTGAATTTCGGAATAATGTCATAAAATCAGTACTAGGATATGACTACAGTAGTCGTTATTGGATCATAGTTTTATGGACAAAATTGTTGTGTATAATTGAAAATGTTTTCAATATTTTCGAAGGTTTCTTGAAATAAACCAGCAACGACAGTCGCACTGGACTGATTTGCAGTCGGGTAAACCGACTTATTTATACCCTCACCCTCAGTAAAAACATACAAGTCTCATATTCCATAATAGCAACCTCTAAATACCGCATGTTATAGAAAAATATTGTAGGTTTTCTCGAAAATTTTATGTAAGTACCAGAAGGGGAGTTGCCAGACTTCCATGTTTTCGTCCAAAATTTTGTCTAGCTATAGCTTTACTAAATACAGAATTTGGGCAAGATCGCGTTGACCGCATTGATATTATTACACGATTTCTAAAGTGGGCGAAATAGACGATTTGTGTGGGAGGTACCCGAAGGGGTGTGGCCATATAGCCCATATGCAATCCCATAAGCAGTTTTGGGAAAATATTAAGCCACGCCAGATTTCAGAGTGATTGTTTAACTCTTTCGAAAGTTATCGTGCGTATCAGCAGGACAGACTCACGTACAGACGGGCATGGCTCAAACGATTTGCAAAGTCATGAATCGAATTTGGTTCAAAGATACCTGGGGTCTAATGTGGATATTTCTATGTGTTATACTTTTGAGCTGTATCAAATGATATGTACCCTCCTACCCGTAGGCTGAGGGTATAAAAACTGTAAGGTCGAATTTATAATTTTGAGGTACTACGTCCATTTTTAAAAAGATTGACAATTAGTCCATTATTTCATTGGAACATACCTTGAATATACATCCATTGAATATACCTTTCACCATGAATTTATATCCAATAGCTCAATATGCAAAAAATATTGTTCATGTTATGTAGAAAAGGTGGCATTGACTGGCCAGATCTGCACATTTGATCCCACTATCTTGATTGAGTTATTTAAAAACCAGCCTCAAGCCGTTGATCAGATCAAGGCAGTCTTCTATTAGAGTCTTCTATTTGAGTGGTGTAGTTTACAAAAAGTACCCCTACCGTCCATTAGATATATGTTTCACCCCTTTTACCCTGTCTTTTTCCCAATTCGACCTTGAATTCCTAAACCATGGTGTGTTTTTATTCCATG
The DNA here is from genome assembly GCA_958296145.1 of Hydrotaea cyrtoneurina. Classification (NCBI taxonomy): domain Eukaryota; kingdom Metazoa; phylum Arthropoda; class Insecta; order Diptera; family Muscidae; genus Hydrotaea; species Hydrotaea cyrtoneurina. The sequence continues at coordinate 13,807,612 of OY282515.1, forward strand.
TCAATCGAGTGGACCATCCTAGAAAACTGGGTTCACCCGGAGAACTAATTGGAGAATCCACTGTATGTTTGAAACCTCCCACAGCGTTAGTGATTGAGGCGGTTGAAATCACGAGATTTAGGGTGAGAAACCACTGTCACCCTGAAAATTTCTCAAAGTGGGCCTGGCTAATGGCCTAACGATTCCTGATCACCCAAGGTACCAGATTCCAGACTCCAGTTAGACCATGTTGCATTACTGCAGCCGGATAGCCAATAAAAGTCCCAGAGGCTCTCCGTACCAGATAACTGGCTTCGATAAGACAGCGCAGCATTATCTTAATATATATTTACCCTCGACACTGATTCACTGACTCTGTCACGCAGTACGTAGGAATTTAAATAGGCATTCTATAAATAACTAGTAAGTTGTAATGAGCCTATGGCGCCCGTTGAAATATGGAAAAAAAATATTGTTGAAAAAAAAAAATTTTCTGGAAAAAAAAAATTTTTTTGAAAAAAAATTTCTTTCTTGAAAAAAAATAATTTTTGTTGAAAAAAAAAATTTTGTTGAAAAAAAAAATTTGGAAAAAAAAATTTTGTAAAAAAAAAATTTTTTGTAAAAAAAAAATTTTTGTTGAAAAAAAAATTTTCTAAAAAAAAATTTTTAAAAAAAAAATTTTGGAAAAAAAAATTTGGGGAAAACACAATTTCTGTACAAAAAAAAAATATTATTTTTTTTATTATTATTATTTATAGAAAATTATAGAATGCCTATTTAAATTCCTACGTACTGCGTGACAGAGTCAGTGAATCAGGGAATCAGTGTATCAGTGAATCAGTGTCGAGGGTAAATATATATTAAGAAGATATTAAGATAATAATAAAAAAAAAAATATTTTTTTTTTTACAGAAATTGTGTTTTCCCCAAATTTTTTTTTACCAAAATTTTTTTTTACAAAAATTGTTTTTTTTCCAAAATGTTTTTTTCAACATTTTTTTTTTCAACAAAATTTTTTTTTTCAACAACATTTTTTCCACAAAATTTTTTTTTTCAACAAAATTTTTTTTGCAACAAAATTTTTTTTTCAACAAAATTTTTTTTCAACAGAATTTTTTTTTCAACAAAATTTTTTTTTCAACAAAGTTTTTTTTTTACAAAAATTTTTTTTTTCAACAATATTTTTTTTTTCAACAACATTTTTTCAACAAAATTTTTTTTGCAACAAAATTTTTTTTTCAACAAAATTTTTTTTCAACAGAATTTTTTTTCAACCAAATTTTTTTTTCAACAAATTTTTTTTTTCCAAAAAATTTTTTTTTCCACAAACATTTTTTTTTTCAACTAAATTTTTTTTCCATATTTCAACGGGCGCCATAGGCGCATTACAACTTACTAGTTATTTATAATGTCCCTAAGTCACCTACCAAACCAAAGATTATTTACTACGATCTATCATTCACATACGTATTTCTTTAAATCGAGCAGGGGTCCTCAATGGAAACCTTCTTTACACCCGCGACCAACATGATCCTCGGTATGTTCATTCGAATTTTGTGGAAAATATTTGTGTCTGATTGGATTTCATGAGCGTCAGGCTGTGGAATATTAAATGTATAGTCTAGACGAAAATCTTATGGTGGCCAAGCCGTTCTGTGATGAGACAAAGTAAAAGCCTCGGGTTCCCTACTTAACACTTAACAAAATTTTACGATTGATCGGTGAAATTATTGATCAAACAAATGGCATACACGAATTCGGAGAATGAAGAATTCTGCAATTTGGGAAAAGAAAAAAGTGGGGCTTTCTAAAATTGAGTATCGGTAATGAATTCAAATCGATGCCAAATTAGTCAGGGAGTATTCACATTATATCGTGCACAATGATTTGAATGAATGTCAGAATGACTCTTTGTTCACTCTTAACTCCACAGTTCCATAAGTTGAGAGAGAAGTTCGCCGTCGGTTACACTATGAAATGTTGATAGTGCCAGAAGAAATTGATCTCTTTAAACTCATTCCCAACTCAGTTTAAGAAAATTAATAACATATATCTTATTAAAAAAAAACTGCTCTTTCTAATTGACACACATCATCCATATCTGTAGCAGAATATACACAATTTATCTCTGCTCTTAATAGTATATATCAATGTCAATCTTAGCCAACTATAAATTGATTACAACACCACACTCTCCAACACCTCTATTATCGCCTCGGTTATCCGACTAAAGACGTCACAAAGTGACATCAGCTACAACAGTTTTGCCACGAGTTTACAAACAAAATTGAAAAATCATTTAATCAAGTCTCTCACGATAATGATTCGCCATAAACTTCGATGATAATTGATTGTTTTTCATCTTTATCACCAAAGACACGTGTTTATCCTCTATAAAAATACGACGACACACACACACTAAATCTACTTTTAATGTTGCAAAACTGAAATGCGCGTCAAACAATTTGATTTTGTTGAGGAATTGATTAATGTCATTGTCTTATCGGGGGGATATCCTCAATTACAATATCAAATCCCCTAACCCTCCCGCCCCACAACAAAAGAATGCCCCTCGTCAACTACGCCAGGAGCGAGGTTAATGCCATCGTGACGGGTTTAGTGTGAACGGGAGACTAACGTCATGGTCATCGTCATTTGTATCATCGAGACAATCGGCGATGGCTAATGTCAGTTTATGACAGGGTCATCGATAGCACAAAGCTCGATGAAAACCTACAACACCTACGTATGTCCTACAGATTTATGGATAAAACTGTTTCTTTGCGTATAATATTTATTTAAAGATATACGGCGCTGTTGGTGACGGGGGTGGGTCAACGAACGTTAGCCTGCCCCCTTGGAGGGGGATATCATTAATTTATTAATGATTTGACCGCACTGATTGTTGTTTTTCCAGAGACTTGTCTTGGTTATTGACCAATGCTGTGGTCAACGTTATCGTCTTGTAAATGGCAACGCTAATTAATCTATTAATTTCACTTTAAGTAAAACACATATATTAAATCCAAACAAATAGTCCCATGAGGATATTTATTATGGACGGGGTCAGTTTGAACATTAATGACCCTTAACCTTACAGCCAATTGCAATTCGATCCGATTGACTGCGTGAACTTGCTTTACCGAAAGTCATTCACAGTTTAAAGGTGGATTTCCATTTACCTGATTTACCTTTTGATTAGAACGATGATGCTCTTCGGTCAAATTCCATGAAAATTCCCAGAGTTCAATTTACTTAAGAAAAACAAACAACAAACAGAAATAAGGAAAATGTTGGAATTATTGTTTGATGAACATAAATGGTGATATCAGACATTATATCGCCTACAAAGTTCTAGCCCTGGACGACTGTAGCTCACCAGACATGTGTTGTATAGATGTGGATCGGTTGGTATTGAAAATATGACTACTGGATTCATTACTTGGATAGTTGATTAATCGGCCAATTGATTAGTTAATTAATTTATAAATTTTTTTTAAATTATTAATTTGGTAATTTATTCATTTATTTGTTTTTTACATTTATTAATTTACTAGGTGACCCGGTAGACTTCCTCCTATCTAGAAAAAATGTTGACTTAGCTGGCCCAACCCGCGTTACTGATCCTCGTGTAGATGTACATTGAAACATGTAGGTGTAGATATAGCCTTATACATTAGGGTGGAGTGAAATTCAAAAAAAAAAGTTAACCTCGGAAAGAGATGTAGTCTGGGGTCCTAATGAGGGGAAAAACAAAGAAAAAAATTTTAGGGGTCGCGCCACTCCCTCGAAATTTGGAAATTATCGCTATTTTGGCGTTGATTTTAGAAAAATCCTAAAAAGTTTTATGTCAATAAATGTTTGCAATAGCGTAAACAATGAAATAAGGGCAAGAACAAATTTAAAAAAAATTTTCTCATTGTTCAAAAATTTCAAAAAGTAAAATAAGTCAAATCGTCCCTTCTTCAGAAAATTGACTGAACAATGAAATGGCTACCAAAGCTACAAATATTAGTCGATTATCCTCATATTTGCCTCAAATACTTTTGTTTGGGCACTGAACAAGCTCAAACTTTTAAATTTCGGGAAAGTTAAGTCGTTAAGTTTTAGGATTTTTCTAAAACGCCAAAAAGCAATAATTTCCAAATTTCGAGGGAGCGGCGCGACCCCTAAAAATTTTTTAAAATTTTTTTCTTTATTTTTCCCCTCATTAGGACCCCAGACTACATCTCTTTCCGAGGTTAACTTTTTCAAATTAAAAAAGCATGTTTTCACTCCACCCTATTATACATGTTTACATAGCCTTGGAATCAGGTGCTTCATCCGATTTTTAACAGCTAGTCTTGTTCCATTACGAATTCTTGGATGGTTAAGGTTGCGTGACATAAGTATAACCGATCCTAATTTGAATTGCAAATTGTGCGACGGCATTTCTGGAAAATACCGTGAGTTAAGGACTTCAGTTGGATAGTTGACGACTTTATTTGGATCTGTAATAGAATCGATTGACTGAAATAAATTCAATAGACCTCCGATTTGAATTGATATTTTCTTATAATTTGCTTTAATACACGGGAAATCTGTCTATTAAATCTTCTTTGAAATAAATTCAATAGACCTCCGATTTGAATTGATATTTTCTTATAATTTGCTTTAATACACGGGAAATCTTCTTTCGACGTTGTGAATTGCCAAAAATGAGGAGGAAACGAAATTAGACCAGTGGAATTTCCCCATTGTCAATTGTCTAATAGATGCTGGCAAAATGTTAAGTCGGCCGACATTGTTTGCATTGTTCCTTCTGCATTGGAGACATTGTATTGCTCATAACGCAATTTTTCCTGATTCTTAAATACATATCAAATTTAATTTATAATCAAATTAATGAAATAATTTGCGACATTTCAATTTGACGAATCATGAAACATGATGACCTTTTTGTTAGTTTCATGATCTTTATGTAATTATTGAATCGAAAAGAAATACGGTACCGGTCAATGGACTACTTATTTTAATAAGACATTCATATCCATCCACTCCTCTGCAAACTAGCTGCGATTGCAGTGCATCCCACGAACGATGTGTGTCGGAGATACTTTGAAGGGTGATTTCGTAATATCCCTTCACTGCTCGGTGGATGACACAACGCTGATTGATTTTATCATTACAATGTCGGAGGATATAAATATCAATAAACTTGGGGTGAATTTGTACTATGTTGGTTTAAAACCCCGTGCTTCGACAATATTCGCTCTAAATGACGTCATTTGGAAGATTGTACTTCTGAATATTCTCCACGAAATGCTTAAATTGAGGATTTCGTCCTGAAAGTGGCAGTGCAAATTATGGAACCCTTACAGCGTAGTCGTGGCCGCCGCGGCTGGCTCGAATAAAGCCAATTCTACAGGTCCAATTTTCAACCACTTGTTGGAACCACAACTCATCCACATTCATGCCATCCAATTCGGGAACAAAATAGTCGGTTATCATGGCTCTATACCGGTCTCCATTAACGGTAACTGACTCTCCAGCATTATTTCGGAAGAAGTATGGCCCAATGACTCCACCAGCCCATAGAGCACACCAAACAGTCAGTTTTTGTGGATGTAATGGCATAAAATGGACGGAGCTTGCGGTGAACTTGGCGAACTGAACCATTACTTTCGAAATAAATTTGCACGATTTGCAAGCGTTGTTCTTTTGTCAACCTGTTCATGATGAAATGGCAAACCAAACTAAATATTAATGACTTAACAGCTGACAAAATGGCCGCCAGTTAAAAAAGTGATGCCAACATAAAGTTCTATACCCCAATAAAAAACACCCTTTACATGCTTCAATTCATTTTTATTTATATAAATATATTAGTTAACTAATTAGTGATTAATTAATTAATTAAATGATTAATTGATTATTTGCATTTTTGATTATATTAATTAAACTTACTCAATTCATTCAATGGATTTAGTTGATTCAACATTAAAGTATGGGCAATTCTATAATAGACTCGTCCGCTATTATCTTTTCCTTATTGATTCCATAAGAATTGTCTCCTGTCATTTCTTCAACATTCCGAACTGTGCAATCATGACAATGGCTCGTGCCAATCCATACTCTTTCGCTATCCATCACCTCCTCAGACTATCGCCACCGAAGTTCAACAGTTTGTTGTCTTCCACATCGAACATTGTTCAAATTGTCGAATGTCTTCCCACTTGGAACAACGGAAAAGTTTACAAGTGTTTGTCTGCCCGCTAAACAAGTGCACCACTTCAAGTCTCAAGTAACAAGCAAAGAACTCCAAAGTGGATGCACAGCCTGAAGCGCCAACAACAACAGCAGCCATTGTTGTCTATCTGCCCGGAATCTGTTCTTCCGCACCCAACTAATTCCGGCCAACCAACTGAGACGGGAAGACAAACAAACAAACAAACATTTTACAACATTCGGTTGAGGAGAATATCACCGCATCCTTTAATGCGGGGATTAATTAAACTTGTAAATATTTGTCAACGACATGTAATGGAACCCACAGTGAGAACAACGCAAAAGGACAATGACTTTCCTGAAACGGCGAGAGACCATTTTGTTGGTCCAGCAATTAAAAAATGTGAAACGGAAGTAAACAAAAATGTTTTGGGATGTTTAACAAAATAAAACCAAAACAGACAATGAGGACAATGGGAAATGGGAGAGATACAGTCAGAGAGTGTGAGATTCCGTAGTTGCCGACACTTTGCAGACTTTTCATATTTTGCACAGCAACTACGCACAACATTGGGAGCGAGTGAGAGCGAATGTGAGCGCGGGAGCATGACTGGTATATAAAGAAGCCGCTTACAGAAATATCCTTCAGTACGTTAAGGACAGTGACTGTGAGTGGTTGTACAAATAAACAAAAGGACTGCGAAAAGTGTAAAGGCCGATAGGAAAACACAGACGGTAATAGAAAATTGTGTAAAGAGGGAGAGAGGAAAGCGTGTGTGAGAGAACCCAGTGTTTGTGGAGAATTGTAGAGCAAAACAAAAGCCGGCAAAAATAAAAACAGAAAGTGAGACTTTTACACACTCACAACTGCGATAGGAATAAGACGAAAACACTTTTTGTATTAAAGAACATTCTATTGTATTGAAATTTGTATCTGTAAAAAAAAAAACACACACAATAAGAATAAGGCGAAATGAGTACTGCTCATGTCTGTTTCGCCGATGTACCACTTTCGTCCTCGCCGTCGTTATCTTCTGGCACTAGTATGGCGAAAGAAGGTCATCGTTCTACTTTCGATGCGCTACTAAACGATGACGCAACATTGCAACGTCAATGCAAAAGCAGCAGCAGCAGCAGCAGTGGTAGTGTTGCCAGAGACCGCAACATTTCACCCGGCAGTAATTCGCCCGTACCGACAACACCTCGCTATGAGCGCAATATGGGCTTCTTTCGGCAACTGAGTCGACGTTTCGGTTTGAGGTCAAGCGATGACCTAGTTTATTCCGGCAGCAATGAGGATGACAATCAGAGTTCATCGACCGATTCCTGTTCATCTCACAGCATGGCGGCGGCAGCCAAAGAAAATGGCTGCAAAGATGGCCAACAACGATGCATCACCATGATGACGATGACGGTGGAGCAGATTTCCTGTGCCTCCAGTGAATCGAGCAGAACGGTGGACATTGAGGAACAACCGCAGCAAAGGCACCCCCACCAACAACAAGAACAAGAAAGTGAGGATAATATGGAGCAGGCTGCCGAGGAGGATAAACCACCAACGCCCAGCTATCATAAGGACCGCAAATCATTTGGCCGCTCCAGCTTTTCGCGTCTTCAGCGACGCTCCACCACCTCAATACGCCGGGCCTTTGAGGCCTTCTCTCTGTCGTCACGTTCGCTCTCTTGCAGCGGCACTACACCGCCACCGCCACCGGTGCCCTTGCCCGCACAATTGCATACGTCATCGGCTTCGTCGTCCACCAACAATGGCACACCCATAAAATCCGCTCTGAAGTCTTCATCCAACCTCGAACTCAATAAAAAATGCTGCTCGGCAGCGGCATCTTGCTCGACGATGACATCGTCATCATTGTCGTCGGCATCGTCCGCCACAAAGTCATCGAAGTCGGCCAAAACAAAACCACCGCCTCAAAGGATACTACGTCAGCCCGTCTCCTATACATATCTGAAGGGCATTTCAGGTTTACCAACTCAAAGGGTTCCACGTAACTCGGTATGTTGCCAATATGCCAGACGTTAATCACGATGACATTCTACTACACAAACAGCAACAACACCGAGGCAATGGCGATGGATTAAACCAAGGTTACTACTGCATGTTGTGGAAAAGCACAGGCAAAGTTTATAGTTCATTCATATGGAACATTCGATATGAAAATCATGTACATATTTATTGAGAGAAGGCAGAGAAAGGTGGAGGGCTCACTTATTGTGCATAAACACCCCCCCCCCCCACCCAGGAGTATTCGGGGCTGCATTTACTTTTACTGATAAATGATTCCAGCATGAGACAAGGCGTGGACGAATAATAGCTTGACAAAAAAAAAAAAGCAACACAACTAGTAGTGTGATTTTTTTCTTCGGCAAATTCTTACTCATAAGGTTACTTAACTAACATAATTATATTTAATATAAATCCAATGGCAATATTCTTTTATAAAGAAATCGTTTGAAAATATTTCGACATCTTAAAGAGCTCATATTCAGTTTCACGATGATGACGTTGCACTTGGAGGGTGACGTTCAGTTTTTCTCGTTTTTTTTTTTGTTAAGGACATTGTTACTGTTGAAAGTTTTCGAATTGATTTGTGGTAGATAATTATGAATTACTTTCTGATAATTTGTATCGATTGTTACAGGATTTCAAAAGGCGTCATTTGTCATTCATTCGAAAAGGTGACGGCCGCGAAAATTGTTAAGCACTTTTCCAAAAATTCCTTGATATTTTCGCTGAAATTCAATCTAGATTAGGGAATTAAGAACATGAATATTTTATACTTTTCGAGGTATAAACGCATAAGTGGCTTTCAACAAATGTATTGGCTTTTCTCAGAATTGGAGTTTTGCTGTTGAAATGCTTAAGGGACGTTTGTGTAGGTTTTTCTATGGGTTTCTGTTTTTATATGCAATAAACAGAACACAAATCATTTATTGTAGATCGAATAACTGATCATAACACCGTGTTACAAAAAATAGATTTTTTTCTGTCCTATGAACCAAATGCACATATTCGGAAAGAGGGGAAAAAATAAAAATACACGTGTATCGGCGATTTTCAGGTACACGTCAGATTTTTTTTTTTAAGTTTGAAGTATGAAGCTCTTAGTGGCCTGTGTGAAAGCCTTTCGACCGATTTTTAACCCTTTTTCAGTGATCCAATCGAGCTGATTTTTTGCAGGCAGACTCGTAAAAATGTCTGTATCACGTCAAATTTTTTTAAAACTCATACTCGTGGAAATGTCTGTATCACGTCAAATTTTTTAAAAACAATTTTTATCAATTCTCAGATGTTCCCCAATTTTTATTATTTTTGAAAAAAAAATATTTTTTTCACTTTTCTTAGCATAACTTGAAGAGACTCCAAATTTTTAAACTACTTAAGCGTTACGAAAAAAAAATGTTTTTTGACTGAAAACTTAAAAAAACGATAACCATTTAAAAAAAAAAAAATAGTAAAATCTGAGAATTGATAAAAATCTATTTTTTAAAAAAATTTACGTGATACAGACATTTCCACGAGACTGCCTGCAAAAAATCAGCTCGATTGGATCACTGAAAAAGGGTTAAATCTAACTTAAAAAAAATTCTGACGTGTACATGAAAATCGCCGATACACGTGTATTTTTATTTTTTATCCCCTTTCCGAAAAAGTAAATTTGGTTCATAGGACAGAATGTGTGTAACACGGTGTAATTATAGCGCCATCTGTAGGCCATTGCTGAGGAATTAAAATAATGGAAAAGCCATCACTATACAATGACATTATTCGTGTTACCTTAACCCATATGACACAGAGAAAAGAATTTCGTAAAGTTGAAAATATCAATGGATTCGAAAATATAATTTTTTTTTTAAAAAAATGTCTTGGTCATGAATGGGTTAAAGCATTAAGAGAGAGTTTACATGATTGTCCGCGTGTATGCCTGAAATATGGTGTCCTATCATACATGGGATAACTACGTTGCAGCTACAATTGCCCCACAAGTATACCAAGTAAATCCAATACACCCACCAAGTAAACCCGGTATACCCGGAAGGTGAATTCAAATTCTCTTTCTTATAGATTTCTAATTGCAATTTGTTGCTTTCTATACTTCTGCACTCTAGTGGATTTAACTAGGCCGATGTACAATTCTTCAGCCACATTAGGTGACCAATTCTCACAGAAGTCTGCTAGCCGCAGTTATCGACCGTGACCGAATAATGCACCCTCCAAGATGCAAGCAACTGTCTCCAGGGGTTTCAATACCACAATACAAAATTATCATCCCACCCAGCTGATGGTACAATTTCCTATCACATAAATTATATTTCAATTCGCATTAATGTTATCAAAAAAAAAAAAAAAAAAAAAAAAAATCATCATTTACAAAACTGTGATATTTAAAACAAAACATTACGTGACAAAAGAGAAATAAATAAATGAACAAAATATATTCATATCGGTAACTATTTTACTATAATTGGACCATAACTATATATGTGTGTATGTGTATGTGTATTCATTAAGTTTCATTAGAAAACGATTAGTTTCATTTATCGCTACTGTGTTACAAAGCCACAAAAATCAAACCCCAGAGATAGGAAACTGTACCACCATCAAGACATAACACAAAAATAATTTAAATATTTCGAAGAAAAAGTAGATAATACATTTTTGCACTTTGCATTTAAAATATAAGCTTAATTTAATTCCTCAAATATGGAGTTTTTTTTTATAATACCAGAACTATTAATTAATTATAATAATAATAATAATAGAAACCTTTTTTGTAACAGTCCTAATTACCAAGCAGGAGTTATTAGCCCCTCAAACCAAAACAAAGACTGTTAGCAATGATGACACGCATGCGTAACAAAAAAACACACACACACAAGCAGCCAAATATAAATTTAATACATTTATCACCACATTTTTTTTAATATTCCTCAGATTATTCGTAAATAATAATTGGTTTTGCTACCCAAAAATTTTAATACCGATTCGGATATTGTGTTTATTAGAAATGCGAGAAAACTTTTTTCATAATTAGGGTGCCTTTTTTCAAAAATCACAAAAGAAAAAAAATCAAATAAAAAAAAAAATAACATAAAATATCATATCATAAATATCATAAACTTCATATAATAAACATTATACAGCTGGTGGCAAAAAAAACAAATAAAATGGGATTTCCTCCGACAAATGAATGGACATTGTTTCTGTCTCGTGTCTCGCTTAAAGCTAGCCTCAGTCAAGCTTAAAGCTATTTTATATAATATTAGTTCCTTGTTATAACAAAACCTCCACCTAAAACGTATGTCTGTCTGTGAAACTTTTATCGGTTGAAAACTCTCGAGATATACAACAGCTTTCCGGCATCTTCTTAATATATATTTACCCTCGACACTGATTCACTGATACGCTGATTCACTGACTCTGTCACGCAGTACGTAGGAATTTAAATAGGCATTCTATAATTCTATAAATAATAATAATAAAAAAAATAATATTTTTTTTTTGTACAGAAATTGTGTTTCCCCAAATTTTTTTTACCAAAATTTTTTTGTTTCAAATTTTTTTTTACAAATTTTTTTTTTACAAATATTTTTTTTTTCAACAAAAATTTTTTTTTACAAATTTTTTTTTTCAACAAAATTTTTTTTTTTCCACAAAATTTTTTTTTCAACAAAATTTTTTTTTTCAAGAAAAATTTTTTTTTCAACAAACTTTTTTTTTTCATGAAAAATTTTTTTTTTCAACAAAATTTTTTTTCAACAAAATTTTTTTTTTTCCACAATATTCTTTTTTTTTTTAACAAAATTTTTTTTCCATATTTCAACGGGCGCCATAGGCGCATTTCAACTTACTAGTATTGAAATAATTACTTTGCTTGCGATAATATTTTAAATGGAAAAACATTTGTCAATGGCTTATTATTGCTATTAATTAGGATGCTTTGAAAAAATCACTCAACTGTGAAATAAGGAGTGAAAAGAAAAAACAAAATTTCAAAAAAATGAAGACAAAATTATGTTTTTTTTGATTTTTTCAAAGTTGCAAATATTCCCATTACTTATGGAACACGACTTCATTCAGTGGGCTGTTCAGCTGGCTCTAGCAACTTAAAAGTGCAATTGACATCATGTAGACGGCTAATAACACGATTGCCCATCGTGCTGCGCCAAAGTTCGATTGTGGCGTAGAATGTGTGCCATGATGCACCTTCTTCCATGATTTATTTAGTTAACCAGCAGAATTTTCATAGAAAAAATGGGCCAACTAGTGGCTGACGAATTAGACATCGGCCTAAATTCTCCACAGTGCAGAGGTGTAGAAAGAGAAAGGTACGAAACGCAACTACAAATCTATAAGAAAGATGTCCACTAAAGTTGCCATTGCCTCCGAGATAAACATTCGAGCAAAAGCGTTGTCCATTTCAAGCTGCCCGAAGACCCAAACAGAGAAGCTTTAACGAAGCGGATGGTCGTGTGCCTACAAGTGCTACGTCAATTGGAATTTGCAAGCGAATAAGTCGCGGTCATTGTGCAAAATTCGCCACTGGCTGATGCGTGAAATGTTGACTTGTTGAGATCGATGTTACAGGTTTGAATCGCACACTCTTGATTTTCCATAAACTCACTGTTTTCCATGTGAGATACAGGCTGTCACAAATGTATATAAATAACCGAATGTCACTCTTCTGACTGGAGTTATTTATTTATGTATTTTGTTATTAATTACAATGCAAAGTAAATTTGTATTGTAATTTTGGGTCTAAGGTTAAACCGGGTGACAGAGACCATATGGCCCTCTAGTGGGAATCGAATCCACAACCCCCAATCTTTGGAGTTGCTGTGCTTAACGTCCTAGTATTGGTCACTTGAATTTTACTAAATTGAATGTTGAAACTCTTTAGAAGCTCATTTGACTATTACAAACACCAAAGCAAATAATTTCATTAAAATGATTTTTTTTTTTTTGAAGTTTGACAATTAGTTGTCATCAGGGCGGGTCAAATTTGGTTCGCCCAAAGCGTATAGCAAAAATATAATCTACAATTCTAAGAATATTTCACCAAGAGACCATGGGTCTAAAGTAAATCCCTGGCTCGCGCAATTCGATATTTTCTTTTAAAATACGTGCTACAACCAAACTACTTTTGGTACGTGCCACACAGCCGAAGTTACACTCGATGTTTTGCGCCCTCTTTTTGATGATCGCCTTCTCAGCCGCAGAGCTGATGTCGCTAGGCTACTGCATGGCCAGCGGAGGCAGCCAATTGAATGAAATTATTTTCCATTATTAACCGGAAGGAGTGTACTTTGAAATAAAAAGAGACATTTTAGAAAATATCTAGTAGTTTTTTTTTTATAGAATTTTAAAAAAAAAGTTATTTGACAAATTCTTTAATGTTCTTACCAGGGTACGAGCTTGGGTTAGCTGTGCTATAAATACACACACTACCTATTTCCTCATAGACGCATATCTTATGAATTGATTTGAAGTTGTTCAGCAGACCCAATAAAAAATGTTTAAAAAATGTCAACTTAAACTTTTTGTATTTCGTTTGAAAACAGAAGTTTCGTTTGAAAACAGAAACGTCGAAGCATCGACACATTTTAGACCCATTGAACTCTGATATTTATAAACGAAAACAGTCTGATGAGTTTGACTTCATCCACCTGCAACCCATTTTATTGTTTTTTGTCTCCCACCTTAACGCTGCGAAATTCCTCTCCAGCCATTCATTTGTATTCAATAATCAAGCGCAATAATAAAATACGTTTTTAACATTTAAGCCAACATGACTTATGATAACACAAAAAAATAAACTTCCTTTAAACACAAGTGTAAGAAACAAACAATGCCAAATAAATAATGAACAAAAGTATTACTTAAGTAAAACCCTAAAATATTCCAAGACATAACAATATAGAACAGAAAATGGAAACGATATACAGCCGATAAATATACATATATACCAATAACACTTAATATGAAACCGCAGACATCTACTGTCGAACGTATTGACTATAAAATACCCCCTCCCCCCAAAAAAAATATTAAAAACAAACTAATAAACACAAGCAAATACATACGGACGGACATAAATATTATTAACGAAATATATACCGATTTATATTCAACTATACTTAGCTGCGTTTTTTGCCACGATTTTTGCAAAGCGAAAATTTAAAACTAGTATACATACAATACATTATATACATGTATATATATACAGATATATATGAAAAACGATAAAAAAAAAAAACAATTCACTCAACCACATCCACCATATCACAATCCACCGGCCACCCATATCTTTCACTGTCTTAAAAAAAAACACAGCTCGCCCCGCCACTTTCAACACCGCCAGCTTCACACATGTCATTTCAATACAAATATATCTGATAATAATTATTATTATCATAAATAAATACAACAGCAACAACAAATGATCACTTTAAGCAATAAATATATTTCATTTAAAAATAATTAAACAGAAAACCACAAACACCATGGACAGTCAGTCCAGCATTCATTCAGCCGCCATATGCGGATGATGATGACGTGTAAGTCCGCATTTCTGATTCGATTGAGAATATTATGACGCATTTATTATACTTTATTATTACGGTCATATAAGAAATTTAAAAAAAAAACAAAAATATTATGCATTTATATTATACACAAAAGCAAATAAAAACCGAAAAATGTAACAAATTGCATTAAATATACATTACATACGCCTAATATTACAAACATGCAATCAAACATATTTCAAAAAAAAATAAATAAAGATTATTTCCAAAAATTATGAAAAGCACAGCACGGAATTATTTCATTTTGCAGAAAGTCCAAAACATTCGCAGCCATCTTAACTCTTTAACCACTGAAATCAAACCCTTTATCCATTAGAAATGACTGTTATGGAAGACCGTCTGTAGACGGTCTTAATGGTTAAAGGGATAACATTCCATGACGCAAAAGACGGAGAACTTCTCTCGAATCAGTGAGCTGTGCACAATATAATTTGTTCACTGACCGAACGGCCAATGACGTTGGAATTTGATTCTGCACCACTGTGCGGCGCTGCCAATTATCTCTGTTTAGGCTTCAGTTCCTATGTCAGTTGAATTCTCTAGACGTGTATAAAAAGGTATTTGGTTAAAATGCGCCTGGAAGGTGCAGTAGGAACCAGGGGCTGTAGAGTCGGGTGTAGAAAAATTTGCTCGACTCCGACTCCGAGTTTTATTTACCTACATTTCCCGTAAAATAAATAAAATGTATTGAAAACTTAATGTTCAATATTTTGTGTCCACCTTATTCAGTACGACAACTTCTGATGAAGAAGAAACACTTACGTTCTATTGCGTATGTTTTATTTAATCCTTATTGTTGTTGTACTCCCTGATGATATTCTTCAAAGAATAACGAAATATTGGAAAAATAAATTAAATAAAATAATTTTTTTATTCCTGACGTCATAAAAAAACAAGAATTCTAAATTCGATATTATTGAAAACATGTTAATCTGTTAATATTTTTTAAAATTTTAAATACAAAATTAGAAATTTTTCGATTATATTTCTTTTTTTTTTATTTATTTATTTATTTATTATTAATTACAATACAAAGTAAATTTATATTCTAATTTTTGGGTCCAAGGGTAAACCGGGTGACACAGACCATATGTTTAGATTTTTGCAGCGACAGACCAAAGCCTCTGGTGGGAATCGAACCCACAACCCCCACGCTGATAGGCAAGCACGCTACCAACTCGCCTACCGGGGCGCTTATTTCTTTTTTTTATATTTGAAATATTTTCGATTGTATGAACTTTATTTTTACCATTAAGATACAAACGCACCTCAGTGTGATAAAGAGTATAGGAATAGTGGACGGAAATACAATTTTCGAAATTTTGTTATTGAGCAGCTGACTCCACGCCTTTGTAGAAACTATGCTGTAAACGACAATGAATTGAGGTTGTCGCGGACTGGTCCACACCTTGTTTCACACCAGCAATATTTTCTCCCGAACAATCTCTACAAAGACGCACGGGAGTTGTTGCGTCTTCCAACGGCCCAGTTTTATCTTTCACGTGGCCCCAAAGGAAGAAGTCCCAAGGAGTTAAATCACAAGATCTCGATGGCTGCATGAGTTTCACCATTTTTGTAGTGAATTTCAACAATATCAATGCGTTGTTGAAACGTGTATCGTTCCATTGTTAGTAATGGTGCAGTTTCTACTTGTCAAATGTCGAAGAATAAAAGCTTCAAAAGTGACAGCTACCGAAATACGGGGTGATTAAAAAAAACACCTCTTGTTGGAGAACCCTGTATTACATATAATTCATGCTGAAGATCTGCATTTAATCACCCTGTATTTATTCAGGCGTATTTACATATATAGGGTCTTTCAAGATCGAGTTCCTTTTGTCTATGGCGGATTTTGTTTTTCAGTTTCACTCTAGAGCCGTATACAAGTAATTAAAATCTACTACAAAATGGTGTATCAGAGAAAATCTTTCGGAAAATTTAGAATACTTTCGGAATCAACTCCGACTTCAGCTGTTCGAAAATTGTATTTCCGTCCACCATTCCTATACACTCTATATTAAAGTTCATACAATCGAAAATATTTCAAATATAAAAAAAAGCAAATATAATCGAAAAATTTCTAATTTTGTGCTTTCTCCGTTCAACAGACCAGAAATATCCAAACCATTTGGTTACACCACATTACGGCAAACAAATTTAATTCCTCCAAAATAAAATAATAATAATCTCCAAAATGAAATTATCCCGTCTTCAGTCCATGACGTTACACGACACCCTCAAATATTTATGTCGCATTAGCCTGCATTTGCCGGCTGTTCTTATTTCAGACTCCAGAAACACATTTCATTATTAAAAACAAAAAAATTGTGTCCCCCAGTTATTTTTATTACAATAACCGTCCCACTACCCCCCTCCAAAGCAACACATTCCGAAAGTGGTATTTCGAAAATAAACTAACGTCCAGACTGGCGTATGAGTAATGTGTTTGTATGCCTCCCCTACGTTCATCATACGCCCTGCAGTTCGGCAGTTTTACTCGTTCTTTATTTATGTAGTTTTTGTTTTTCTGTCATTCATAAATTTGTAATATAATCATCAACGACAGTGCCCAAGTGATTGTTAAAATGCCACAAGAAAAAACTGAACTTTTACTTTATCAAAGTGAACAGCATTAAGAAGAAGAACAACAAACTAAATGTATTTCCAAGTAAGTACATTCGTACATCTTGTGCAAATAAAATGCCAATTACTTTTGGGTATGTGGGTCTTAGGGCACAAACAAATCGAGACTAAAAGTATTTTTCACAAAAAAAAAAACACTGAAGAAATGTATGCAATTTTTCATTTCGTTTGAGTTTTTGAAAATTAAAGTGATGGCAAAGGGGGGGATATAGTTTTATTGCTGTGCGATGCTGTACAGTGGTTACAAACACACAAAAAATAAATGATTATTTCTGTAAAAGAAAAAAAATATTCGAAGGATATAATTGAATTTGCTATATCTTGGCAAATGTTAATTTTTAATATTTTGGGTTTAAGAGCGTTGGACAATGTTCTAATGAATTTCATTGAAAGGGAGTTCTTTCCTCTGTGTGCCATGCGTCGCGGACTGTGAGTCGGTCTGGGTTGGTCGCACGCGACACCCAAGAATTATTAGTATAGTAAAGCCACTTCAGATTTAATGACTGCTCTCCCAAGCTGATCATGTTTGGAATGGATGACGAAGTCAAGTGTGCCACATGTTGCAAGCGGAGATGCTTACAGAGATTGACGGCTGCACAGAAACAGGCAATGTGGACACATACATTGACATACAATACACACATATAAATAATGTATTCTGTAACAGTTTACGCTGTTATGGACCAATAAATTGAATGTAAACTCAAATGGTCGGAATTTTTTACTCGCGGATAACATTCGGAACAGGGAGTTTCAAAAATCGCACTAATGTCTTTTTCGCGGTAAGGACTCGATATCTCTGTCATATTTGGCGGAGGTTTGATATGCATATATCCAGTGCAGCTCATATAGTTCGTGACGACTTCACAGTCATTGGAGCCACTGTCCAACAATTATTACTGTGAATACAAAATTATATGATGCTTTGGAATTAAATATGAAGTAGACACATACCGGTCGTTTATTTGCGAGATGAATGTCATAACTCCAAAAACTTTATTTCCTCCATCAAAATAAATCGTAAGCGGACATTTTGTCAAGCATGCAATGTATAACTGAAAATTTCAAATTTCATACAGGGAAAAAATGCCAGTTACGTACAGAAGTCGAGGATTCTTTTCCTATGATTAAAATCAATATTGATGAGCTTTGAGTTACAACAAACTCCTCGAAGATGAGCAAGACATATTCAAATAGTAAAAAACAGGCGGCTGTTGAACGTTTGACATTTGCTGCCATGTACATTAGGGTGTCCACAAAAAATATATTATTTTTTGGCTCAACCTGATAGCTTATTGTGTAAAGTATTTTTGAGATTTTTTGGAAAATGTTTAGAGGTTTTTTTTTTTCGAAAAATTCGGTTTTTCTGAGTTTTACCGTAAGTAAAGCATTTTCAAAGACGTTGAGTAATTTGAAAAAAAATGTATTGATTTTACTGTTGTCGTTTCAAACTTATGGTTTTCAAACCTTTGCAGCCACAGATTCGATACCGTTATGGAACTTTATAAAAAAAAAAACATTTCATAACTCATAAAGTCAAAAGTTTAAATCAAATGCCAACACAATTAGCACCACATTCTAGGATGACTACTCCCGCTGATATTTCAGCCGAAAATGTTTTGAGCAATGACCAGCCCTAAAGTTGGGCTGTTGGACATTTTGAAAGTGTTGAAAAGTCACGTCATTTTCTCCCTTGGTCAGATGTTATGGCCTTTACTAATTGCAGACAAACCAAATGTGAAATTCCAAAAAATCGCATGGTTGTCGTTAAGGTTTAGAATCACATCCGGATGACATGTAATTCTAAAACACACCCTTAGCAGAGGTGCGTGAGAATGTGACAAATATGATTGTTCAGATTTCAGTATATCCTCACATGGTGTTTTATCCTTTTTGTTGAAGGTTCTCGTTCCTTCTTTAGGATTAGTTTAGTTTAAGAAAAATGTGTGATAGTTTAAGAAAATATTGACAAATAAAAATCAGTGTGTTACAAACATTCAGTCGTGCGAGTGCATTTTAAATTCTGTCTCGTACAATGATGTTTTACACTTTTTGGGGTGTTCTATTAATCGGATATCGAGGTATTTTAAAAGGATTTGTCATTGACATGATTTGTGACGAAATGTCCTAAGGCTTCGGAAGTCATCCTCAATTTATGCGATGACTAACCTGACTTTTTTGATTTGGCTTGACTTTTTTTAAATTCTCCTTTGGATTTCCTTCCAAAAGTCATATGAATTTATACGTTAAACTTTTTCTTGCGACTTTGTTTGATTTTTGTTTACCTCTATACTTGAATCTTGTTGATACGTAACAATGTCGAAAAGCAAAAAGTGTGAAATCAAAAAGATATTTAAAAAAAAATTTCTCAAAATATGTGATGTCACAAATAAATTAAAAAAAAAATCAAATTTGTGACTTTTTTCTGTTAAACAGATATCTCTTAGATCAGCGGTTGCTAAATATAACACAAAAAGGAATTTGCGTCATTGATGACAGCCCATATACGTTACAAGCTGGAAGAAGATTGCCATTTTGTTATCAATTTTGTTTTTTCCATTATTTTGGAATAAAAAAAAAATTTTGTTGAAAAAAAAATTTTATTTCTTTTTTCCAAATTTTGTTGAAAAAAAAATTTTGTTGAAAAAAAAAAATTTGGAAAAAAAAAGTTTTGTAAAAAAAAAATTTTGGTAGAAAAAAAATTATGGAAAAAACAAATTTTGGAAAAAAAAAAAATTGGGGAAAACACAATTTCTGTACCGAAAAAAAATATTATTTTTTTTATTATTATTATTTATAGAAAATTATAGAATGCCTATTTAAATTCCTACGTACTGCGTGACAGAGTCAGTGAATCAGTGTCGAGGGTAAATATATATTAAGATACGACTTGGAGAATACGTGGTTTCAACAAGACGGTGCCACATGCCATACAACTCCAAAGAATATGGCTTTATTGCAAGAAACATTTCCTGGCCGCGTAATTTCTTGTCGTGGCGACATCAACTGGCCACCAAGATCATGCGATTTGACACCATTAGACTTTTTTTTTGTGGGCCTACGCGAAAGACTGAGTTTATGCAGATAAACCTTTAACTCTTGAGCACTCTTAAGAACCAACATTCGTCAAGCTATGGCTGAGATGCCGCCCAATATGTGCCAAAAAGTGGTCCAAAATTAACTCAAAAGACTCAATGCTTGCAACACTTCGCGTGGTGTGGTCATTTAAATGATGTAGTGTTTCACACATAATGTCAACGTTCAAAATTTATAATAAAAAAGAAATATCATGAACAAAAATAGTTTATATGTGTTTTATTTACGTTTACTTTTAAATAGGCAAAATGGATAACCCTTTATTTATTTTGGCTCAGTTTTTTCCAAACGAAGTACTTTACCTGCTCATATAATCCCCTAATAACACACCCACTGAAACATTTTGTTAATTCTCATCATTTTGCTCGGTCTATTTAAAGAAAACACTTTATGTGACATTTCTCCAAAAGAAAAAAGAAAGACATGTGTCAAAAAGATATCCCTGACATCAGCGATTGCCAAATATATTAAAAATCACAAAAAGGAAGTTGCGTCATTGATGCCAGCCCATATACGTTACATCCAAGACAAACTATTCAAAAAAGAACATCTCATATATCTCATACGTGTATATTTGCCATAAGGAAAATGAATACAATAACTCAACACTACATTAATATTTCATTAGATTGTCATTGATTGAATATTTCATGGTGTGATGATGTTGTTCCCTTTGGAATTTACCTTCAGTCGTTCATTCATTTACGCCCGAATGATGTTCAGACTTCCTTTTGAAAGTCATTTCGTTTTCGTTTTTTTTTTTCTGCCGTCCTCCCTACTGAATTGATAAGTATTGTGTCATTGTATTAATGACACCATGAAATGGGGGGGAAATGTGGCCTACATTTATGGGAAATTATACAATCGGGCATCAGCATGAGATATGAATGTGTGCTGGTGGTACAGTAGACTGGGTCATGATTCTTGCAAGTTAAATATATTTGCATGTCAATTATTAGCAATAAATTCAATGATCATTTTTGTTTGTTTTCTAACAGTCAGGGGATGTCCTCTATGAATGCAAGGGTATTGTAGGGAGGAAAGAGGGTGTGGTGTTTGCTGACCATTGTCTTGAATTTGAAAAAGACAAGACAACAAACGGTAGAAGTATGTTTTATTTTCATATCAGCATACAAACCTCGATATATTAAGTGTGATAAATATTTATAGGCGAAATATTCTTAATTAACTGATTTTTAAAAAGTTTCATCCACATTTTCTTGACGACAAATTATATGTTTTTGTTCAACCAACAAACAGTTTTAATTAATTTTCTGTAGAGGACGTATGCTTTTTTGCTAATTCTTAAAGCGATTTTAATTATTGCCACATTTTTTAAACAACTTTTATGTTTTTTTATAGATTCGCACTTCCAAAACTCGGTAAGTACACCTCATTATCATAAAGTTACCCAGTAATTTCTCATTTCACAAATAATGATTTTTAACGACGACAGAAATAGTTACGGTTTTTTTAAAAAAAAAAAAATGAATAAAATACTGGAAAACTTGAACAGGTGGAGATTTATTTACAAAGATTATTTCAAGTCAATTCCTTTCCCGTTGAAACCAGGCATCAGTCACATTCAATTCTTACATTTTAGACACAAACGCCGGCTATTGTCAGAGGAAATGCTCCAATGTTTCGTCATCCTCTCCGCATAACCTACTGACGCTGTTGTTTACGAACTCCTATTTTGTGTAGCTGCGCTTGTAAGCCCATATCCCCTATAAAGATACCTCTGATCCTACTAGTTTCTGTTTTGCTCAGTTTCAACAAGCATTTGGTTTTATTTTCGTTTGGTTCATCCCACAAGATACGCGATATTACCAAGATTTTTCTCTGGAAATTAAATTGATAAAAAAAAGGGGCCGATATTTATGAGGCAAAACCGAAACGTTACAGATTTTCTTACCCAGATATAAACCTAGGTTTCTTGTGTCTTAGTAGCACACCCTGGCATGCCGCCACATTTTGAGAACCAAGGAAAAAAATAAATCATTACGAGTTGGATTAACTACGACAACGTTTTCTCAATCTAATCCAATACACATATGTATGGACGTATACATTTACATTAGAGCATGTGAGAAATGGTGGCAAATGTAAAGGGTGGTCCAAATAGAAGTTTGCTCTGGCATTCTGTCATCCCAATTTTCTAAGACTTGATCAATATTCGCCTTAAGGGCCTGACTGTAAAAACTTTAGTTCCTACCAACATTTGTGGGGCATTTCTCTACTGAAATTGAAATATTTATTTTTTAATGCACCATCCGAAAACCAATTCTATTCTTATACGTTTAAAAATTTAAATTCAGTCCCTTTTGTCTCCTTCATTGCCTTTAATATTTTTCGAAGAGCCTGCAACATAGCCAATAAAATATTTTCTGGATGTGCGAACAATGAATTTCTTTCTGTGGATTTCAAAACAATGATTTTCAGATCATCCCGTAAATACAAAGATCTTTTATCCATGTGGAAAACCCTAATTTTTCCTGGGAAAAAGGTATGTCTTAAAAAACCTACTCGGCTGTTAAAAAATAATTTGTTCACATTGAACGTTTTTGGAAAGAACTTCACAATATTTAGAAAATGTAAAACGTTCTTATAATTATGTGTGATCACTTCAAGCTGAGGCCAGTCAAGGATTATTTTTAGTTTTTCTTAAACGATAGTCTTAAAATTTTCCCTTTCAATCTAACTATATTTGATACAAACAACATTTTCACATCATATTGAAGGCAAATGAAATTTTCCAAGACTTAGTCTCATATATCAGTCTAATGGGTTGGGTTATTTTAGCATTGTGGCTTATTCAGATAGACCTACGAAGATGAACGGGGTAAAATCGCAGGATTTCGGTAGTAATCACAGTCGGACAATTATCGCGGCCGTAAAATGAATAAAGCGCGCGTATAGAACGATAAAATAATTTTATCAACGTCCATGGTGATTTGACCAAACCGACTAAATAAATGACAGCCAATTCGACAGATGCGGTTTCAACAACTGTCAAAGTTCGGAAGTTCCGTTTGTAAGATACTATAGAAACAATTACTTTAAATATGTCAACCAAATCAAAAAACCAAATCCTTAAAATCAAAAAATAAGAAAACTAGTCAACATGGGATGACCATTTATTCGATAACCCAGCCATTACACTGGGCAGTAATTGTTCGAAAAACTCAACACACTTTTTTCCCAATACACACACATTTATGCTACTGGCAACGAAAATTCAATGGCAGTGACATTTTGGCACATGGGATGGGATAATTTTATTGTGTTTTGACTTTTGAAAAAAAGTTAAATTTTGTGAAATTTTGTCATTCAAGAATTCTTCGAACGTGTTTGAAGTACAAAAAACAAAATGTTGACGTATTTATGAAAACAAAATGCTTTGACAATTTGTGGTAACATTGTGGCTTTGTTTACTGCTGCGGGTGGCAACAACTATTCAGAGAAGTTACTCGTGCGACGACATTTTTCAAATGAACATGCAGGTGTACATGTAGACCCTCAGTTTTTTCAGATGGTTTTCGATATTTTTCTTGTGTTTCGAAAAGAATATGTGTTCTCAACTGGCAACAAATTATTATTTTTTTTTTCAAAACAAAATTTGCTTTATTGTTGTTGCTGTTGAATAGTTGAAAAACTATTCAAATCGATTCTGAACCACTGTGCTACGCATTCACTCTTTCCCTAGACTACTGACCGCTGTTCTCTACCTCTTTGCTATTGAAATTGTGCTCACGTCCCTTCCAAGTTATTATAAATACCAATCCATATTATATTTTCCATATTTTTCCATCTCCAACTTTAAGCAAATTTTAAATTCATCAGAAAAATTTCTTCTCAATTTATGTCAACTTCTTTGAGTTTATACCAATTTATCTAGTACAACATTTAAGTTCTCCATCAGCACCGATCTTAAACCAACAATTTAATTTTACGGGCGTTGAATGTTTTTTCTTTCAACCCACTGTTACACCCTCACCCAAAATTGTCCTTTTCCTTTGTTTTTTTTTCAATAAATTTCCTTTTTATTTTCAATTATCTTTATCATCATCATCATATCTTCATCGTTACAGTCATATGAATTATCCATATGTATGAATTCCACTTTTTTTCTTCTTCCCTTTGTTATTATGATAAAAGTTTTTCTTTTTACACTTTTTCTCCACCATCTCCACCCACTCCCCCCAGGGAGCAGGCAACGACAGACAACCGTATGTCCAATACAACAGTCAGTCGGATATACTGGAAATACTCTAATTGATATTCCATTAGACAACAACACAATAATACTGGAAACGGGGAAAACCTGGGCTGAGGGATTTAATTTCCGTTCTTCTGGCACACGACACTGACCAAAAGAGGCAGAAGGAAACGAGGACAACAACTTGTAAGAATTTGAATTAAGTCAAGTTTATGTCTGTCGATCGAGGGTGGTGGTGGTGATGTTTGGGGAGGTTGTGGAGGTTGGAAACAAAATTTATATGACAACAAAATTTTATGGCAAATTTCGTATTCATGTACCGGCAGATTTAGGGTGTTATCGTCAATGTTAGTTTTATGTTTATTTGAATCTTTTATGTGTTAATGTATCGGAATATAAACATGTTAATGTCTATATTTCTTCCGTTATTTTTAGTCCAGAATGAGGTCAATGTTTATTTCTCCACACACACACATATATCACATGGTAAGATTTGTGGGTTAATTGTTCACACAAAATTGATGATAGTTATAAAAAAACAAACCAAAGTCTATCTAAGACGTGCGTTGGTAACACCATCTGGGCCAGGAGATTTAGGCCACATTCCATATGCGCTTCGTGGGGATTACGGCGCTAAAGCCATATTAGAAATGTTAATGAAACTTATGAAACTAGGTCACCTTGAAGCCATACAATCTAGCTGATACTTTTTTATAGGACTTTTATACTTTATGGGAAAGGTCAGTATGTTTTTCAAAGGCGAACTGTCCTAATACGCGGAGCATTAGCCAAACTGGTGACTAGGTGGAAATAAACTAATGCGCAGATTTGAAACACGACCGCAGTTTCTTGGAATGGTAAAATCAAAATCAACTTCAGTTTAAACGGCCACTGATAAGATTTGATGTTCTTGCCCGGAACGTTTGTATGATAGTCACACACACTTTAACACCACGGCCTCCTATTCAGTCTTTGGAATCTGAAGGCTCATAATAAAATATAAAAAAAAATCTAATGTTCACCGGACGATTCAAAACCCGACCCATGAAAACAGGCCGTAATTACAAAAAGCCAAATAGAAATTGTATTCCAACATGTTCCAAAAAAAAAAGATTTTATTGAAATTGAAATCCTTAATATGGGCAAATGGAAAATTTCCTAATAATCCCACTATGTTTTGTCTACCATTCAAATCCCATGTTGCCTCTAGTGTCCTTCAAGCTAATAATAGTTAACAGTTTATTTGGAATTTTACATCTATTTGTGTCTATTCATACTTAAAATTAGCATTCTTTTTTTTTTATTTTGAAATGTACTCAATCAGTTTTGCACTGGAATTAAATTTTATTGAAATCGCATTTGTGGGTGCAATTAAGAGGGGCGTGTGAATTCCTAGAAGTATTTCGTCAAGCCTGTTGCCATTATAACGGAAACTATAAATTTCGATGTGTTTTATTTTTAAAATTAACTACAGCACACCACTGAATATCGACTTTTACAATGGGGCTGTGGAAAATTTGACTGCAAACCATTTGTTTTATGGCCAGGCAAAGTCTCGTATAACCTCCACCTCCCTCGTTTACTGTGGTGTTTGACAATGTGTTGGTAATCTCCTAATGTCGTCTTTGATACTCCTACGAAAGGGTGATTTTTCCGCCCTGGTAGTGGCTAAGATGTGCGCGCTAAGACCTTACTTGAAGTTGAAAAAGTTGGAGTTGTGCCCAGGGCTGTGGAGTCGAGCCAAAACTGTTCGGCTCCAGCATTTTTAAACAGCATGAATCCGGAGTCCGGTGACGACGCCGACTTCAACAGTTCTTTTTCTATTTGTACTTCATGGCTATTGTACCTCAGCGCCAAAAAAAAAAGCATTATAGAATTTTCACAACTCGATTAAACATTTTCGAAAATTGCATTTCTGTCCACTAGTGCCATACCCTATCTTACACCGTGGTGCGTTTGTATCCAGAAGATACATCTGTATGAATAATACTCTGGCGTGACTGACTGACAGATTCTTCATCCTAAACATCCGCAAAGAACGGATTTTTGGAAATTCGGCTTGAAAGGGGACGCAAATGGGGGAAACGGGTAAAATGTATCCCTCAATACCCTTCGAAATACAAAATAATCAAATCTTACGATTTTTTTTGATAATTGGTCCAGGACTACGATTGGCAATAGCAGTTGGAAATTAGTAAGAGATGGGACAAAAAAGGGGCCCAAGACGGGATAAAAAAGTGGTAACAAATACAAAAAGCGAAACAATTTTTTGCCAAAAACGTGTGTATAATAGTTCGAGAAGGGACGAACAAGTGGCCAAAACGGGATGAAAAAGGTACTAAAGGGGAAAAAACAAAAAAAATGAAAAACATTGTAATCGTCAGGAATGAGTTAAAAAGTGTAAGTGATGGATAGGGCGACTAAAAGGTCAAAACGGGCCTAAAACTGGTATACTTTAAATAAGAAATAATCTACATAAAGGCGCCCCGGTAGGCGAGTTGGTAGCGTGCTTGCCTATCAGCGTGGGGGTTGTGTGTTCGATTCCCACCAGAGGCTTTGGTCTGTCGCTGCAAAAATCTAGCCATATGGACTGTGTCACTCGGTTTACCCTTGGACCAAAAATTAGAATATAAATTTACTTTGTAAAAAAAATTTAAAAGTCAGAAAATTAGGACTACATATATTTTTTTTCTTCAAACAAAAACAAAAAATGTATGTGAAAAAAATTGTAATCGGCAGAAAATAGAAATAACGGAATAGGGGACTAAAAGGGTCAAATAAGGGAAAAGGGAAAAATATAAACAAATTGTTGGCAACAACGTGTGGATATTTGTTAGAGAGCGGGTGAAAAATTAACCAAACCAAACGTCATAAAAAAGCAAAAAGGGGGAAAAAAAACCAAAAATGTGTAAAAAAAAAAGTTTACTCGTCACGAATGAGCTAAAAATTGGAAGTAATGGAGAAGACTTTTTTGTGTTCGTCTCAGACGGATACGTTTGATAAAAACAGGCTGTAACACTCAGGGGAGGCCCCCTATAAGTGCAAAGGAAAGAAGGGTATTGGAGTTAGGAAAGAGAATGTAGTATTTGAATTTGATGTCATAGCAAGTTGGGATATATAGTATAAATTTACTTTGTATTGTATTTAATAATAAACTAGTAAGTTGTAATGCGCCTATGGCGCCCGTTAATTTGCTTGAGAAAGTATTTGTTACTTAATTTTAAAAATTTTGTAAAAAATATTTTGAGAAAACTATTTTGTAAAAAAAAATTTCGAAAAAAAATAAAATTTGTGGAAGAAAAATTTTTGGTGAAAAAAAATTTTTGTTGAAAAAAAAAAATTTTGTTGAAAAAAAAATTTTTGTGGAAAAAAAAAATTTTGTTCAAAAAAAAAAAATTTTGTTGAAAAAAAAAATTTTGTGGAAAAAAAACATTTTGTTGAAAAAAAAATTTGTGGAAAAAAAAATTTGTTGAAAAAAAAAATTTGTAAAAAAAAAATTTTTGTAAAAAAAAATTTTTTGGAAAAAAAAAATTTTGGTAAAAAAAAATTTGGGGAAAACACAATTTCTGTACAAAAAAAAATATTATTTTTTTATTATTATTATTTATAGAATTACTATAGAATGCCTATTTAAATTCCTACGTACTGCGTGACAGAGTCAGTGAATCAGTGTCGAGGGTAAATATATATTAAGATAAGTAAATAAATCTACAGAATATCGATACACAACCCACATTCCGACGATGCTGTAGGGAAACAGCAGAAATAGATACCCAATCATCACCACCGCTCTCCTCTGCAGACGGTCCAAAATATATCTTTGGAATGACCAATGAAATCACTACTAAACTACTGTGTGACGTATGATAATGAACATGATTTCTGCAGTTTTTCCCATCGTACAAAATTTACAAAATATCTTTTTCATACTTTTCCATTTTTGGATCACATTATGAACATATGCGTGCGTGTGTTCAGTTAAATCTTTCGTAATTCTGTTTCAAATTCATATTCTTTTGTTATTTGATAATATCTTACACGCGCCAGTTATCATTTCATTGATGCTGGACAACAGGAAATTGAATTCATTTCATGCGAATGAATTGCAAAACGTGCGCCCTTCAAAATGTTTCCCCCAAAAAAGAAACACTCAAAATAAAATAATTGAATAAACAAATGCCATTGCCAGCAAACGTTCGTTTACCATGAAAATTTGTGTATTTCCGAAGTTATTGTTGAAAGACATTTTGTTTTTTTTGTTTTCAATTTTAAATCAATTCATTCCTGCTGTTATCAAAGCATTTCATAAAACTGTTGTCAAAGGATATACGGAAACATGCAAAGGTGCCCAATCATACTCGTAGTTATTGTGGTTTTGTATTTGAAGTTTGTGATTGATGATGCCGATTGTGCTTGAGAAGAAGAAGAAGAACAAGAAATTGTGTTTTTTTTTAGATTTATATTTAGACGTGTTCATGTCTTATCAACGAAAATGTTATCACAACAAAAGCGATTCCTTAACTGACTCCTAACGACGAGTTTAAATAACCGTAAAACTGAAGTATCAGCGGGAGGTTTAAATCTCTCGGGTGTGAGATATTTTTGAGAATAAGATCTGAAGAGTTATCCGCTACCCTTAAGGACTTTCGACTTGAATGTTGTGTGCACCTTTTGTCGTCACAGATTCCATTTGGGTGATAACTCCTACAAAGCGGAATTTGACCACTAAAGTAGCGGTTTACGTGTGAGCGATGAGACTCTCCTTAGATTTAAGAGGTTGAAGTTGTATCCCGCTCTGCAAGCATCGTTGACAATGTGAATGGAATGGCCGATGTCTTCTGACTGGGGTTCTGCCGGTCCTCATAGAGGCTAAATAAATCTTCGACATATACGAAGTACAAGTCGACAACCAGTAATGACTCTCGGAATGTACTTATGGGTAGCAGATACCTCTTTAGATCTTATTCTCAAAAACACCTGACACCCAAGTGATTTTAACCAACCGCTGAGACTTTAGTGTAACTGCGAATGTAAGAATGTACACAGAAAAAAATATTTTTTCGATTCAATGAAAATATTCACGAATACAAATAAAAAATTCATTGAAAATCCTGTGATAAAACAATTTGTCAACTTAAAGAAAATATTCGTATACTGTTTATCAAGAATATCTTTGATGAAGAAAGTTTCAAATATACAAATTTCGTTTTTTATCATACTTATGAAAAATGTTATTAAATATTGAAACGAAATTTAATAAAATAGATCGAAAAATATTATAATTTTTTAAATTTTGTTTAATATTTGGTAAATTGCTTATCATATTTACGAAAAAATTTATGTAATATTAAAAGAAATTTTATAAATTAGATAACCAAAATACAAATCATAAAAAATATAAAAATTTTTGTCAATTCAATTTATCAAATTTCTGTCAACATTTGATAACATTTTTCGTAAATATGCTAAAAATGTATCAAATGTTAAAACGAAATTTTATAAATGGCATCAACAAAAAAATTCATTAAAAATATCCAAATATTTATTTTATTTATTTATTATTAATTACAATACAAAGTAAATTTATATTCTAATTTTTGGGTCCAAGGCTAAACCGGGTGACACAGACCATATGTTTAGATTTTTGCAGCGACAGACCAAAGCCTCTGTTGGGAATCGAACACACAACCCCCACGCTGATAGGCAAGCACGCTACCAACTCGCCTACCGGGGCGCTTAAATATCCAAATATTTGATGAATTGTTTTGTTGATACATTTCATCAATCTTTGTTTCAATATTTGACAAATTTTTTAGCATATTAACGAAAAGTTTCATTGAGAAGTGATGAAAATCTTGTACAAATATTTTCATTGAAATTTTTTGGTTGTCTTTTTTTTTCTGTGTAGTTTATTTAACCTGAAACAGAAATCCGAATTAGACACCTATTCTAGTTTCTTCGTTACTAAAGCTCAAGTACAAGTTTAAGAACTTTATTCTATGTGGGGGTAAGGCAACATCCCTCCTTGAATCCCGATTGTGCTACCATCGCAGTGGGAACCCTTTCTAGCTCTCCTATCTCTGTGACATTACCATTTTGTTTTTCGGTTAGAAACAATTGTTCAATAACAATTCCAATAAACATTACAAAAATATGGCAACAATACGTGACTGTAGTCTGTCTTGCCGCATCCGCGAATACAAACAAAAGCAATAAAGGCATTCGATGTGTAATGTACCGCTCAACTCATGTATCCATGCTTTTTTCATCCCTTGAAAGATGCTGCCAAATGTTTGAATAGTATTTTCAGAACACATCTTAACGACACTCGACACTACTCTTGGTTAGTTAGCATCAAATCCAGCGCAGCACGGAGGAAGGGCAACAAAAGCCACAACTAAAAGCAAAAGAGAAAATATGCAGAAAGTTGTGAACAAAAAAGTCAACGATTGAATTAAAACAAATGGAAAATGTAGGTCACAGCGACAATTTACTTACAAACATACTCGAACATGCATACGAATATATGTATGTTTGTCTACTTTTGTAGTCATTTCCCCATTTTGTTTTTCCGCTTCCCAAAAACCAAAAGAAACAAAAAACAAACAAACAAACTCTGTAGTGCGTGTTGGCTCATTGAATGACAGTGCACAGTGGGGGATTCAGAGGTTGATTTGACTGAAATGTTTGTATAGAGTTTCTAATGAACGAGTTTCTAATGAAACCCTCACCAAGGTTTTGGAAAATTGGGTTTACAGGTTGAGGTCCCGTGAAGCCAGCTAAGCGGCCACATGAATGAAATCGTCTTCCATAAATAATCATTTCACTTTTTTTCTTGGACCACCCTTTTTTTGTCAGCCCAAGAGACGCCACAACTATCGCAATAAATGTTTCACAAACCTCTCTTTGGCCTTAAACATTTTATTTACCACAATTTAATGGAAAAATCCCCCACTGTTGGTCAGAGTCTGCACATTGGCTCCCCAGTGTTTTCTGTCCGTATAGCCGGAACATTTATTTCCTTGACAATTTATGACCAGGTACGGTAGGTAGGAGAATGTCTGGTGGTATTTTCTTTGCAATTCATCGTAATAATTGGTTTCGTGATGTTTCCTTAGCCAAAGAGCATAACAAGTTTGCTGGACCTTGAAAGTTGTACTGAAAGTTCCTGTTGTTTTCCTGTTGTTCGCCTCTTAATGTATTTTGTTTACTTTTGCAGTTTTACGAGTACCTGTTGTTTTGTGCGGCCATATTATTGTTAACGCCATCTTCACGTCCATTGCCAAATCCCGTGGATGTTTCTTTTGTTCCTTTCAGTTCAATGGAAATCCTTTGGAGGATTGCAATATTTAATGGGCGAGTGTATACGGACCAATTGTTATTTACGTTTTATTTCGCCATCGTAATTTCGTAATATCCGCATTATTTTTAGATTGTTTTGTCTACACTCAAGTATGTACGAAGGTTTTTTTCATTTGTTTATTTTCGTATAATAATTAATCATTTCTTTATTATGGCATCCTTTAAGGAGATATACAAATAGAGTAAGAGTGGGCTTTCGATAATTTTGTTTTCGAAAATTTCACTAAAGAGTGATGGACACGAATTGCCCAAATATATCCTTAATCTTAACGTCATCAGTTAGGGGTTTAATCACAGATATTTTCCCATGCCGGGGATCTTTTGCAAGCAGTTCGCTGGAGCCCAGTGCTAAATGCAAAGATGACTTGAAGGTTTAGTAGGTATACGCTACTACTACACAATACGATCTGGGGCCAAAATCCTCTGACACTGCTGCTGTAAAAATGTACAAACCAAGAATGGAGTTCCATCCAAAAACTTTAGACGGCCAACAAAAACATATTGCTCTAGTGTCCAAGTATAATAAAAGTTCTCTTGCAGTTGGAGAATATATACAACTAGTAAGTTGTAATGCGCCTATGGTGCCCGTTAATTTGCTTGAGAAAGTATTTGTTACTTAAATTTAAAAATTTTGTAAAAAATATTTTGAGAAAACTATTTTGTAAAAAAAAATTTCGAAAAAAAATAAAATTTGTGGAAAAAAAATTTTTGCTAAAAAAAAAAAAATTTGTTGAAAAAAAAATTTTTTGTTGAAAAAAAAAAATTTTGTTGAAAAAAAAAATTGTTTGTGGAAAAAAAAAAAATTTTGTTGAAAAAAAATTTTTTGCTGAAAAAAAAAATTTTTGTTGAAAAAAAAAATTCTGTTGAAAAAAAAAATTTTCTTGAAAAAAAAAATTTGGAAAAAAAAAATTTGGAAAAAAAAAATTTCTTGAAAAAAAAAAAATTTTGTAAAAAAATTTGGAAAAAAAAAATTTGGGGAAAACACAATTTCTGTACAAAAAAATATTATTTTTTTATTATTATTATTTATAGAATTATTATAGAATGCCTATTTAAATTCCTACGTACTGCGTGACAGAGTCAGTGAATCAGGGAATCAGTGTATCAGTGTATCAGTGAATCAGTGTCGAGGGTAAATATATATTAAGATTTCAAATTTTATCTAGAAAAAAAAATGTAAATACTTTTTGTAGAATTACTTGTAAATTAATGTCATAGCTGTAAAATGTGGATACTGGATCTACCAGACCACATAACGGACATGGTTCTTTTGTGGGGACTATATCAGTTGGGGGAAGTTTTCGAGCCCACATAAAAGGTCTTGGAGTAAATCCTAACAAGACGGAAGTGGTTGTGTCTATAGATGTTATAGGATAATGCAGATTTGCCCTTGGGTTTACCTGTCAATGATTTCTTTAGATCGATTCATATTTGCAATAGGCAATTTTCTATACAAATAGATGGACAGAGGAGTGGTCATAGCAACAACGATATGAAGACAATAACCATGGAGAGCATTCCAAAAAAATAATTTTTCGTTTGTGGTTGATTTTCATTTTCTTTTTCCAAAAAGAGGTGTTATTTTGCTATTTAAAGAAAAATGAAATTTCTTGAGATAAATGATCGGATGTTTATTTCATAATAAAGAGGAAAGTATTCCGTTAATAATAAAAAACAACATCAGCCAAATGACCACGCTTATGTGGTCCTGCAGGACCATATCCTTTTCATGAAATTTTCCATAGCCAAATCGCAAAGTGGCTGCCCTATGTCCTCCGATAGCCTCACGAATTCTCTCTTTGAGGTCTTGAATCGACTCTGGGCTATTGGCATTGACCTCGTCTTTCACGTAGCCCCAAAGGAAGAAGTCGCAAGGTGTTAAATCATAAGATCTCGGTGGCCAATTGTGATCAGGTCCGGAAACTTTTCCCGTAAAAGAGCAATAGTTTCGTTGATTGTGTAGCACGTAGCGCCGTCTTGTTGAATGTAAACGTTGTCCAGATCAATATCATCGAACTGCGACCACAAAAAATCATTAAACATCTCTCGATAGCTCAATCCATTCACCGTAACTGTTGATCCAACCTCATTTTCGAAAAAGTAAGGTCCAATGACCCCGCCGGACCATAAACCGCACTAGTCACACGTTGAGGATGGAGACGCTTCTCAACAATAACTCTTGGGTTTTCCGAGCCCCAGATGCGACAATTGTGCTTGTTGACGTAGCCACCGAGGTGGAAATGGGTCTCATCAGCCAAGATGATTTTTCAATGGAATTCCCGATCATTTTCATGCTTTTCAAGGACCCAATCAGCAAAGACACGACGTTGTTGATGATCGGCCGGCTTGAGTTCTTGTGTTAACTGAACTTTATAAGCCTTAAGACCCAAATCTTTATGCAAAATACGGTGTAATGAGTTGGGCATTCCACAAACTGTGCCCAAAGAATGCCCAACTCCAAAGAACGACAAGGAATGGACAAACCTGGGTTTACTTCAACACTTTGGGCTACAGCACTGTCGACGTGCATTGGTTTTATTCTTCACATCACTAACATGTCCCAACAGCTCGAATTTTTCCTCCAATTTCTGTATTGCGGTCCGACAAGGTGATTCACGAGGATCCAAAAATGATTTAGTTTTGCAAACTGTGACTGCAAGATTTTAACCATTTTTGTGGTGAATTTTAATAATTATGATGCGTTGTTGAAGCGTGTATCGTTCCATTTTTGTCAAATGTCAAAGAATAAAAGCTTCCAAGGTGACAGCTACCGAAATACCGAAGAATTCAAAATAACACCTCTTGTTGGAAAACCCTTTAATATTAATTAATGGTACTTACCATCCATTTCCTGTATTTTTTCTATTTTAAAACTTTTTGTTTTTAAATGGATTAATCAATTTAAACAAACAAATGAGTCGCACAAATTCCAATTTGATGACTTGTCGTCTAACGGTTAAATACATATTACAACAACATCATTATTTTTTTGTTAGTTTTGGCCACAGAAATCGAATTTGCATCGTTGAGCTTTCTCGGAACTGTTCTTTATTTAATTCATTCAATTGCATCCCACTCCACCGATTAAACGTTGTACGACCTCTAGGCTGAGCCATGTTATTTAATAGTTCCCGTGCTGAACTTCCCACCTGCTTAACTGTCAATTTCTGTAATATTTCCTGAGTCGTATGCAGGTTCATCTTTATTGCCCATGGATTTGATTTCAATTTCAATTCAATTAATTTGTTGCTTGCCCCCCAGCACTGTCCCACACTCCATGCCGAAGTTAATAACAACATATTTTTGCTAAGCCAACACCGCAAAACATTTTCATAATATCCTCTTTCACCAGAAGCCATCCAGACACTTCCTGCGATTTTTACTTTCAACATTTGTTGTTGAAATACAGGTTTCCTACAAATCAAAACAAAAACAAAGGAAAGGAAAGGAGAAATGCCTTATACCACATTCCAGACATAGTGAATGGGTCCACATCATACAATATGGTGATGGACATGGTCTGGCACCACTAATGTCCCCTTAACAAATATGGTGGCGGTCGTAAATGTTGTTTCGCCATTATTTCAATATGTAGGTATGAAATGCGTAATAATTGTATTTGATTTGAGACCATTGTTTAGTAGTTCTAGTACGTCTCAGTCGCAGTACTATCGTATTGGAATATGAGTGCGGCGTAAAATAGTATCGTGAGTTGTTGTTTATGTCTGCGTTAATTTCGTACTGTGTCTATTAGCAGACTTAAGTGTTGGTGGGTGTTTTAGAGACTTTTGCGTTGCTGGCTAGCAAATATGGTAAAGGCTGTGATGTACGGAGATGATGGAAATTGTGATTGGTCAGATTTAGATGGATACTCAAACAATAAATCAATTCAATACAGTGTACTCTCTCATAAGCGGACACCTAAGGGACTGAGAATTTTGTCCACTTATGAGAGAAGTGCACAAGAGGACTGAAGCGGATTGGTACTGAAAGAATTTTCCTTTTATGAGAGGTGTCCGCAAGGAGGCAGTACATTGTATGTATGAAATAAGTGGTTTTAATAATCCATTCATCAATTATTTAAGTAATCCATTTATCAATTGACCATTTAACTAATTAATCATTTAATTAATTAATTAATTGATCAATTAATCCATTAATCATTTACTGAACAAGTCAATGAATTAATTAATCATTTATTCAATTAATCGTTTAATTTTTTATTATATTGACTAATTAGTCAATTAATAAATTAATCGGTGAATTATTTATAATATTAATCAATTAATAAATTCATCAATTAATCATTTATTCAATTAATAATTAATCATTTATTCAATTAAGCAGTTATTCATTTATTCTATTAGTTAATTCATTTTATAATCATTTAATCAATTAATCATTTATTCAACTAATCGTTCAATGAATTAAAAATTATTCATGTTATCAATTCCTCAATTAATTAATTAATCAGTTATTCTATTAATCGCTTAATTTGTGTTCTATTAATCAATTAATAATTTAATCAATTTATCACTAAGTTAATAATTTAATTGATCATTTATTCAATTAATCGCTATTCCTTTATTCTATTAGTTTATTAATTAGTTAATCATTTAATCAATTAATAATTTATTCAACTAATCGATTAATCAATTAAAAATTATTCATTAAATCAATTAATCAATTACTCAATTGAATTAATTAATTATTTATTCAATTAATCAGTTAATTTGTATTCTATTAATCAATTTAATCAATAATTAATCAATAATTTCTTCAATTGATCATTAAGTTAATAAATTAATAAATCATTTATTCAAATAATCGCTATTCCTTTATTCTATTAGTTAATTAATTAGTTAATCATTTAATCAATTAATCATTTATTTAACTATTCGTTTAATGAATTAATAATTATTCATGTAATCAATTACTCAATTGAATTAATTAATCTTTTATTCAATTTATCGGTTAATTTATATTCTATTAATCAATTAGTCAATTAATAAATTAATCATTTATTCAATTGTTCAACTAATCTATTAATCAATTAACAATTATTTATTAAATCAATTAATCAATTACTCAATTGAATTAATTAATCATTTATTCAATTAATCGGTTAATTTCTATTCTATTAGTCAATTAATAAATTAATCATTTATTCAATTAATCAATAAGTTAATTAATTAAGTAAACATTTATTCTATTAGTCAATTAAATAGTTAATCATTTAATAAATAATTCATTTATTCAACTAATCAATTAAACAATAAATCAATTGGTCAATTGAATGAATGTTGTCACATAGCAAAATAGTATTAAGGAGTATGTACATTTCTCTATCCGCCCGGACTTAACACTGTTTCACCAGTACAGTTAGTAGTCCATAACGTTCACAGCATGATTTATGGAATTTTATACTCATTAAAGTCAAACTTCAAAATGCCATCACTCTCCTTGGACCACTCTCATCACAAGTACTATTTAGCATCGCAATATCCTGATTGTGATTATACCAGGACTCGGTTGTCCTATCGACGGGAAAATATTCATTTTCATTTCAGTCTGGGTATTTTTATTTACCCCTCAAGAGCCTTCGACGTTTCTGTCTGTCTGTTGTCTTTTTATAGACGTGGTTTTTTTTTGCTAAAGGCATCTAACTAATGGCGTAGGAAATTGCAATAAATTACAACAACAACATGTTTAACCTAATTTTAGAGCAACGAGGCTTTTTGTGGGGTTTCGATTAGTTGGTACTAAGAAAACATGGGAGATGCCCGTCCGTACGTGTTTATAAAAATTTATTATGCTAATGAAATATCCAATCAATGTAATTCACTGAAAGTATGATGAAATTCGAAGACGAGATAATTTTGTAGTGAAAGACTCTTATGGGGGAAAGTTGGACAATGAAATCCAAGTATTTTGTATGAGTGGAGTTTCGCAAAGTTAGCTGAATTCGTAGGGAAATCCAACAAATTTGATTGACTATTTGGGGAAATGACAAAAAAATTAGTGTTCTTTGTCAATATATATTTAAATATAAATATAAATTATTGGAAAGAGGAAAATGGGTTGCCATTAAAAGAAAGAAACTCGTTACCCTTAACATCCCTTTATTAGTTAATAAATGACAAATACAGAACGGATCGGAAATCTCACTGTAATCAGGAGAATCTCGACTTCAGCAACCACTTCAAGTGTTATTTACTTACTTATTTCCCTTAACATTCCATGAAGGAACAGACGGTGAACTTCTCTCGAATCAGAGAGCTGAAAGCTGGCTCAGAACGGCTTATGCTTTTCTAGAGATGTTTTGCATGGCTTACTCTCATACTCGTAAAGTCGCCAGCGTTGACGTGGTGGAAAACAGCAGTTTTAAACCTGGATTTACTTGTGTGAAAGTCGCACGCACTACCTACCAAACAACGGCCGTCCATACCACATCAAGTTTTGCGCTAGCAAATCATAGGAATCCCGGAAGTCATATTGAAAATTCGAATTTTATAGAGAATTATCTAAAATGCGGAGAAAATTGGTAAATTTGGTTTGTTGGGTATTGATATTGCCTTTCTCATCGACCAACGCTAAATCTATCCCTACCTCTTCCGTTAGGCTTCGGAGATGGGCAACCAAATATTAAGACTAGGAACGATCGAGCTTACAACAAAGACCAAAGGACTTTTGGCAAGGGCTTAGGTTTTGAGTGAAATCCCATAAATTCCTGCCACCCTGGTGTTCATTGGTCACTTACTTACTCCACAACCAGTTTTTGATATTGGCCTGCTTATAAATATTTCCCAAACCCTTCGGTCTTGTGCATGCTTTCTCCAGTTCACTATACCAAGGATCTGCAGGACTTCTTGCATTTGGTCCTTCCACGGGAGTCTCGGTCTTCCCTGTCTGGGCCTTCATTGGTAGTTGTCGTCCAACGACTTTCTGGCTGGTGCATTTGGATTTATTTCGATTCTGACATTTTTCTTTCCATTAACCCTTTAATAAGTAAGTATTTCTGGATTCTAACAGAAATAGATAACAAATCAAAGAAATCGTTAAACATTTTGAAAATATTTCTTCGACAATTAACGTTCAGCATAACTTCGTTGCAGAGCTTTTACTGAAAACATTTTAATTTGTTTTATGTCAATGGAGCCAATAGGCCTTTTTAGCGCGATAGAATGTACATGTGATGAGTTACTCCCTCAGCTAATAACATATGACACACTTGGATGCCTTAATGCGGAAACCCACAAAGTAATTAATCTTTTTGTAATTAAAAATTGTAATAAGTCACCCTCGTTTCGTAAAAGTTATTTTCGTCGCAAAAAGAAAACTCCTTCGCTGTCTTTTTCTTTTTCCCATTTTCAAATATAAGGAGAGAATATCCAGCACATCCCTAAGTTCAATAGAGCCAAGTTTTTATGTAATTCCTATACCCATACTTATGTACAAAAAATACAAACAGACACACTTACATGTGTATGGAACAAGTACATACATCACGCTGTAATTTCCTGCCGCCTCATGACCTAGATTCGGTTTTTTTTTTCTTTGTCCTTTTCGCTGGTTATTGTGACGACAAAGGCTTAGAGCAATCCCGCAAGTCAACACGCATCGCAACAGACAATTTAAATATTCCCCGTTGTACGTGCCCAGCCCCAACACTCACCCACTCTTGTGGCCCGAAACAAATGTAGTAGAAGTCCATGGTGAAAACCAACGCGAGATGTGATAAATGCGCTTATAATTCTCATTCACTAATGTGGTGTTGTTGTGTGGGTAAGGGCTGATGACGACTGTACATGTTAAACGTCATGTAATTCTGAACATATACAGATTTTGATAAGATTAACTGAAAAATTATAAAAGTTTATTGCCGAAAATAAGACATACGAATGTTCGTTGAGACTGTGGAGAGGTATGATAAGTATTGGGAAATTCGTCGTATGAAACGAAGTATGCAAGAATCCCAATTGGACTCGTATCCAGGTTTCTGAACTTCCTTTTGCTCCCAAAGAGTATTTAAACAGAAGAAATATTATCAATCAATAATATTCCAGTATTGAGAATTAAACAAAAAAAAGGAAATTTGCTGATCTTATTATCTACGTGCACAGTTTTCATAGTTTTAAGTTAATAAGAAAAAAACTTATTATTTTGGGACTAACAAATTAAATAACAGTTAGTCCCAAAATATTAAGTTTTTTTCTTATTTACTTAAAACTATGAAAACTATGCACGTAGATAAAAAGATCAGATCAAATTTCCTTTTTTTAATTCTCGATACTGAAGATTATTGATTGATAATATTTCTACTGTTATTTAATTTTTTGCACTAAATGTACGTTTTTTTTTTTTGAAGTGTGTAATTCGGGCGGGCAAAACTTACCCCCATAAAAGGAAAATCCTTCCACCGTTCCCAATCAGTATTGTTTTCCTTAACCTCTTTTAACGTGTTGTGGTGGTCCAAATTTTGTCGACAAATCAATTTAAATTTTTTTTAAAATTCCTAAATCTGAAAAAGGTGAATATTTTTTAAATTGAAAAAATTCGTTAACCTCTCTTAACTGTAACATTTTGGTGAAAGTAATTTTTTTCCATAAAATCAATTTTAATTTTTTTTTAATTTCAAAATCTGAT
The DNA here is from genome assembly GCA_958296145.1 of Hydrotaea cyrtoneurina. Taxonomy (NCBI): domain Eukaryota; kingdom Metazoa; phylum Arthropoda; class Insecta; order Diptera; family Muscidae; genus Hydrotaea; species Hydrotaea cyrtoneurina. The sequence goes on from OY282515.1 coordinate 13,848,371, forward strand.
AAAGATGAATATTTTTTAAAATGAAAAAATTAAAGTTTTTAAATGGCAATATAAACAAAATGTAATAAAAAAATTCGAACAACAAAGAAATTCCTCTAAAATCGAAAAATACCAACAATTATTCAACTTTGGACATATTTCTAAAATATATCCAATTGTCCTACTCCTTGTTATAAAGAATACAAATTGTAAACGTATAAAATCAAAAAAAAAAACTTCGTCTTCAAGGTCAAAATCGCAAAAATCTTTAAAAAATTACTATTTTCCCCCTGTTCGGGTCCATAGGTAGCAAACCGTTCAAAATTCAAGGAAACAATCAACTACAAAAATTTATCGAAGAACTCAATAAATAACTTTCTAAAACATATGAACTTCCTAGGAATGATTCTTAGAAGTGTATCAATTCACATTTGCTTTCTAGAATAGCATTAGCCAATTTTTGAAGCGTATGAGTAATATTAATTTGAAAGCCTAGCACGTACAGGTGGTTAATCAAATTGAATTGAAGTATTTTTTTTTAAATAGCTCAAACCATTTACGTATTGGGATTTTTTAGCTGTCACATTGTCGAAGACCTCTTGTAGTGATGAATGGTTCGGAGAGTTTATACTACTTATAATTAAAATACTTTCTATTAAAACTTATATTCTTTATGATAAGAGCTACAACTTTGCCTCAGTGAGTAAATCAAAATTCCAAACGGATTGCAAGATATGAGCCTGAGAAAATAATCACTTTTTTGCAAAAATTACCCCGATGCCCAAAATCGTTGGGGGCCCATTAAAAAGTACCTGACTTTGGGCAAAACTGGGAGATATGGGTCTTTTTTTATTTATTTATCACGTAGTCATGTGCGTATGTGGTTATAGTATTTCCATGACTTAAAAAAAATACACATAGTGTTACAGTGAAAAGAAGTGGTCGTTGAGAGAACAGCTGTGGCCATCGTCATCCTTGCAGAAATTAACTGTTTCATCCGCCCGTCTATGGAACATAGCCAACAGTGAACTTTTCTGTATGTACAAACTACTCTTGTGTGGCCTTTTCGTACTCATCTGACTGAATGCTACAAATTTTGCTTATTAACATACCCATACCACCCTCGTACACTTATCATACAGCCCGTAGGCAAGGGACATGTCGCAACTAACTAACATTATCAGAACAAACCCACCAACAATAAACAAAGAAAGAAGTTATTAATATTCCTTAAACGTAAGAATGACTGTCACTGTCTATGTGATATTGGGCTGTTACTATTCTACCCATATACTCACATACATACACACACACACATATATATTATCTCATACGTCACTGTGAACTGATTTGTCAATGTTGTGTTTACTTAAACACACACACACACACATAAACTCCCAGACATGAATGCACCCATACACCATCAACCATTAGTTTCCTTTGTGTTCTCGGCTATATTCTGCACAAACACACACACGGTCACACAGGCAGACATTTGTAATGACAATTTACGGATCTGTTTCTGTTTCGGCCTTACTACAAACACACACACTCGCACATGGATGTGTGTATTTTCACTGTTGTTGCTGTTATAAATAAATTTATAGGTTTTCATTTCCGTTTTGTTTTATTTTGGTTTTGTTGACTTCTGCTCTGCTTTGTCTGTTTTCTATTTATGGCTTCTCAAGCATTGGTGAGACAAATACACATGACACATGGCGAGAATGCTATTGAAAATCCTTGATGATGATGATGCTGATAATGATGTTTGTTCTACACACACTCACACAGTCTTCAATTTATTTTTGGTTGTATAGGTCAGTTAACTAATAATAGCCGACCAAACAAAGAAGTAGAAAAAACCCAAAACTGTCACCAGTTTGTTGTTTTTTTGACAACTGTCAATTTTTTGTTTGCCCCTTACAAAGTCCGAAAACGAAATCAAAGAAATGACTTGTTACGGCGTTTAATGGCCTTACAAAGATAAAGACCGTCTGTGGTGGTCATTTTCAATCAATACAGTTTAATGGAATATTAATAGATCTGCTTATAGTTTTTTGATAAGGCCTTCATTTCGATATGTGAATGAGTATTCAACATAACTTGAGTTTGGGCTATTCTTGGCCATCAGGTTTTAAAATACACTAAGGGATGTGAAGTACTTTCTACGGAAAATGACATGATTGTGTCGATCGTCGACCCTCTATTGGAATTGTTCAAGCACAGAGTTTGGAAAACAATTCTTTGTAAGTTCTTCTTGATTGTGGTTGTAGTTTATTCTTAACTAGTAAGTTGTAATGCGCCTATGGCGCCCGTTAATTTGCTTGAGAAAGTATTTGTTACTTAATTTTAAATATTTTGAGAAAACTATTTTGTAAAAAAAAATTTGGAAAAAAAATAAAATTGGGAAAAAAAGTTTTTACTGAAAAAAAAATTTTTGTTGAAAAAAAAAAATTTTGTTGAAAAAAAAAATGTTTGTGGAAAAAAAAAATTTTGTTGAAAAAAAAATGTTTGTTGAAAAAAAAAAATTTTGTTGAAAAAAAATGTTTGCTGAAAAAAAAAATTTTTGTTGAAAAAAAAAATTTTGTTAAAAAAAAAAAATTTGTTGAAAAAAAAAAATTTTGTTAAAAAAAAAAATTTTTTTGAAAAAAAAAAATTTGGAAAAAAAAAAATTTGGAAAAAAAAAATTTGGGGAAAACACAATTTCTGTACAAAAAAAAGTATTATTTTTTTTATTATTACTTATAGAATTATTATAGAATGCCTATTTAAATTCCTACGTACTGCGTGACAGAGTCAGTGAATCAGTGTCGAGGGTAAATATATATTAAGATAGTCTGTACTTCAGGCCAGCATGGGCACTATGGCACGAATGCGCAATGTTGATCGCATAGGATAGGATATCAGCCTGTATAGGATGTAGTATACAGTAGGGTGGAGTGAAAACTTAATTTTTTGTTTATTTAAGAATTTCACACGTGGAAAGAGATGTTATTTGGGATCCTAGTAAAGGAAAATAAGGAAAATCATTTTTTTAAAAAAATGTGGGTTCGCGCCTCTCCCTTCAAGTTTTGCAATTTTTGTGTTGATTTTCATTGTTGTTATTAGATTTAAAAGAATTTAAAATATCACGTATGTTAATATAAAATTAATTAATTATGAGTCTCTATAAAAATGATTCTTCGTCTTCTTGAAGAAATCCTAAAAATGAGTGAATCAACTCATTAAAAATTTTCAATTTTCAACATGTCCATTACCCAAATAAAAGTATTTGATGATAATACACCAATATTCGTAGCTTTGGTATCGATTTAAATGTTAAATTCATTTTTTGAAGAAGGGAATATTTTCGTTATTTTACTTTATACAATTTTTTATTTAGTTGTTCTGATTGGTATTAAAATTGTGAACATTCTTTGACCAGAAACTGTAAAAATATAAAGAAAATTTAAATCAACACCAAAATTGCGAAACTTCCAGATTTATAGAATTTATAGGTTGCACTACCTGAAATTTTTTCAAAATGATTTTCGTTCTTTTTTTCCTTATTACATTATTTTTCCTAACTATTATTCCTAACTACATCTCCGTCCGTGAGTGACTTTTTGTTATTTTTTGTTGTTTTCTCACCGCATGTGGAGACATGTGCAGGGTGACATAAAGATCCAATGAAATAAAGCCCCAAACATCAGAACAGGAAAAACAACAACGATGATTGGGCGTTTTTTCATTTGTTGGGGCTTTATTTTATATGAAATAAATTCAATTTACCGACACAGCTCCAATTTGTGTCAATACTAAAAAAAAAACAATATAAAAAAATTGCGCGCGAAATCCAAAATTAATTGTAGAAAATCACCAATACTAAAGAAAAAAAATAATACCAGAACAAAAAAAATTAATTAATTTTCATTTTGATTTGGGATCTTGTCTCATTTTCGAATTTAAGGCATAATCCTAATGAAATAAACCCCCATTGTCACTTATGGGCTTTATTTCATTGGGTATTTATTTCACCCCGCCGTGGACAGGAGGTCCTGGAGTTATTTTCCTAGCCTGGCCAACTGGGAACGGGCCTTGGTTGATATGTTGGAGGGCCTTTGGGAGTGCCACCGTACTAAAACTATGTTCTGAAAAAAAGAAACAAAAAATTATGTGTTAATTTTAATAATTTTTCAAGCCGAGTTCAGCATTTGCACGTAAGCACGCACCTACTAGAAGACCGGAAAAGATATGGGCGGTTTTGTTACCATCTAATTAAAAAGTTGATAAATAATTTGTTCAAAGAAGAGGCCAGTCACTGTTAAATATTTACACCTACCCTAATTACTCGACTCCAGCAGATTTGCCATGCCTCTTACAAGATTTTCTCATTTAAGGGACACATAATCCATAGTAATCAATGTGTAACAGGGTGTGTTGTTTGAGGTCTGGCTTCGACTGCTCGTTTTCTCTAAGAGCAAAAAAAAACACATTAAATTATCTTAGGTTAGATTCAATTAGGTTAAATTATCTTACTATAATCCCAAGCTATCGATTTCCGGTTGCCTTCTTAGAAACTGTCGCACTGTGTGTCATAGTATTTGTGGCGTACATAATCATACGCTGTTGATGACGTCATCGTGGGTCACACACGAATAAGTATTTGCCATGGCAGAATGTTGCCTTAAGTAAATCAATTGCCCGACAAACACCATGCCACCCTCCTCCTTTGCGTTTATGTAACTCTTTTTATTGCCATCCCGAAACAATAAAGCAAAAATAGTTTTCTTTTTAAAATCATACTCCCCTCTCTCTATCTATCTCTCCGGCAGTTGGCTGTACCCTTTTGTGTAATACCCAGTTCCCACGTGCTAAATGCTAAACAACTTAAAAATAAAATGAGATTTAGATGCATAACATTTACACTGATGAATGCAAGGAAACGAGCTAAAATTAAATTAAATCTACGGAAAGACATAGATCGACTAATGCATATGAATATAAACTGGCATTTTCTATCGCAGTAGAAGGGTAACACACACCCAGTCATCCGCATTCTGCATCATTATAATATGAACATGATATAAGGACAGCACTGCAATGGATGTCTGATAGTGGAAAGATAGTATTGAATACTGTACATAATATCCTTTGTGAATATAGGACAAAAGTAAAGATATATTTTTATATGTTACGGCGTTTTTGTTTCCTGAGGAACAGTGCCGGATGTGTTCTGGTTATGATCGAAGTATCCAACGGGGACAGGCTGTCTTTAAAAAAGCAAAGAACATTATCATTTAAAAAAATTAATCTAAAGGGTGATTTTTTTGAGGTTAGGATTTTCATGCATTAGTATTTGACAGATCACGTGGGATTTCAGACATGGTGTCAAAGAGAAAGATGCTCAGTATGCTTTGACATTTCATCATGAATAGACTTACTAACGAGCAACGCTTGAATTTTCAGTGAATGGGCCCTAGAAAAGTTGGCAGAAAATCCGCTTTTTTATCGACAAATTTTGTTCAGCGATGAGGCTCATTTCTGGTTGAATGGCTACGTAAATAAGCAAAATTGCCGCATTTGGAGTGAAGAGCAACCAGAAGCCGTTCAAGAACTGCCCATGCATCCCGAAAAATGCACTGTTTGGTGTGGTTTGTACGCTGGTGGAATCATTGGACCGTATTTTTTCAAAGATGCTGTTGGACGCAACGTTACGGTGAATGGCGATCGCTATCGTTCGATGCTAACAAACTTTTTGTTGCCAAAAATGGAAGAACTGAACTTGGTTGACATGTGGTTTCAACAAGATGGCGCTACATGCCACACAGCTCGCGATTCTATGGCCATTTTGAGGGAAAACTTCGGAGAACAATTCATCTCAAGAAATGGACCGGTAAGTTGGCCACCAAGATCATGCGATTTGACGCCTTTAGACTATTTTTTGTGGGGCTACGTCAAGTCTAAAGTCTACAGAAATAAGCCAGCAACTATTCCAGCTTTGGAAGACAACATTTCCGAAGAAATTCGGGCTATTCCGGCCGAAATGCTCGAAAAAGTTGCCCAAAATTGGACTTTCCGAATGGACCACCCAAGCCGCAGCCGCGGTCAACATTTAAATGAAATTATCTTCAAAAAGTAAATGTCATGGACCAATCTAACGTTTCAAATAAAGAACCGATGAGATTTTGCAAATTTTATGCGTTTTTTTTTAAAAAAAAGTTATCAAGCTCTTAACAAATCACTCTTTATATATATAAAAATGAATGTGTGTTTGTATGTCCTCGATGCGCTCCTAAACCACTGATCAGATTATAATGAAACTTTGTCTTCTCAGGACGTCCGAGGTGGTTTATGGCTCAAAAAATATTTGCTCGGACAAAGGGGCGTGGTACCTCCCATACAAATCGCAAATAAAAACTCAATTATTTCGCTTCCTATTACCGGTATTTCAACAAAATTTTGTTTGTCGCTTTGGTGTGAATTTTCGAAGTTATGCTGCCAATATGGGCGGGATTGGACAAAGAGGCTAAAGGTAATATTTTTGCAAGAGTTTAACTTATTAGACAATAAAAAATGAAAACGGGAAAAACGCGTTTTATTTTTTTTGCAAATATTTAAATGTTTGCTTATAAAACTTATAATTTGACAAAAATATTTTTATCCAAATATTTTTATAAATATTTCACTTTTTCATTTCAATGCTGCAGCAAATAAGCATTATTTGTTGGTTTTTAATATCTTTTGGTGTAATTAAGATCATTAGTAGTAGTATTTAGAACATTGAAACAAATGAAAAGTTTAGTCTGGCACTGTATTTTGAAAACATAAACAAACTAAAAGACATTTCACATTATTTTGTCATACTTCAAGAGACAAAAAAATATATTAACTTTTGAAACAAAACAATTTGTGGTTGCCGAAAATGCCGAAAATCATACAGGAAAAAGGAATGGGCAAACATTGCCATTTCTGTGGTCAATGGATGGCTAGAAGAGCTCTGCAAAAAAATGAGTCATGCGAAACCTGCAACAATCAAATAATGGTCAGATATTCATCATCATCTAATACCAACAGTCGGTGTATTGAATGTGATTCCCTAATTATTGTGTCGGCTAAATTTAATTACTGCGAAATTTGTGGTCTAGAAACAAAACATTATTTGGAGCGCAAACTAAGAATTGAAAAAGCTTTGCAAAAATCAAAAATTTCGCTAAGTACTTCTGTCAATTCATCAATACAAGACCCATTTTCAAGTACTAATAAAGAAGAAGACCCATTCTCAAGTACTAATAAAGAAGAAGATGAAATTGCGGAATTAATTAGTATTGACATTGAAACTTTAGTAAACAGCGTTTCATCGAATAAAGAAAATTCAACCATTGATGCTGCTGATACTGCTCTTATCTCAAAAATTAATTAATACATTTCAAAGGACTAATTCATCTATAAACTGTTTTTAATCAACATTTTTCATTAGTCGTATGAAATCTATATATATAAAAATGGGTGTGTGTATGTATGTAACGTATGGACTCGAAAACTGCTAGACCGATTTTGATGAAATTTTCAGGGAATCTTCCGAATAACCCCGCGAGTAACATAGGCTACACATTGTTTGGATTTATCTACATTTAGGGGGTGAAAATGGCAAAAGGGATAAAAACTCCCCTTTCCTATATAAATATGTGTAATACAACACTAATGTTTGCTTAGGGCCAGCAACGCGGACCGGGTCAGCTAGTCTAAAATAAAAAATTACAAAATTAAAAAAAAATACAACTGAAAATTAGACTCCGTAGTGTTCTCTTCCATTTGACCCAAAGTTCATAAAAATCGGCCACTCCGTTTCAGAACAGCAAGATTTTTAAATGTGAGTGAAATTAAATTCTTTTTTATATTTTTTTTTCGGCGAAGGGTTAATAATGTTATATTCGTAATATAACTTTTTGGCTCATAGGAAACAACTTACATTCGGAATTTAAATTTTTTTCACTAATATTCAAATTGAAGCAAATTGGCAAAAAATGCTCTAGAGTAGAACTTAGTGCGTCCATGGAGGAAAAATGGAAATACACTGCCCTTAAATTAAAGCTAACAGTGACCGCTAAAAACTCTAGACGGACATTTGTCTGAAATCATTTTCAGAATGTCGGATTATTCGCCTGGAAAAGGAAAAATGACCAAATTCTGAAAATTATTTCAGACAAATGTCTTTCTAGCGTTTTTAGCGGCCACTGTTAGCTTTAATTAAAGGGTAGTGTCATAGTGGAGAGTATTTCCATTTTTCCTCCATGGACGCACTAAGTACGACTCTAGAGCATTTTTTGCCATTTTCACATTTCCAGGCGAAGAATTCGATATTCTGAAAATTATTTCCGACAAATGTCCGTCTATATACAAACCATTTATACGATTACATAGAAGCGTTTTACACTTTTTTGGAACAAAAACTATTTCTAGTTACGTATTAAATATTCCGACCCACATGTCCTTCGTATCAGTAACAAGTGATGACGATGATATCCGTATTTATCATTTATCACATCATTTGAAATGTACCGGAATACTTTTCCCTATACATAACTATTGGCAATGACAATGATTGCCATTGTAATTGTTTGGAACAGAACGACATAATTGTATTTTCTTGGTCTATGTCATGGTTGTGTATAACGTCCAACAAAGGAGTGAGGAATTACACTGTGCGACAGCCACAATCGGTTTGGGATGAAACCACCGGGGAAAGTTATATCGGTCAAAAAAAGGTCACACCAAAATGACATCATTAATAACACTCTGCGACAAATGGTAAGGGTCAGTGATCGGTTTGGAATGAAACCACCGGGGAAAGTTATATTGGTAAAAAAAAAGTCATACGTGTTCCAGCGTTTCGCTGGGTCTCATCTAGGAATCGAGATATATCGATTTGAAGTTAGTAAGTATCGTATAGGGGAATTTGTGACGTTTTAGGCTCTTTTGTTTGACATAACTCGAGAACCACTCGTCCAATTTAGCTGAAATAAATTTTAAAAAACCAAGAATTACAATTCCCTTAATCTGTTCATATATTATTTTCCTTTACAAGTAATAGTTTCCAAGTTAAAAATAGCGCATGAAGAAATTTTTTTTTTTTTTTTTTTATTTTTTTTTTAAATACATTTATTTCCGTTTGTTTGCTCCCTTTTCACTTTTTACCGTTTTGGATTTTTTATGAATTAAAAAAAAAAAAATTTTAATTTTTAGGCAAAAATTATTTTTTTTTTTTCATACATTTATTTATAATTGCGAAACTGTTGCTTATACGATACTTACTAACTTCAAATCGATATATCTCAATTCCTAGATGAGACCCAGCGAAACGCTGGAACACGTATGACTTTTTTTTTACCAATATAACTTTCCCCGGTGGTTTCATTCCAAACCGATCACTGACCCTTACCATTTGTCGCAGAGTGTTATTAATGATGTCATTTTGGTGGCAACAATTGGAAACATTGAATAATTAAAAGTAAGTTCTTCTTCTTATGATTGCTAACTATAAAAAAAATTCTATATACACACACATACGCACGAAATTCCAATTCTATTAAACACTAGTATAAAAAAAACAAAGAATCATTAAAGCAAAAAAAAAATTTTAAAAAAAATATATAATTGTAAGTTTTTTTTATTTACTTCATAAATTAAAATTAGTTAAAATAATCCTAATCTTAATCATCTTCGTCACCATTATCATTTTCATTTTGGAAAAGAGTAAGTAACTCCAATGCAGACTGCGGCATTTGCTCTATGTTCTTTTTACAACTTTTCCTTTTGCTTGAAATAAATCTGATCTGAACTTAAAAGAAATTTATTAAACACGTCTTCTATTGTTTTTTCCCGACTGGATTTGCACGAAAAGTGTTCTCTATAGATTTTGTCCTTATTTCTGGCTTCCTGCGATTCTTCAGTTAGCTGACCAATATATTTCTGGCCCATGAATAAAGTATTTATGTAGAGTAGGAGCCATGTAATACCATGGATAATTTTTAACAAATAGTCAGGCAGTGTCATTAGCGCAATTTTAAAATGTTTCAATATTGACCTCAATACCACTAGAAACAACTATTAATATTGTGTACATATTTTTTATCAACTGTAAATAAATTTTTGTAATTTCCGCAGATACTTCAGCATTCTTAAAAAAAAACGCCTTGCCGAATTATCATCGTTTGAGTTTCCAAAGCCCGGTTTTCTTTGGTCAACATTCAATCCAATTTTCTCTTTGAATTCCCTTTGAATGCGTTTTTTTTGTATCAGCAATAATTTTTGTTTTTCATCTTCACATCTAGTTTGCCATTGCCAACTACCAAACGGAATATCAAGACAACGTGATATTTTGTTTGTTTTTTTTTCACATAGATTTTTAGCAACTGGAGTTCTTTTTCAAAAACTTTAATAAGTCTAAATATTGTAAACATTTGCAGAAAGTTATTCTGAATTTTATTAGCTGAAAGCTCATACTTGAAGACCATTTAAGCGGTTTCGCCCAGTTTCACCCAGAAAGTTTTAAAACTCAATACAAACATCAAAAATACCCCATTTTTGGAGCAATTTCATTTAATTATTTTTTCCAATATTTCCAAAACAAATATTTATCATATGCTCAAACACCTGAAGTAGACGGATCCATAATAAAACGTTCACTTTTAGAAGATTTAATTAAAAAAATATTCACTTGAATTATACAAGTTTTCACTTTTAACCAATGGGCGCAAAAATAATAATAGTTATAATATAATAACTTTGAAGTCTTTTTTGACATTTGAACTTTATTTTTGCAATTAGTGATGTAGAATTTTATCTAGTTTCATTCGGTACCAAATACGGTTGTGAAAGTTAAAGCTAATTTTTTTAATTAACCGCCACTTTTGATGGATTTCAAACCTTTGTGCGATGGCCTGAACGACACAACAAGAAGAAGAATGTTTAGATTTAAAGTTATGAAAATGCTTCTTAGGTCATTTTGGATTTCTGGTGACGATATATATGTACAGTAGAATTCGGATAAGCGCACGCCTTTTAATTGAAAAACCCGTTTAAAAGAAAATACATATTAGTAACGATTGTTCTGGACGATTTTCCATGCACTGTACTTTGCTTAAACGAAAATCCACTTTATTGAAAAATCTAATGCCAAACATACAAACTTATATGATACAAACACCGCTTTAGAGAAATTTGATGAATGTAACGGCGACAAATACGATATTCATGCAGGAGAATTGACAGACCAAGAGATAATTGACGAGGTGACATATATGGCCAATGGAAACGTGGAAAATGCAGAAGTAGGTTGAGTATAATTTATTCTGAAATCATCATAATAAATTTTATTAAACCTGCCACGAAGGAGACACCAGAATTAATTTATGTCATGAAAAAAAAATTTTGACGACAATTCTGAAGCCTTGGGCAAAACAAATGATCTAAAAAAAACTATGTGTCAACCACATTTAAGACAACTCAACCAAATGAAAATAAGTGACTATTTTCATCCAATCTTAATATATATTTACCCTCGACACTGATTCACTGACTCTGTCACGCAGTACGTAGGAATTTAAATAGGCATTCTATAATTCTATAAATAATAATAATAAAAAAAATAATATTTTTTTTTTGTACAGAAATTGTGTTTTCCCCAATTTTTTTTTTCAACAAACATTTTTTTTCAACATAATTTTTTTTTTTACAAAATTTTTTTTTCGAAATTTTTTTTTTTCAACGAAATTTTTTTTTCGACAAATTTTTTTTTTTCAACAAAAATTTTTTTTTCCACAAAAATTTTTTTTTTCAACAAAAATTTTTTTTCCACAAATATTTTTTTCCCAAATTTATTTTTTTTCGAAATTTTTTTTTACAAAATAGTTTTCTCAAAATATTTTTTACAAAATTTTTAAAATTAAGTAACAAATACATTCTCAAGCAAATTAACGGGCGCCATAGGCGCATTACAACTTACTAGTTAATAATAATTCTCATTAATATTGTATTTAAATGTTACATACATGTATTTTAATAGTTGTGCCACAATTTCCTATCTTCCTTATATAGAACAATTTAAAAAATCCATACTCAGTTTGTTTAAATGAAAGAAAGAAAGGGTTCAATTATCCGAAGTCCTTTTTATTGAAAATCCCGCATAAGAGAAAAAGAAATTCCGCTTAATTGAATTCATCTGTATACGTGTATTACCCATTCTCAGGCTTACCTTTTCAAAGATGTGATAATATTTGCTACTTGCCCAACGCTCTCATTGAAATTGTCTATTCAAATTTTCAAACCATCGACCATTTCTCACTTGTTGACTTTCACGTGACACATCATTTCCATCCCCCTCTAACATTGAAAGGCCATTTATATCTAAGAAATGAGGGTAGCATCGGAAATTCGCCGTGACACCAAAAAGAAAAATCCCCTTAAGTATTATTTATAACGGTGCTTTATTTATTCTACTCCATTAGAAATATTTTCCGAATTGTGGCAATTTTTGGATTTGTCTAAAAATGGAAGCCTACGTTTATTTTTGGAACACTGATTGACTAAATTTGTAGCCATGCAGCAAAATACGGGAATTTTTTTATTGTCTATGCCGTAGACTTTGATTTTATTTTTAGAACTGTTTTATTTTCTTGTGTCGGCAACAGCATTTTGTAAGGACACACTGACAAAGAGTGGTTGAGAGAGAGGGGAGGGGACAAACCTCTAAAGACTGAAAGTTCAGCTGAGATTTGATTGAAAAGAAAACGCCAGCAAACATTTGTTTCATTACAACGTTGACATTTTTTTTTTGGGGGGGGGGGGGGGGGGCAGAAAAGAAGATTTTACGGTGGTAGGTAATTGATTTGGATGTGAACTGAAATTGAATTGAATTTGTTGCTTGTGTTTTATTTTTCATTGTCCTGAAATGTTTGATGTCTGCTCCTGCCATTGTTTTTAGCCATAAAAGGAAGGCATTCATTTTATTATAACTTTCTTTGACGATGTCACAGGTGAAAAACTACATTTCATTGACAGTCGATACATCCGCAGTCCACAGGCACTCTGATAAGAGGATTTAAAGTAAATCATCTCATTTATCCAACAACCAAATTAGTTCAATACAATTTGTTACATTAAATTATGGAATTAGAAACAGTTTAACTATTTTCGCTCATGGTTGATTGATAAATTAAATAAGCTTTGAAGCGCTACAGACTTTGCTATGGCGGACATTATTTGGTTTTTTTTTAAATCCGTATATTGTGCTGGCCCAATGCGAACATACGAGCACTTTTCGAATACAACATCAATCACGCGGCCACGGTAGAGTGTGCCTTGGGCTCAAAACAGCCATATCGCCCCAGGTTGAGCCTTGGACTCTATTGTCCACTTTATTTCTGCCCAACTTGTCATCACATGTTTAAGATACCCTTTGGGTAGGCATACACACTCATACGTGTATTTAGCACGCATAATTAAACCCTAATCACCGTTCCCACAGACTTGATGTTACTATTAGGTATGCCGATTGGGAATAGTTTTAGAAAATATGGGATGTTTTTAAGACGACTTCGGCCCTAATTATCCGGATGTCAACAGGATCACACAGAAGAACCCGAGTTCGAAACCGGGTAAGACCATTTTTCATCGTCTGTTTCCACCTCGTAAATGTTGGCGACTTTACAAGTAAGAGAGCAATCTCCAAGCCGTGTAAAACTTCTCTAGAAAAGCATGAGCCGTTCGGAGCCGGGTTTAAAGAGTACGTCCCGGTCAGTGAGTATACAAATGATATTGTACACTAGGGTGGAGTGAAAACATGTTTTTTTTTTAATTTGAAAAAGTTAACCTCGGAAAGAGATGTAGTCTGGGGTCCTAATGAGGGGAAAAATAAAGAAAAAAAATTTAAAAAATGTTTAGGGGTCGCGCCACTCCCTCGAAATTTGGAAATTATCGCTATTTTGGCGTTGATTTTAGAAAAATCCTAAAAATTAACGACTTAACTTATTCGAAATTTAAAAGTTTGAGCTTGTTCAGTGCCCAAACAAAAGTATTTAAGGCAAATATGAGGATAATCGACTAATATTTGTAGCTTTGGTGGCGATTTCATTGATCAGTCAATTTTCTGAAGAAGGGACGATTTGACTTATTTTACTTTTTGAAATTTTTGAACAATGAGAAAAATTTTTTTAAATTTTTTCATGCCCTTATTTCATTGTTTACGCTATTGCAAACATTTATTGACATACAACTTTTTAGGATTTTTCTAAAATCAACGCCAAAATAGCGATAATTTATAAATTTCGAGGGAGGGGCGCGACCCCTAAAATTTTTTTAAAATTTTTTTCTTTATTTTTTCCCTCATTAGGACCCCAGACTACATCTCTTTCCGAGGTTAACTTTTTTTTTTTTAATTTCACTCCACCCTATTGTACACAGCTCACTGATTCGAGAGAAGTTCCCCGTCTGTTCCTTCATGGAATGTTAAGGGAAAATAAGTAAGTAGGAAGAGCATTAATTGAACACATGTTAAAATAATGCTCTTGTGAAGTCGTCTGGATTTATGGATTTTCTGAAATAACTCATACATTAATCAAGCATTAGTAAAATTAGGTTATGAAAGATAAGTCACTTGTAGCTTCTAGTGTTTGCTTCAATGATTTTCTATCCGAAAGGTTTTCAATTCTAAATTCTGTTCCTCTTCCTCTGTCTATTAAAGCAATTCCAAGTGATGGGGGTGTAACAATCACACAGCAAATCCCGGTTCGAATACTGGTAAGAATTTCAAAAATTGTTCAGCAGCTGTTTTCACACTTCAAATGCCGACGATTTTACCAGTAAGAGAGTAAGAGTAATCTCTGAGGCAAGGAAAAGTTCTATAGAAGCCGGCGTTTAAAACTGTAGGTCCCGTTCAGTGAGTATAGAAAAGTTTATGGACAGTTGTGAAGGCAACATAATTTTGAGCCACTGGTAATTGAATCAATTAAAAATGTAATTAATCTTAGTATTTATATGTCAAACGAAAAGTTGTCCAATATTTGCTATATCTTAAATCACTATTATTTTAGTTACCGAGGTAATTTTTGTCTTTTTAAATCTGAGAGGGAGTTGTCATGTCGACCTTGAAAACTTGGAAAATGTGCTCGACCAATAATCCGGGGAACATCTGAATCGACATCCCCATAACTGAACAATACACAACCTTATTACGCAGACATAAACTTAGAGCTGATGTTGACATTTGTTCAAACACACACACACACACTTATGCAACTAATCATAAATTACCCGAAGCATGATTGTGTGTGTGTGTGCGTCTGTATGTATAGTTAATGCCATTATTATGTTTCGAAATATATTTGTGCTGCTGGTTGTTGTAACCTTTTTGTCCTGTCGTTTGTTTGGTGTCATAGTTTGCTGCTGAATGCGAGCCTATTTCCCATAACAAAAGCAACAGAATGTAGGTTAAGTTAAGATCAAAAGTTGATGAAAAATCCCAAAGAAAAAAAAACTGCAGATTATGTCTGTATGTAGGTATATCCACATGTGTGTATGTGTGTGTGTAAGCACCCACATTTTTTTTTTGGCATAACAACGAGGTCGTCCGTACACAAAAGTATAAATGGATGTCTTGTGTATTATGAATATTTGGTGGGCAGGGGAGGATTCTATGGTGGCTGCTGTGTGTAGCCGGTTGTAGTGCCTTCGAGTAGCTTAGCTAGTTTGACTAAACAACGTAAGTGTTGCAAACAATATGTTTGAGTAAACTTTTGTATGCATATTCATGCTCAACAGATTGTACAAGTAACCTTCAACGACTTGACCCTACTATAGAGAGCAATAGAGCAACTACATTTCTTTTAAGATTTAAATCAACCTTGTTTTCAATATAAACTTGTGCATACACAGACACACACACATCCGCTCTCTCTCTCTCGCTCAAAATGACAAAGCATTTGTACCAGTTTGCACACTGTGTAGTCCTTTTCCAGTGACATTAATTGGCCAACTCAACCTTAATTTTTAATTAACTCAAGAAACAGTTGTTTTCCCCGTGCTCGTCCAATGACAAAACACACTTCAAAATACCTTTAAAGGTTACATGTTTTTCCCCCCCAAATAACATTGCCTACTTTAAGGCTTTTAAATTAATTATAAGAACAAGCCTATCTCGGGGAGGTTATGTTGGGAGGCCCACAATTATGCGCATTCCCTTTAGCGGTCCTCTGGTGGGGGCGGGGGGGTTGTAAATTCAAGTTATTTTTAGAACTTATGATTTAAATATTCATTATAATGAAACATCCGGATGGATCATAAACCATAACATCCGCTTGGATTATTGAAAGACCAACAAAAAGGTTTTTTTTTTGGAAATTAGCAACAAAGAGTGTGTTCATATTGTTCCTGGAAAATAGCATGAACGTTATAAATAGAATTAATTTTGGAAATATTTTCGAATACGAATAGAAATTTGGTGTTTAAGGCAAACTGAAATGGATGGGATTGATTTTGATTTTAATACGCAATGGAGATAAATGGATTTTTGATTAGTGTTCTTGGTCAGAGATAATTACGTATTGATTTAAGCATAGGCTTTTTTGAGTGGCGAAATGCGGATGTGAACCGGTGGAAATAACAAGGGCGTACAGGAAATCTAAAGCAAATTTTGTATTTAAATTACTGTAAGTAAAGGGTTGTCCATTTTGCTTTTTAGAAGTAAACGTAAATAAAATACATATAAGTAATTTTTGTTCATGATATTTCTTTTTTATTATAAAGTTTGAACGTTGACATTATGTGTGAAACACTACATCATTTAAATGACCACACCACGCGAAGTCTTGCAAGCATTGAGTCTTTTGGGGTAATTTTGGACCACTTTTGGGCACATATTGGGCGGTATCTCAGCCATAACTTGACGAATGTTGATTCTTAAGAGTGCTCAAGAGTTAAAGGTTTATCTGCATAGACATGGTCTTTCGTGTAGCCCCACAAAAAAAAGTCTTATGGTGTCAAATCGCATGACCTTGGTGGCCAGTTGATGTCGCCACGAAGAGAAATTACGCGGCCAGGAAATGTCTCTTGCAATAAAGCCATATTCGCTCGAGTTGTGTGGCATGTGGCACAGTCTTGATGAAACCACATATTCTCCCAGTCGTATTCTTTAATAGCAAGCAAAAAAACTCCGAATTGACGGTGGCAGTCGTTCCCTCGTCGTTTTCGAAGAAGTAAGGTCCGATCACACCTTCGGACCAAAGAGCGCACCAAACAGTGACTTTTTGTGGATGTAATGGCCTCTCTTCAATTACTTGAGGATTCTCAGAACCCCAAATACGAAAATTTTGTTTCTTAACATACCCACCGAGTGAGAAATGTGCTTCATAACCATAAACCATAATCTCCTCTTAAAGCACGATATGTGGCTGTGGCAGAATCACCAAATTTTTGTAGTAGGTTTTAATAATTTTTACGCGTTGTGTGATAGATAAGCGATCCATTTTCGTCAATGTCAGACTTCCAACTGAAAAGAAAGAAAAATTGGTTTAACAACATAGTTTGACAGATGTCGCATTCCAGGCCTATACTTTTGAAACCACGAAATGGATAACCCTATATTAAGTGTTTTTTGTTAGGCTAGCTATTTTTTATTGTACGAATCTTCTTAATATATATTTACCCTCGACACTGATTCACTGATACACTGATTCACTGACTCTGTCACGCAGTACGTAGGAATTTAAATAGACATTCTATAATTTTCTATAAATAATAATAATAAAAAAAATAATATTTTTTTTTGTACAGAAATTGTTTTCCCCAAATTTTTTTTTTTACAAAAATTTTTTTTTACAAATTTTTTTTTTTACAAAATTTTGTTTTTCAACAAAATTTTTTTTTCCACAAATTTTTTTTTTTCAACAAAATTTTTTTTTTCCCCAAAATTTTTTTTTTTCAACAAATTTTTTTTTTCAGGAAAAAAATTTTTTTTCAACAACATTTTTTTTTTGAACAAAAATTTTTTTTCCAACAAAATTTTTTTTTTCAACTAATTTTTTTTTTTTCCACAAAAATTTTTTTTTTCAACAAAATTTTTTTTTCCATATTTCAACGGGCGCCATAGGCGCATTACAACTTACTAGTATTTAAATAAAAGGCTTCGTATTTTTAGATCAACTGGCTTTTCAAATTGAAATGAAATTTGAGAAACTAATTGAATTTTATAATTCATTTTCGTAACTGAGTTAAATGTCTGACAGACAGCCTTGTAGGCTCTCTGAAAAATGCACCAAAAATAAAATGTAAAAAAAAACCAAAACGAAAGATGGTCCAAAAAAATCCCCTACAAATGAGGTATTTTTCATTATGAAAAAAAAAAACAAAATTTTTTTTGGACCAATTTTTAAAGTTTAAATTTCCAAAAATCTATTTAAATATTTCTACCTCATCAGTTTATGTCAACATGGATATCAAATGAAAAAGGACAATCTCTAGATATGGAAAACAAAAATATATCAATAAATATATGTTGAAAATATTTATTTATTTATTTATTTATTAATTACAATACAAAGTAAATTTATATTCTAATTTTTGGTCCAAGGGTAAACCGGGTGACACAAACCATATGTTTAGATTTTTGCAGCGACAGACCAAAGCCTCTGGTGGGAATCGAACCCACAACCCCCACGCTGATAGGCAAGCACGCTACCAACTCGCCTACCGGGGCGCTTATGTTGAAAATATATTCATACGTTACTACAATTTGTTTCTCATAGCGTTTTTTGTTAAGCATTAAAAAACAATAAACTACGACTATTAGTCTAATATTTAAAAAAAAAAAATGTTTATCAAGGTGGAAAAAATGCTGTTTTTGACTTGAACAAGACTCATTTACCCGCGAAACGAGAGATCCTATATAATAACCAGCTTTACCCAGTTTATTGTTTTCTGATCTGTTTCTCCTTTTTAAAGGACTTTAAAATTTTAGAAATATACACATAAAACTAATTTACCTACTTCCATAAATGTGTCAAGAACTGTGTTAAGAAAAATTAGTGAACATTGTTTTTGTATTTTAAGAAAAATGTGTGAAAATTGTTTTTGTATTTTAAGAAATGTGTGTGAAAATTGTGTTTGTATTTTCAACATTTTTCTTAACAAAGGTTTGTAATTCTGCTATAAATTTTTATGAATACGGGGGAATATGTGTATCAACTTAAAGAGGACGATGGAAATTAACACTGTTTTTTTTCTTATATTCGTCGGGATGTTTAAACAAACAAGTGAGAAAATTTCAGTCGGGTATACCGGTCAAAATAATAGCACCAATTGTGTCTCATGCAGACCGACCTACTCAAGAGTGCAGAAACAGTTTATGGTCACGGTCGTTTGTTAGAATATAAACAGGAGCCTACAATATAAACTGTTGAATATGGAGGTTCCTGATTAATGGTGTGGGCGTGTTTTTCGTATCGAGGTGTACGACCAATATATTGTATAAAAATACTAAGGATTCTACAAAACCCTCATAAGCCTTCGAAAAAATGTCAACCGTTTGGGTTCCGCCGCTCGATAGTGGCCGTACTGTTCGCATATGGAATAATCTTCCAGCAAGTGCTTCGAAAGTTATCGTGCTTACCAGCCGGACAGACACACATGGCTCAAGCGTCTTAAAAAGTCATGACTTAAATTTGGTTCAAAAACATCTAAGCCGTAAAGTGACTGCTTCTTTGAGTTACACTTTTGGATCGTATCGTACCATAGGGTGAGGGTATACAAATGTTAATACTTATAATTCATTTCAAATTAGGTTTATAACTGTAGACTTTTTGTCTCATAAACGGCCACATGGACTAGCCACCCAGATCTCCAGAGTTGACCCCTCCGTCGATCTTCTTCTTCATCGCGTCTCTGCCAATTAGAGAGCTCAAACTCAATTCGCAACGAATTCATCGCAGTAACTCCAAAACGTGAACAAGTGCTGGAGAAGGCAACATTTTGACGCATTTTGCGGTGACCACTAAATAATGTCACTTGATTGATGTTGCATTTCAAAATTCGTCCAAATTAATTGTAAATCACCAAATTAAACCGAAATACTTCATTTATGGATATCGTTTGTCTCTTCTTTAACTTCTTCAATATTCACATACCAAAATAAAAGAGTGTGCAGTGTAATTTATGAAATACCATTTATACGAAGAAATTTAAATTGATTTTTGCTTGCTATAAGTACAAGGTTCTTATTGTTTTTACTGGCTTTAAATTTACACAACAATATTTATTTCACAAATTATTGGGAAACATTTCCAAGTATTGGCACTTTCCAACATTAGGCATTTCGCCTTGAATCTTACTGGGAAATTGTACTTATTTTGTTTTGTTTTCTTTTGGTCTGCATCAATTATGTATGTCGGAGATGCTTTCTGTCCAGCCTTAGGTCGATATTGTTTCTACATTTCAATGGAAAACGAAATTTTTATGGAAAAATAACAGAATTTGATGTGAATTTGGGCACATCACAGATTAAACATAGAGGGACACATCAGCGTTTGAATTTTCAATATGTCACGTTTCAAAGAGTATGAGAACGCATAAACATAAGATAGTTTTAAATGGTCGCATAGTATTGGAAAATGGAAAATGTGATTTAAATGCTTTTAAAGTAACAAAGAGTACTTTAAATAAAGTGCGGTCAAAAAAGAACGTGACCACCTCTGGTTAGAAATACAGGGTTTTCCAAAAAAGAGGTATTACTATGGTATTCAAAGACATACATTTTTTTAGATAAATGATCGGATGTTTATTCCATAATAAAGAGGAAGATATGCGGTTAATAACACCGTGTTACACACATTCTGTCCTATGAACCAAATTTACTTTTTCGGAAAGGGGGGGGGAAATAAAAATACACGTGTATCGGCGATTTTCATGTACACGTCAGAATTTTTTTTTTTAAGTTTGAAGTATAAAGCTCGTAGTGGCCTGTGTGAAAGCCTTTCGACCGATTTTTAACGCTTTTTCAGTGATCCAATCGAGCTGATTTTTGGCAGGCAGACTCGTGGAAATGTCTGTATCACGTCAAATTTTTTAAAAAATAGATTTTTATCAATTCTCTGTTTTTCCTAAATTTTTTTTTTTTTAAATGGTTATAGTTTTTTCTAAGGTTTCTGTTCAAAAAACATTTTTTTTTCGTAACGATTAAGTAGTTTAAAAATTTGGAGTCTCTTCAAGTTATGCTAAGAAAAGTGAAAAAAAATATTTTTTTTTCAAAAATAATAAAAATTGGGGAAAATCTGAGAATTGATAAAAATTGTTTTTACAAAATTTGAGGTGATACAGACATTTCCACGAGTCTGCCTGCCAAAAATCAGCTCGATTGGTTAATCAGCTGAAAAAGGGTTAAAAATCGGTCCAAAGGCTTTCACACAGGCCACTACGAGCTTTATACTTCAAACTTAAAAAAAAAAAAATTCTGACGTGTACATGAAAATCGCCGATACATATATATTTTTATTTTTTTCCCTTCTTTCCGAATATGTGTATTTGGTTCATAGGAAAACTATTTTTTGTAACACGGTGTAATGAAAAAAAAAAACATCAGCCAAATGGCCACCACGACCACGCCTACATGACCATATACTTTTCATGAAATCGCTGCCCTATGTCATCGATGACCTCACGAAATCTAGCTTTGAGGTCTTGAATCTCTTTCACGTGGCCCCAAAGGAAGAAGTTGCATGGTGTTAAATCACAAGATTTTGGTGGCCAATTGTGATCACCTCTTCGAGAGATAACACGGTCCGGAAACTTTTTAGTTTTGCAAACTGTGACTGCAAGATTTTCACCATTTTTGTAGTAAATTTTAATAATTTCAATGTGTTGTTGAAGCGTGTATCGAGTCATTTTTAGTAATGGCGTAGTTACAACTTCTCAAATGTCAAAGAATAAAAGCTTCAAAATTGGCAGCTACCGAAATACCGCGTGATTCAAAATAACCCCTCTTGTTGGAGAACCCTGTATATATTAGATGCATAATTTGTTTGCTGAAATTTGTAGAAATGACCATTTTTCCTGCGTGTGTCTACAAATGTTATCTCATGTTACGCGTTCGATAGAGATTCGTTTCTTACACTTAACCATTTCACTTGGCTGCTGGATCTTTAGTCATATTTATGCTCTGTAGTTTCGTACATACGTCCTTGATGCGATTACAGCCGTTCACTTACAACACTTCATCGATTCCATTAATTTCAGATTTCCTTGTTAATTCTACTAACGAGCCATAAACCATGGCGGCAAAAAGATGTCATCGTCATTTTCCAAAAATCACTGTGTATCATTGAATTTTCACATCCATCAAAAATTCTAATAGTCGTCTCATTAATTACCAGCAACAGCGGCAGTAACACGCTCCACTTCTATGACAGTCTGCAACATGACAAGACAAGCAATTCCCACATTGGGAGATGCAATCGCACACCACCACGGATAACCTTGTGGCAAACGATTGCAATGCAATGCAATTCAATTCATAACTATGTGGCCAGCCGGCCATTCAGTCAGTCAACCATCAACTATCCACCAGCCGTCATTCCACTCATCCATCCATTCGTCCATAACTATCTAAATCACATTTACTGAGGATATTTATCAAACATTTTTGACTTATCAATGGCATTTCAATTATTTTCCATTCGCTTTGATTTGTGTTCGTCTTGTTTTCAATGAATGTTTACGTGTGTATGTATGTAGTGCATCCACAAACAATCACAGCGGTAAAAGAGTTGATTTAAATGCCATCCCGGCTCCTGCACCCAGTACTGGTGCCGTTCATTCGGTGGCCCAAGGACATAAACTACGATATTGCATTTGTCGTAATGACTTTTGTTGGCCGCTCGGTCGGCGGACCGGGGACCGGGGACTACGCACTGTCGGTATATGCGAGAATAAAAACAAACATTAAATTCATTGACAAATCTCGGTGAGAGGTTACTTACGTCTCGAAGAGGAAACCCCTTCAAAAATTGATGACGTTTACATAAAAGTTGAGCAGCTAAAAAAAAAAAAAACCCAAACACAACAACACCGACAATGCTCAATTTGTGCAATCCTTCATCCATTGCAGCAGCAGCGTAATGCGGTGCAGGCAAGAGTATTTGGGTCAGGGCTTTGCCAAGATGTTGACCTTAGACGAACTCTGATAATGCACAATCCTCGCACACACACACACATATGTATACATATATACAAATTGCTGACGTTTTTGTGTTTTGCTGCACTACAACACTAGCGTTCTTCATTCAATGACATTTGCGAAAAAGCTCTCTTCTCGGTTTCCTTCTCGTGTACACACACAGCACATAAAGCGGTACCTTAAGTCAAATCGGCCGGTCTACAATGCACGCATATTTTTGTTCTCAGGTTTAGCGGGCGACCGACTAAAAAGCTCCACCCAGCATTTTGTCAACGTAGAGAACGACAATATGCGGTACTGTGCACAGTGGCTACAAATGTGAAACACTTTATAGAGAAATATTTAGGATTTTGAGAAATCTTCGTTTATGATGGCCTTTCAGAATAATTGGGGGTATGCAGATTATCGACTTGTTCTCGTGCGACTTTTCCTTTAGCAAAGTGTCACACTGGTTTTCATGTGATTTATACTCAAAACATTCATTACACTGACAGGATAAACGGCTTAGGCGGCGTCAACGCAGAGTTGGCGGTAGCGGTGTTGATTCGCCTGGCTAGAGGTGACGATGTGGATTAGAAGAATCAGTCTATGTGGGGATTTAGTGTAGGCAGCGATCTAAAGCACAGACTTAGGACGAGTGGCTGTCCATGTCTTAGAGATTATTCGTGGCTTAGCGATGTTAATGAAAGTCATAAATTCGGACATAAATTCGGCGGAGTGGAAATTTACTATTTTTTTCTAGAACCCTAAGAATATGTTCTTTTTCTAATAAACCGTTATTACCCCAAAATTTCCAAAACTAAATTTTCGAAAGCATACATTTTCACACCTTACAACCACTGTGCTCAGAGTACTCCCGTAGCACGTGTTGTATGTATTGCAAGTGTTTCAAATGTAACTATTCTGAAGGATGTTTGAGTGCGGGTATGTGTATCTATAGCCTAGCATTTTCATTCACATATTCAGCGTCAGATATTTATAGCTTTAAGGTTCTATAATTCACACACACACACTCACACAAGTGAAAGCCGCCTTTGTAGCCCACCGAAGAAGCCGCAGCCACGAAGCGCAGAGAGTAGAATGGCGGCATAATGAAAAATTGAAAAGTATACGTCAACTTTAGCCTTCCTGTGAAGGGTCAACTTTGTGTAAACACAATCATGCGAGAGATTTCATGTTCATGTGTTTCTATTTTTAATTTTTAATATTAATTGCAATAATCTTTTTGTTCATTTTCATTGTTTCATCGTTTCATTCCTCCGCCGTGGATGCATTCATTCGTTCCTTTGGTTCGTATCTGAGTCGTTAGAGAGCTGATTACTTTGGTGGACTTTTTTAAATTATTAAGTGGCATTTAAAAATGTTGTCCATGGGAATGTATTGCCATGACCGTTCACAAATGTGAATAACTACGGAGTAGTTATGTGTTACTGGATAATTGGGAATATGATGCATTTTGTATTTCGATTCAAGAATTTACAGTATTCCAGAAATAGGCAATTGCGAAATATTTTATTTGATTTCAACCTTGAGGAAAGTATCTCAAAATGTACCACTGCATTTTTAATTAGGAATACCAAAAATATCTAAAAAAAAAAGAAAATATTTCAGAAAATTTCATTGTTATCCTTTACGAAATCTGTGTTTAACACATAGAATTTATTCAGATTTTTGTTTACCTGTTTTAAAAGTGGAAATGAGTTCGAAAAGCTGTATGCATGTACCCTGTGCCCTGCTCTTCTGTCAGTCCTTTTTTAGAGTCATACTAAACAAATGAACGTAGTCATTAGGAAATAATCTGCTTAGTGGGTCATTTTTTTGTTACCACAACTTTCGCTGTGAAATAAAAAAAAAACATGCCCACATTACCACAATTTTACACCTTTTTTACATTTTACACCAACGCAATATTTCCTCAACTGCTAATCAAGTAAACAATGCATATTTTTAGGCGAATAATTGTCTATATAATCCATGCCTTGTCATCAACAATTTTTTTCAATCTATTATAATCTAAAGTTTCACTGTGATATTTGTATGGCAAAATTATGGATACAATCGCCGTAATATTCTTGGAATAGTTGGGGCATACTATTGTGCTGTCGTTTGCCATTAAAACTATAGGCTATTTTTGGGTGTATACATTTGAAATGTTTTGTAGCACATGTTTAGGAATAATTTGACAATGTTTGGTATACGATTAAAGACCTAGAGCTTAATATAGCACGAATGCGACCTGATCACTGTAGTCTTTTACAGACTGAGATTTTGGTAGCAAAATGGCTGATATACAATGACCTCACCTTGGTGGGAGCGGGGTAAACATGTTCTCTGACTGTGAAAGTGCCTTCCAATCCGACCGATCCTCTCTGCCTGAACTCAACAGTTCATACTTCACCCTATGAGGATGTCAGACCATCGTGGCATGCCAGATAAGAAGAAGATGAACTAGCCATACTGGGGACTAATTTACTTAAAAATCCCTACTGCGTGATTGTCTTTAGTGGAACAAATAACAGTTGTTCATCTGCATTGAATTTAGACAGACGTGTCCTGATTAGATGAGAATCATTCTCACGCATTTCTGTTGCTATCAGGACCCAAAGTCACCTTAATTGTGTCCGTCACGACAGTTCAGTTTCTGCGATGAACCTGAATCGTCCAGGAGTTCCTAGTTGCATAGATTTTGCTGATGAAAAGTACCATCTATGCGGGGTTTACACGGGGTTCGTATCTGGCATCTTTAATATATTATTCCTAACAGCAAACTTGTGTCCCCATCTCATATGTCCCAATTCTCACTTTAAATCCAATGAAAGACAACCACGTTTATGTATCTGGACAATCAATGACCACATCCACATACTTTACTTCTTTTACAGACAATTGTTAAATCTCTTCCAAACACTTCATTATGATGTGAGGACATTGTTTACCAGGAATTATTGTCTGCTGAATAGTCGAAACAAGTTTCCCTTCTGTTAAAAAAAAATGATGATTCACGTTGATAATTTGAACAGACATTCGGTTAAAAATAGACACAATGGATGGAGCGGCGCATGTTATTTATTTAGCGGTTTTTAAACTTTATTCCATTTCGAGTATTTGCCATTGTCTGTGATATGATATTGAGTTATTGATGATATTGTCTGCATGTGTGTGTGTGTGTATACACTATAAAGGTGTATAACTGTGTTTGTGTTGGTGGGTGAATGACGTGTCGTCTGTACACTATGTCATGTAGTCTATTGAGAGCTGATAGCTGAATAATACTTCAGGATTATAAATATGGCATAAACGTAACACTGACATTTCACAATAAAAGACCAGGCA
Source organism: Hydrotaea cyrtoneurina (assembly GCA_958296145.1). Lineage (NCBI taxonomy): Eukaryota > Metazoa > Arthropoda > Insecta > Diptera > Muscidae > Hydrotaea > Hydrotaea cyrtoneurina. Next base: position 13,874,883 of record OY282515.1, read on the forward strand.
ACTTGAGGCGATTACTGCATCGAATAATTCCACGTGGAATTTATACGAGCGAGCTTGTCTAACTTTTTTTTTTTTTTTTTTGAATTTCAAATTGAGTGAATGCAACAGATTCTGTTGTGATTGCATCAGACAAAAATTCCAATCAGATTTCTATGGCAAACAGTTGTTTTGAAAGGATTGAGTTGTGCTGCACAATATTTTCCATGTATAAACCTAAAAATAGTCTATAGTTTTAATGGCAATTGACAGCAGAATAGTGTGTCTCAACTATTCAAAGAATTGTTCGTTGATTACATTCATAATTATGCCGTAAAAAAACAAACAAATATAACATTATGAAAGATATCAAACAATAGACTCTGACTAAAAATAGTCAATGATTTTATGGAAAATAATTATTATACTACGAGGCGTTTTGGAGGGCCTTCTTATTTGGAATTAGAAATAACAGGGCAGTGGAGTTGGAGTTTGACAAGTTTGACCGAAGTTGGAGTGGAAAACTATGCTCGACTCCGACACCGAGTTTTATTTACATACATTTCCCATAAAATAAATAAAATATATTGATAACAAGTTAATATATTGATAACAAGTTAACAAGTCTGTTAATATTTTTTAAATTTGAAATATTTTCATTTATACGAACTTTTTTATCTTTAAGTTATAAGTAATACATAGTATAGAAATAGTGGACGGAAATACAATTTTCGAAATTTTGAAGTCGGATCCGACTCCGTCTTCAGAGACTAGCTATTTAAAATTGCACCGGCTTTTACCAGACTAGGCGAATGAAGTTAGTTAGAAAGGTTTCGTCTGTTGGCCAGTAGGTCATTAGTTTAGCTCGAAGACCTTAGTCCTATCACGAATTTCTATCATTGCAGCGTGAGTAGAAGCACTTGCTCTCCAATCTAAATTCACGCGAATAAATTAAACACACAAAACATTTTTATTACAATTTTAATAATCCTAATCTAAGACTTTCTTTGGGGGGCTACCAATGGATTGACACCGGTGCTCGCTCATTATTTTTAATTTTCTCGAACAAATAAAAGCAAAGACAAAACAATTTTCGCAATTAAAGAACTCGTTAAAGAACTTTTTTCAAAGATCTTCAAAAAAAGTATTATCGTAAAAATGAGATCAAATTTAAAAAAAATTATGTGAACAAAACATTTTGTTAATCCTTTTCGATGACCCTGATTTGTGGGCCTTCAATGGAAGGCAGCTCATCAGCGCCATATTCAAATGTTCGTGAGTAAATTAAAAACTTTGGAAAAAATGGTTTGTTAATCCTCCCAGAAGGATTAACAAACCATTTTTTCCAAAGTTTTTAATTTACTTTTCTTTTGTTGGCATTTCGATGACCCTGATTTGTGGTCCTTCCAGTAGACTCCAAATTCTCGTGAGCAAATTTAAAAAACAAGAAAAGTTTTTCTATTATCAATCTTTCCGAAAATTGCGATTTCCATGCCTTCATAGGATGTCCAATATACCTTCAGAGAAAGGTTTGTTAGAAGGGTCTACCTTTCACCCACCGCTGGATACAGTCTTACGATCTGAGAAGTCGTACGAAACATTTTGTGTTTCATGCCGAATTGTCTATGCATTTGTGTACTAATTCATGCTGTTCTTAGGGCTGCTAGTCTTCTATACAGATTAAGTTAAATATTAAAGAAACATTTATATTTCATATTCGTGTGGAAATTTCCCATCACTTAAGTACTCGTGCATGTCCAAGTTTATTGCGAGTCCGTTTTCAGACAAGTCTTAAAATCACCGTCATTGGGATTCATGACAAAAGGGTCAGGAATTTGAATTCCCATACTTCCAGGTTGATGTCTTCCACTGGCCCAATCCTAAATATTGAAATAGGTCCGGTTTCTAAATACAGGAATACCTCACATAGTACGGTTAATCGGTTCCACTATTTTGCCGTACTATTTGAAACCGGACTAATCGAGGCACTCGGGCTATATACTCCCATTTACAGGCCTTATAGCCCTAAAAAAGGAGGATAAAGGACATGATGGTGATCATCAATCATAATAAAAGAAAAATAAGCGCCCGGGTAGGCGATTTGGTAGCGTTCTTCCCTATCAGCGTGGGGGTTGTGGGTTCGAAACCCACCAAAGGCTTTGGTCTATCGCGGCAAAAATCTAGCCATATGGTCTGTGTCACCCGGTTTACCCTTGGACCCAGCATTAGAATATAAAATTACTTTGTATTGTAATTAAATAAAAATAAAAAAAAATAATACCGAAAATGTAACGTTTCCATTATAAAGGGGGAAATACTAAAAATGTATCTAAAAAAAAAGAATTTTGAAAATTTAATTTTATTATTTTTTAGGACAATTTTTTTAAAATTTTTTTAAAATTTCAAAACCTTTGTGTAGAGAAACCGTACTGATCGAAGCAGTAGTATGCGCGGTATTCGTTTATTGACAAATCTTATAATTAATGTTATATATTTGGATTATTAAGGGAATTTCCTTTTATTTCATTATTTGAAACCCTAAGTTTTTGAAGGCTGAAGAGTCATATGTCTGGCGCATTTGGTGCTTCCCTTGCAAGCAAAGGGAATTTTCTTCAAAAATAATTCTTTTTTAATTTAAACACATTCGAAAAAGTGTACGTTCTATCTAGAGGTTTTTTAACCCACATAGCGCCGGATTTTTTTTTGCTTTTAAGCTGAAAATTTGTCTCTGAATAAATTTCGTTACTGATTATCCCTGGCATTTTTCTCCGTTACCCTTACTTTTAAAAGGACGTTGGCACCAATGGGGTTAAATACCGCAAAGGAAACAATGTCCCCTCGATTTAGATAATCTTAATATATATTTACCCTCGACACTGATTCACTGATACACTGATTCCCTGATTCACTGACTCTGTCACGTAGTACGTAGGAATTTAAATAGGCATTCTATAATAATTCTATAAATAATAATAATAAAAAAAAAAATATTTTTTTTGTACACAAATTGTGTTTTCCCCAAATTTTTTTTTTACCAAAATTTTTTTTTCTTACAAATTTGTTTTTTACAAAAATTTTTTTTTTCCAAATTTTTTTTTTTCAAATTTTTTTTTTCCACAAAATTTTTTTTTTCAAGAAAATTTTTGTTTTTCCACAAAAATTTTTCTTTTCAACAAAAATTTTTTTTTTCAACAAATTTTTTTTTTCAGCAAACATTTTTTTTTCAACAAAATTTTTTTTTTCCACAAAAATTTTTTTTTTCATCAAAATTTTTTTTTTCAACATACATTTTTTTTTTCAACAAAAATTTTTTTTTTCAGCAAAAATTTTTTTCCACAATTTTTATTTTTTTTTGAATTTTTTTTTTACAAAATAGTTTTCTCAAAATATTTTTTACAAAATTTTTAAAATTAAGTAACAAATACTTTCTCAAGCAAATTAACGGGCGCCATAGGCGCATTACAACTTACTAGTTTCCAATATCAAATGATGACAACTACGATAGTCGCTGGCGCTATTCATTTGGAAATCTACTGCGCTGCCATGAAGGATAAACAAGATATGAAGCCAAGCCGGACTTCATTTTCTAACATATCCGGAGAGTAATTAATTTTTTCGTAACATATGAAAAGTTTTGTAATAATGTTTGAAAATAAACAAGTGGACAAATAGTAAGTTCGGCCGGGCCGAATCTTATATACCCTCCATCATGGATCCTTAAAAAGTCAATAAATAAGAAAACTAACTGAGTTTTTGGGCCGCTCGTGACCCGATAGTCCCAGGAACCCGATCACAAATTTTATCCAAATCATGAAAATAAATGCATATTTGGGTTCGCGAGAAAATTTCGTTGCACTTCGATACCCATATGCGCATGTTTATCATGGGCCCTTTTTTGGGCCCCAAGGGTCCACGGAACCCATGAGCACGGCAATTTTTGGGATTTTTTTCCCATCTATAAATTATATAAACTTAGAACTTAGATGTAGTGAAAAAAAATATTTGAAAAATTTGATTATGGCCGGAATATATTTAGTCCCGTAAAGGGGAACTTTTTCCCCTTTGGTCCGATATGGCCCATTCTCGAACTTAACCTGCTTATGGGCAAAAAACATCTTCCTACAAAATTTCAGCTTTTTAGCGTTGGTCGTTCGCACTCTATCGTGATTTCAACAGACAACAGACGGACAGACGGACATCGCTAGAATGTCTTAGAATGTTACACTGACCAATAATATATATACTTTATAGGGTCGCAGATCACTCTTTCGAGGTGTTGCAAACGGAATGACAAACTTAGTATATACTCCATCCTATGATGGAGTGTATAAATATACGAACTGTTCTTCCAAACAGCTAAATATACTTTATGGAGCTTCATACTAATATTTCAATATGTTACAAATGAAATAATAAACCTAAAAACACGTGGACACTACATACGGTGATACTTAACTGGATGTGAATATACACATGCCCCTCATACCATCCACCTCCTATCTATCAAGAATATTTCCATTGAATATTATCTCTGCTCATTTGTTTTATTCGATTTTATTGAGATAATCAAAGCAATTACAAGGCCAATTATTAGCACCTCTGGAATTAACCAGAGCTAATTTTATACAAAACTGTCTGGAGGTATTTTTAGCTTAAATCTCATAGACAAAAATCAGTCTTTTTCTCTGTCAATGCCAACAAAGCGTTACCATACGGCCGGTGTGGCCAATGAACCTTGAACTTGGAATTGTTTTTTTATCGGGCAAAACAACACAAAAAGGTGTGCAAATCAACAATTCCGAAAGGTAATTGTTTGAATTTCAATACTGCTATTTTTGTCATTTTTTTTTTGTCGATTTTGGAGACCACATTCATGACTTCACTGACATTTGTGTGTTTTTCTTTTTGTTATATTTTTAAATGTCGAGTTTAAGAAGTGTAGGGACGGGTAGGCATTTGCTTTGAATTTAAATAAATCGTTTATTTGAAAATGTTATCATCCGTTATGCTTTGTTGCATTTGAACAAAAAGAAGACAATTATTTCAGTTGGTAGGCAAAATTATAAAGAATGAAAGAGAAAAATATTTTAAGCAAAGAAAGGCCAAACCTGCTTACCAGGAAGTCGGGTAGACCAGACTTGAGAAACCTACAGCCAATGATATCATCAAAACAAACAATACCTTGGAATATGTCTAGAACCATCACATGGAATATATTTTCAAAGGCCATTGGCAGCATTGAAGCAAACCAGTGTGATATGCTTCCAAACAAACATGTATTGTATTAACTGAAAGAAAAAATTCATCTTAAACAGACATTCATATTTTGATCAGTGGTGATATTTCTTTCCTCCATATTTCAAGGGATAATTTTCCACTCTAGGGATCCTTTTTCATCGGAACATTTTATTTCCTTTGACGCTGAAAAAAAAAGGCCATTTTAACAAATTTCAGCAAACAAGTTCGCATCAAACATATATATATTTTTCCATACCACAAACATTAACTTGTTTGTAGGTGATAAATATCGAATATATATGTATGCAGTTTTGAGTCATTTTTTATTTTTTTTCAATTTGTGAATTTCTATATAACAATCCATCTCATTTTCTCGGTATAGATATTATTTTAATGAGCGTAAATGCAAAAAAAAAAATTACGAAACCATTTGCAAATACACACATATTCGCACCCAAATGTTGTGCTTGTTTGAATTTAATAAATTCGTTGTCTGTTTTTCCCAAACACGCTATTGCTTATACAGAAATATCTTAATATATATTTACCCTCGACACTGATTCACTGATACACTGATTCACTGACTCTGTCAAGCAGTACGTAGGAATTTAAATAGGCATTCTATAATTTTCTATAAATAATAATAATAAAAAAAATAATATTTTTTTTTTGTACAGAAATTGTGTTTTCCCGAAATTTTTTTTTTACCAAAATTTTTTTTTTCGAAAATTTTTTTTTACAAATTTTTTTTTTTTTACAAAAATTTTTTTTTACAGTATTTTTTTTTCACAAAATTTTTTTTTTTACAAAAATTTTTTTTTTCAAAAATTTTTTTTTTCAACAAAATTTTTTTTCCATATTTCAACGGGCGCCATAGGCGCATTACAACTTACTAGTATATAATACTAATAGCAATCGAGTTATATTTACATCTAAATAAGCTTTGTGTAGATGGAAATAAGCTTTACTTGCTACAAAGACCAAACACGCGTTTTACTTGTGTGTAAACAAAAAAAAAGACGTATTTTTTAGCGTGTACCCATATGTCAATCCTAATAGGGAATGTTCTTTGAGCCCTAAGATAAATGGATAAATGGATTTCCTAAAGTAATAATTTATTATTTTAATTTAAAGGTTGTTTTATATATTTTTTGCACTTTTCTAGTTGAATTGAAAAAAGAATCAGAAAGGGCTTTCTGGGAGGTCAAAAGGTCCAAAACTAACCACTTTATAGGAGGTATAACGCTTTTACTTCGTTTTAATGCCTCTGTTAAAAGGGTACAATTGTTCTGCCCCAAGATCCGCTAAAAAAAAAGTAACCTTTACAATTCGTGAGGAAATGGTTTTCAATGCCCATATTAATTGTTTTGGACCCTAGGACCCAAGGGTTCAAATTGTAATCAAAGAATATATATTTTTTATATATTTTCTCATCATTTACAATCGAAAAATACCTCTGAGAATATCTGATGTTCTTAACCGGATCTGTTTTTTTAGGTGATAGTAAGTTCAGGGCATGAACGATCTGAAATTCAGTCTGGCCGAACATGAGATATTCGATAGACAATCCAATGGGCTAATGTTGTAAGTCGGATGGCAACCTTCCAGTAGAGGGTAGAAATGGCTTGCCTATGAATGTAACATTGCATTTCTATGAAATAATTAGTGACATCAGGAGTTAGCAGTCTATCTCATACGTATGCAAACCAGGTCATCAGCCCCTTAAATAGTCTTTGGGTATAGGCACCATGATGTGGGTTTTAAGATATCACTCCTATTTACCCGTAGTCTGTCAAATGGTCCAACATTCTCCAGTTCGATTTGAATACCATACCCGATGAATTAGGTTTAGCAATAATCTTATACAGTCGAATAATATCCTTAAATATGGCAATTAATTCAATGAGCACTTATTTTCTATCCTTCTATCCAAATCTCTTCGGTTTATTTTATTTATTAGCGAATGACGTCATGTGTGTTCTTTTTGTTTACACAGAATATTCAATCCCATGCACAAATAAAACAGAACTCTCGCATTGTGATACGAGTTCATTTGAGTACAACTTTTGCTGCGCCCTACCATAAATTTGTAGAATGTACACTAGACTGGGTAGCTGTCAATGGGTTTATAGGTGGCACCTATCAGATTTTCTCGAATGCAAATGGGGGTTTCTCGAATTGCAAGCACAAGTTGGTCAGCATGTTCTATCTCATTGAATCATCATTCAAAAGAAAAACGTTGGAACTTTAGTTTGATGTATGATTTTTTTTGCTTGTTTAATTGTCATGTGTTAACTTTTTTGGGCACCAATAGGTGGCACCAATCAGATTTTCTCGAATGCAAATGGGGGTTTTCGCAGGTTTCTCGAATTGCAAGCACAAGTTGGTCAGCAAGTCTCATTGAATCATCATTCAAAAGAAAAACGTTCGAACTTTAATTTGATGTATGACTTTGTTTGCATGTTTAATTGTCATGTGTTAAATTTTTTGGGAATTTTAAATATAATTTTAAGGAAAAGTTTCATAACATTTAAAATTTGTCTGAACCGGTAAAATTCTAAGTAATTTTTTATATCTCCCTTTCAGTATAATGGCCTTCTAATCAGTTGATTGATTTTGATTTTGAATATCTCTTGATTTGAAGATCTGTTGCTCTCGAAACCATAAACCATCGCAGATCATTCACCGAAATGTTTCGAAACGTATGGACGCTATGACTGAGAGTGTTGTACTTTTTTTCTCAGTGTTGTACCTAGCTTGAAAAATGGATGTCATATTGCAAGGCTGATATCTTCGTTACTAACGTTGTTAAAAGCGAACAGTATTTAATGAATCAAAGAAAAACATACAGAATTAAATTGTATTCTTTTGATTTCGACCAAAAGATTCAGTTTCTCAAACTTTTTAACTCAGTTACGGCTTAAGTAAATTGTATTTTGATTTTGGTCTATTTGCCGTCACCCACTCTAATGTATATGCATGCCCGACTAACTACGGTCCATATAGCACACATAATATTTTGCCATAGATGGTGACATCTCACCATCGTCCCTCCATTCAAGTCTTGCCATTTTAATTGCCAGTTGTTGCACTTGTGAATGCGATTGTAAGCTAAGCATAATTTTTTTTTGTATCTTTAAATACATCAAGTTCCCTCAAAATATCCCCAGCATAATATTATTAATTGGTTTTTATTTCGGTGGAATATTTGCTGACCAAGAGCAAAGGTCAAAGTTTATTCACTGGGGAGACGACTATGATTGTTTGGCATTTGTATTTAAGTCTTCATGTTCTATTTGAATAAAACTAACTGGAAATATTTAAAAAGATGGAATAACTAAAAATAATTCTACTGCATGAAGTGAGAAGTGATAAGGCAGTGCTCACATAAGATTGGTTAAACACGGCATAGTTATTAATAACATTTGCAACCTCCTCATCACACCGGAGACTTTATTTTTTTTTTTCATTTTGATTTATTGATTTTATGGACAGAGATTCCTTACACACTAGTAAATAACAACAATTTAAATTATGATTTGTATATAATTAAAAAATCAAATTAATTAACTAATTGGAACTTGTATTCAAATCGCAAATGGATGATTTGCCCACGAGATAGACTTCCAGTTCACCCCAAGAGGGAAGTTGTGACCTATATACGTCATGTTATGCATTGGTACTGTCGGTTTGTCCCATAGAGTGTAGACCCACTATGGCAGTGAATTTGAGTAAAATCCATACTAAATTTAAGTTCATGTTTTTTACTCAAATTTAGTAAACATTTTTTGAATGTTAGGAAAATTTACTCAGACCAGGTCAATTTAGTTTATTCCAGGATCAGTGTCAATTGTTAATTAACTATCAAGAAGAAGGTAAATTTCTAAAAACAATTTGCTTGAATCAAGAAAAAAAATCATTCAAGTAAATTTATTTATCCAAAATTTTATGAAATATTATATTTTTATATAAAAAAATATCTACTTAGGAAACTTTCATTAAAAATTTGTGAAATTCCCAATGTTGAGTTTATGTGTTTCACTCAAATTCAGAAGTGTTGTAATACGAAATTTGCATCGAGAGTTTTTTTTTTAGAAAAATAAAGTATTTTATTTTTGCAAAACTTGAAGTATACTCCCTGCTAGAGTGCTTGGCTAGAAATTAATTGTATTTTCATGGAATTCAGTGGCCCACATACATATACAATCGAGCCCGGTTATAAGGAACTCCTAGGAACTCTTTATCCAAGGTAAAATAGGGTAGAAGCAAAACTCTTGGGACTTAAAAAAATGTTCGTTAAATAGTGTGTTAAATATTCTTGATATTAGCATTGGACTCTAATATATTTGAAAAATATAACTTTTCTCTATAATTATTTTATTTTTCAGTTTCAATGAAAAAATATCTTAATATATATTTACCGTCGACACTGATTCACTGATACACTGATTCACTGACTGTCACGCAGTACGTAGGAATTTAAATAGGCATTCTATAATAATTCTATAAATAATAATAATAAAAAAAATAATATTTTTTTTGTACAGAAATTGTGTTTTCCCCAAATTTTTTTTTTTCCAAAATTTTTTTTTTTCAAAAAATTTTTTTTTTCCACAAAATTTTTTTTTTTCCACAAATTTTTTTTTTTCAACAAAAATTTTTTTTTTTCCACAAAAATTTTTTTTTTCAACAAAATTTTTTTTTTCAACAAAATTTTTTTTTTCAACAAAAATTTTTTTTTTCAGCAAACTTTTTTTTTCGACAAAAATTTTTTTTTTCAACAAACATTTTTTTTCCAAAAAATTTTTTTTTTTCAGCAAAAATTTTTTTTCCCAATTTTTTTTTTTTTCGAATTTTTTTTTTACAAAATAGTTTTCTCAAATTTTTTTTTACAAAATTTTTAAAATTAAGTAACAAATACTTTCTCAAGCAAATTAACGTGCGCCATAGGCGCATTACAACTTACTAGTATATATATATATGAAATATATATGAAATAATGTGGCCCCAATTTCGCCCAAGCTATTATTTCAATAGAATGGCATCTTTCGATTAAAACAAATACATTTTTGGAACAGAAAAAAGCTATAAATTTCTGTAAAAGTCATGATACTTGTTATAAAATGTTTGCAAAAAGCTATTGCATACTTTTAGACCTTACTTTAGTCTCGTTGCTAGCATTAACTATATAAATGTATCCGGATAATATTGCAAATAATAACGTGTGACCACAGAATTCATTCGGGTAGGTTCAAAAACTATACTTGGGATACGGTATATCATGCCGGTCACCGTCCATAAAATAATTTCACATGGAAAACGCGTTTCTTTCTATTGGTGTGCTAAGTGAAGAAGCGCAACTATAGGTTGATGTTTTTAATGAGTTTCGACAAATATTGACATTTTTGTCGCTTACTGGTCCATAATCAACCTGCTCAAGACATGAGCCATATTTTGTGTGGGTTTCTGGGCGTTGGGCATGTTCGATTTTGAAGTAACATGGCATTCATATTCTTTGTTATATTGTGGTAGCATTGGGCAGGCATCTTTTTTTATTCCAGAAGTGTATGTAACAAATTTGGAACCTTTTGCTGGAAAAGCAAACAATTTTATGGAGAAAAATCGATCTCAATGGTATTAGCGGTGAGCGGTGGACGTTGCCGATTTTGATAAAAATGCCATTAAACTTAATAATCTAAGATCACTTCTTATAGTTTTTGCAAAAAAAATATATGAAGCCATCGCACTTGGAAAGTCATTGGTCTAGAAAAGCAGTCTGTTACTACAACTTTTTTCCTTTAGAATACTCTGTTTTCAAACATTTCTCAAACTTTCTTTGGCTGTAATCAGGTAACATGTTAGCTCACTTCTGCAAAGGGTTTTGTAAATGGCGCCAGAGCTAATATCGGTGGTGAGTATTCCCTAACAAAAAGATGGAACGGTTTTTTATAAAAATCCGGTTTTCCGGTTAATTTTTTCGAAGTCATCCAAAAAACATGTTAAATTCCGAGTTTTATTTCTGTTTCAGACGACCCCTTCCTTAGTCCCTTATAGCAAAAATAAGATATGAATTTATTATTTCTTAAAAAAAAAACGGGGTTTTGGCAGGGACCGTAAATAATTAGATTTTTACAGTTTTCTTTAATGCTAATGATTCATTTTGATTAATATTACAAAAATCAGCCCATAATCATTCTTTTTAAGGAACCAAGCATTTGCCTGATCCAAAAATAAATCATTTTCAGAAAGTAAACGTGAGTAAGAGTAAAAGAACACTCAGCTATAGACAAACAAAAAATAAAATGTATTAACTTATCTTCAAAACTCGTACCACCATTTTACAAATAAAATTAATAAAAAAAGAAAACGGAACGAATTTTCTTTTATTTATGACAATGAATCTAAAAAACCGGATTTTGCCGTTTCAGACTGCACCATTTTTACCGGAAAATACCACGTATGAAATATGAATGTTTTTGAAACTGCTTTCCATATTTTCGCTTCGGTTTTCTGAATAATTTCTTTGTTTTATTTTGCCATCAGCTCATTTGTTAGTTGTAAATTACATTTCCCAAAAATGTAAATTAACCTTGACTTGGTAAAAATTCCCAAATTTTATTCTACACGTGAATCGCTAATTGCCAAATAACAGACAGTTTCACAATGTGTACTTACACTAAATGTTTTGCGTACGTGTGTCTTCAAAATGTTTAAGTACACCAACAAGTGGCTTTGAGAGGATTGGAGTATTCAATCATCCGGCAACCTGCCTACACGTGTTCAATTAAGTCGTTTGCATATCTTCTTGATGATTTATCTTCGAAAACGTGCGTGCTACTTTTGTAAGTTATTAAGAACAATTGAAAAATACTTACTTGTATATATTTCCGGAATGAAAATGTTGGCAAATCGGCACATGTGTGCGTATGTGCCACGGCTCATTGTACAGGCACTTATTCTGGTTAAGGAAATAATAAGCTTAACAGTATTGAGATTTTTTTTTTTTTTTGGCCAATTAAGCCGCTTGACTTGCAGTAGACTTTATATTAAATGGAAACTGTATGTAGGCCTTCCGTTTGTCATTCACGTTGTTACAATACGACATGTGCAGGATTTGAAATGAGGAATTTTGTATTGGGTGGGGATGGTGGTACAGTTTCTAGAATGTAAAACTATTCTTACCAGTACGAGCTGATCTATGTGGGTTAGCAATCTGCTATTGGTACAGTTTGCGTCTTTATGGTATCAGTTCGGGTTTGTCCTGTTGACAGTACTTTGTGTGGATCGATGATAATGTTAAATTTTCGTCAACGGCTTGTAGTGTGGAAAATTATTATGAAACACTAATTGAAGATTGAATTAGATTGGGTTTGTCAAACATTTTTCAGTGGCCGTTTTCCATAATCTCTAAGTCATGTAAAACTTCTCTAGAAAAGCATTAGCCGTTCGAAGCCGGCTTTAAACAGTAGGACCCGGTCAGTGAGTATACGAATTATATCGGGCACAGCTCACTGATTCCAGAGATTCCCACTGTCTGTTCCTTCATGAAATTCAACATGACATTATTCCAATTACGATTATGAAAGGTAATATTTCTACCTTTTTGCAAGAATTGTACTGGAAATACAATCCGAATATTAAACAATATTGTCAGTATCGCTATAAATACAATATTGAATATTAACAGTTTGATGTACACATTAAAACTGTTATTAATTTTCGCATTTTCTAACCTTGTGCTCGTTTTTACACCGTACTCATACCCTCGCGCCACTCCAGCCCCACCAGCCATCTACATAAAAAACAGATAAACTCGGAAGCGAAAACAAAGAGAGGATGCTGGAAAGGCGGGGTGGGACAGATGGAACACCACAATTTCAAATGCCAAAACCATCTAATATCCGTTCATTGGTATGCACAACGAACTCTTGCCGCATATCTGCACACACACACACACACACGCGTATCCGTGTACATGATGCAAGTAATGACGTCACACATTGCCTAAATGCATTTGTTCCAAAGGAAGCAGCCGCTGTAGTAGAAAGCAAAGTCATTGAAGAGGGGAAATGGGAAAGCTACAAAAAAAAAACCCCCCCATACCCACCCAGTGATGGCTTCAAGTGCCATGGCACAGCATATCTAACCTAAATAATGGTTATTGAACTCTAGTTAACGACAGCAATGGCAACAGCGACGGTAACGGTGACGGCGACAGCATCAGCAACATCCGCCAACCAGGATTAAATGGCAATCTACAACATACGACAGAGCATATTGTACACTAGGGTGGAGTGAAAACATGCTTTTTTTTTAATTTGAAAAAGTTAACCTCGGAAAGAGATGTAGTCTGGGGTCCTAATGAGGGGAAAAATAAAGAAAAAAATTTTAAAAAAATTTTAGGGGTCGCGCCACTCCCTCGAAATTTGGAAATTATCACTATTTTGGCGTTGATTTTAGAAAAACCCTAAAAATTAACGACTTAACTTATTCGAAATTTAAAAGTTTGAGCTTGTTCAGTGCCCAAACAAAAGCATTTGAGGCAAATATGAGGATAATCGACTAATATTTGTAGCTTTGGTGGCGATTCCATTGTTCAGTCAATTTTCTGAAGAAGGGACGATTTGACTTATTTTACTTTTTGAAATTTTTGAACAATGAGAATTTTTTTTTTAAATTTTTTCATGCCCTTATTTCATTTTTTACGCTATTGCAAACATTTATTGACATAAAACTTTTTAGGATTTTTCTAAAATCAACGCCAAAATAGCGATAATTTCCAAATTTCGAGGGAGTGGCGCGACCCCTAAAATTTTTTTAAAATTTTTTTCTTAATGTTTCCCCTCATTAGGACCCCAGACTACATCTCTTTCCGAGGTTAACTTTTTTTTTTTGAATTTCACTCCACCCTATTGTACACTCTCAACGTATGTACTTTGCGCTTATGGGGAGAAATTTGCAGAACAGATCAGGATGCAAAACATAAAGTTGTCGAATTCTCTGATTATTTTGGAAATCAGTTAGAGATGGGACGAAAAATGGCCAAGACGTGATAAAAAAGGAGGAAAAATTAAAAAAGTGTGAAAGTAATTTTTGCAAAAACATGTGGATAATAGTTAGAGAAGGGACGAAAAAGTGTCAAAAACATACCAAAACGGGAAAAAAAAAGTACAAAACAAGAAAAACAAAAATGTGTGAAAACCAATTTTAATCGATAGAAATGAAAAAATGGAAGGGAGGGCCCAAAACTGGTATAATACAAATGATGAATAATGTACAACAGGTGGAAATGACTTAGAGGTGGGACGAAGAAGCATGTGGATAATAGTTAGGGAAGGGAGGAAAAAGCGACAAAAATGGAATAAAAAGGTACAAAATGAGGAAAAGGAACAAAAATGTGTTAAAAAAAATTGCAATCGACAAGAATGATAATTTGTGGAAGAAATGGAAAAAGATAACAAGTTTTGGACTAGTGAAATATTTGAATGAAAAATAATTTCAAAAAAAATTTAGAAAGGGCGAGAAGTAGGATTATGCATAGAGTTAGAATTGGGTTGTAAAGGGGATAAATAGGACTAAAAAAAGTACAGAATGGGGACAAAAGTGCGACATCTATTTCAAAAACAGGAAGAAGGGAATAGGTAAAAAATAAAGAGTTATAGAAAGGAACAAAAATGTACGCAGTTTACGGGGTTTGACAACAGCAGTTGCAAAAAACAAAAACAGAAAAAGGGCTAAAATTTGAAAAATTCGATAAATGCAATTAAACAAATATTATGTTTTTTTACTGAAAAAGGGAAGTAAAGCCTTACGAAGTAGCGGGTATTTGCTAGTTCAATATAAAAGCCGTCGATGGATTGAGCCAACTAAGTCTCTTCGAAGAAGGCGAACTCCTAATACAACTTAACCCTGTGCCAAAAAACTTTGTCAATCCCTTTTAGCGGGCTTAAAACATCTATTATCATTTAGACTTGCGCCAACAATTGGACAACATTTATTCGTAAACCTGGAAATTTTACGATTTTCCTGCTCCCATAGATGTATCATCCACGTAGGTACATACTTGTGAGTGTTGCTATTGTTATGTATAATTTTATCATTGCCAAATTGAGGAAGAATACAAGTTTGGGGCATGCATAAATTTACACTTTTTCTCGGTTGTCGTGATGGCAGCTCAACTGAAAGTTGTCGTCTTCTGTGTTCTCCGCTCCCTGATAATTTGGCCGCCAAATGTTATGGGGGAATTTTGTTTGTAGTTGTCGTCATTGTCGATGCAGTTGAACTTTTGTTTTCATCGTCCCATCCTGCTGCAGCATGATGACGTTGTTGATGATGATGGTGATGTGAAGTTCTCTTCCTTGTCAACTTTCGACTCGTGGAAATGAATCAAACTGAAATCCAAAATGCCAATGAACTTTTTATGGTGCCGTCGAAAGGGGTTTATTTTTGCAAGGCTTTATTCATAAATATTCATACCATCGTACATTAGATACATTCTCTATTTATAGTTAGTTACCTTTATAAGCACACGCACACACCTGTAAGCCATAACGTGTATGTGTATTTTTGCAACCTTCATGTGGAAGACTAAGAGAAGTCATGTACACCAGGGTGTAATACCCAAAAAATTGTTTGGAAAATACTTAGAAGGCATAGATCGAGTTTTTGTGAAAAATTTGGGTTGTCGAGGGTTTTTCGTATTTCGAGGTCATCATTTCAAAAGAAACTTGTTCGAAAGAAAATGCCCAACAAAATGAAGAATTCCCAAAAATAAATAATAAAAAACCCTCCCAAATATAAAATTTTCCAGTATGCAAATTTCCCCAAAAAATTCCGAAAAATCCTCAAAGCAATTTATGAAAAAATACCCAATGCAAAATCCCCCAAATATTCTGAAAAATACCCCAAAAAACAATATTATAAAAAAAATCGCACCATATGATTGACTTCAGTTATCCCCAATATTTAAAAAAAAAGAAAATTTCCCCAAAAATAAAAAACTAGGGAATTTTTCATTGTCCATTTTTTTAATGAAATGTTACCTAAAAATTATGAAAAACTCCCCAATTTTTTGTATGACATTTTTTTTTTTGACATTTTTCATAGAGTCATATGAAACACAAGTTTTTGCATTGTTTAAATTTTTTGAATTAAAAAACCCTTTTTTTGTTAGACACCCTAATGTGTATAAATATGGAATTCTTTTGGCGACAGGTAACTTTGCTTGCATACGGACATCGATGGTTCTAGGGTTCCGTTTTGACTCGAGTCTCGTCTTATACATGTCCCTTATGTTTCCTACCTTACCACTTGGTCATTTCACCAAACGAAGTGAGTGAGTATATCGCTGACATTTTGGAGTGAAATTACAAAAAATCATCCGAAGATGATCTAACAGAACCCCCGATGTTTTCGAGTATGTTGATTAATATCGTAGCCATTATTTCGGAACGAATTAAGCTTTATTTGGATATTTGCACATCGATAATTCAATTCAGTCTGAAGAGAGAATTAAAATTAATAAAGAATTGGTGCGTGAATTAATCTAATTATCGTGAATAGTCGACTGATGTACACGTTCATCCGTGATGTTCGTTTTTTCGACAAAAGTCCGTATATTAGCTTTGGCCTTTATCTGGGTTTCTTGTCTGAATGTTTTTTTTTTTTTTGCATACAATCGCCCCAAGCGATTGGCATGTAGTTCTAATGCGGCAGTTGAGGACCACGAAAGGCATGGGCTTAGTTTTACCTGATAATCAGTGGATCATCGGTTGTTTACCCATTAACATTTTCTAGGCGCCATGATTTTCTGACGATACGGAGTGTTATTTCGATCCCCGTGTTAATCGCTCATCGAGTGATAGTTATGAACTATTTTACTAATATGTCCGACGGTGGAGGGAGAAGGCTTAGGCTTTTAGTTCAGAAAACCTCGCGCTCATTTATCCAAAGTCTTGAGATGCTTAGTCAACTTACTAATGGTCTAGACAAAGAATACATGTAAATCGTAATTTTGTGAATGTCCCAAACTATTAATAAAATAAAAAAAATGTCGCGTATTTGAATACGCACAGGTGGAGTGATTTCTCCCACTACTAATAAAAAAATAACTCGACCACACTGGAATGTAATTTCCATTTAACAATCCACTATACAATTGATTCCTTCCTCTGAGGTCACCACAGCCTATGATTAACGTACAATAATTTGTTCTCAACAATCATACGCACCAGTGCACTTTTTCTTTAAACTGACATCCAGAGACAATCGTTAAGCATGAAGCATGTATTAGTGTACATTTGTGTGTATGCGTCACACCGACACTGGCGGTAAATGGAAAAAAAATCAAAATGTTTTGATTTCGTTTCATGCATTTTGAACGTGTAAAGGGCGCTTGAACATATGATAAATGCTAACAAAACGAAAATCTTTACTCTGACATTTCCCAAAAAAAAAAAAGAAACCTTATATATTTTTTGCTTAATAGATATTCCATGAATTTCCCATAAATACAGCATAAATGTTACCATTTTTTTTTTAATAAATTTCGGCCATCTATTGCATATTAGAAATATTCCCTTATTTTATTCGAACTATACTTGGAAAGGATGACCCATATCAATTTCAACTCCCATAACGGGCACATACACTTTAGCAGTCACCACACACCTGCCTAACAAAGGGAACTGTAAAAGGAGAAAGCACACGTGTAGTCGTAATAGCAGCCCTTTCGGGGGGAGGGTTGGTGGCACTACCTTGTCCTCTTCAGGTTCCGTCGCATCAATATATTCATAGACTCAAATTACCCCCCCCCCCCCCCCCCCCCCCCCATTTGGATCATGTAAAAATGTAACCCTTTACTCTGTGTCGGATATTACAAAAATGTCTTTGAATGGTTTTGTAGATTTTAGGGTACGACAACAAGCAAAGGAAGGAGCGTAAGAACTGAATTCTTTAAATAACTGCTTTTGCATTTTGTTGGCAACATGTGAATGTCTCGGTATGGATTTGTCCCTTTTTTTATTTGCTAAAGTGCAAAAGTTTTATAAAATACTCGTTTAGGTAGTTTTATGATTATTGGCAGCATAGTCACTAGTTCGGGAACAAGAAGCAATTTTGTGTATTTAAACACAGGGAGGGAGTAATTATGAATTATTTCTTTTACGGAATACGATTAATTTTAATTTTCTTTTATTTTTATTTAATTACAATACAAAGTAAATTTATGTTCTACTTTTGGATCACAGATCACACGGGCCAAAGCCTGTGGTGGAAATCGAACACACATCTCCTACGCTGATAGGCAATTACGCTACCAAATCGCCTACCGGGGCGCTTATATTTCAAAAAAAAATTGTTTCAGAAGGTATCAAAAAAAAAAAATAATTTTGTTACATTGGGAGTGTATGATATTTATGGCTTCAGTTCTTGCAGAAGCTCCCACTATGGTGTGAGTTAGAGTTCAACCGCTCTTCAATTAAGATGTTCTATTTATTAGGCCAAAATCATATGGAACATCTTTTGCACCAAACCCACCCAGCTGCTCATCATGCTCACAATCCATCAATCTTATTTAGTCTACAGACAATTCTCCCCCCAATTGTTTGCCCACGTTCTACGATTTCAGGTCAATTTGAATTGTTGTAACATTCCTGTTTACAACAAACAACTACCAATGCTGGGCATGGCGATTGCGAATCGCCAATAAATTCAATGATATCCACAGATATCCAAAATTCATTAACTGCAAAACATCAATTGAGCATTGACTGGTGAACACCTCAATACTGGGATCTGGCAAACTGATTTTGTGCCCTAAAGACAAACGGCCCATGAATAATCAACAAGAATACCCATGAAATTGATAATAATAATAATAATAATTTTATACCAGAAATCATCATCTTCATCTACACTCCCTAAGCAACATCATCACTTCTTTTTATGAACAAACGAACGAATGTACACTTACTTTAATCTGCAATCAACATTTATTTATCAACAGCCGGCTATGGCACCACCATCACACTGGCATCGCCCAAGCTACGGCAATGTGGGCAAACTCTTGGTATTCTTGGAAAATTTTCGGATTTCCAAACACACAGAAAAGAACAATCCCCCAAAAGCAAGACACAAAGAAAATGATTAACCATCTGTTGATGTCTGCCGGGCGATAGGAAAACTACTGAGAGTGTTAATTTCAAGTACATGTAAGTGTCCCAGTACGAGTATCCTCCGCCGCTATGGCTTCTCCCTCCACCATCAAATCACAAGAAGTAGGAAAAACACTTTATCACTGCTATCATCGTCAGTGTTAAAGCTTATGGAAAATTTCTGCCATTCACATTTGTGTCGGTGATAATTTAATACGCCATGACAGACTCACTGTCAGACAAAATGTTATGGCTCCAAAAGGCGAAAAAGAAAACGGTGTTAAATTTTATGCGAATTCTTTCCAGGAGTCTGTATGGATTTTGTTCTATGGCATGAATATAGGAAATGTACTGAAATGGCAACAAGTTGAAGTGTCAGCAGTAGTCTTTGGATACATTCTGTATGTACGCTATATACGATACTAGTCGACTAGTATTTGGTGAAAGAACGTCAGGAAAATCAGGATTTATAAACAAGAGCATAGGGAACTTAAAAACATTAAATATGTGAATTATATGTAGGCACGCGACCAGGGCATCCTAAGGGCCTTAGAAAACCCCCATAGAAGTAGCCTTGCTTTGGAGGTGCATAGATATTTCTCCCTACTGGGAGAAGTCAACAACACCGACTTTAGTCGGCTCCCATCTGAGAACCACGCCTACTATTGTTCTCTGGATCAAGCGCCGTGGTGGGCTACGTAAACTAAAAGCTTAGTTGGCCGGTCCGGTTATCCCACCAGCAACTTTACGAGCACTAGGATAATCTGTAAGCCATGGAACACTTGCATAGAAAAAATCATTAGCCAGTCGGAGTCGGCTAATGCTTTTCTAGAGAAAGCTAGCTTAGATATTACTCCGTAACTCGTGAAGTTGCCAACATTTACGAGATGAAACAAAGCCAGTTTTCTAACCAGGTCTTACTGTGTGATAGTGGCACATACTACCTAACACACCACGTCCTCAGTTCGCCACACAGATAAAAACGGAAAACAGGATTCAATTAAAAATGTAGTTTATCTAACTAAATTAAATAATGTCTCGCCAATAATGTCAATGCGATCAATTATTTTTTTAATTAACTAAGATAAAAAAAACGAATTCCGTTTGAAAAATTTCGGCTTTTCAATTAAATGAAATTAATGTTTCCATGAATTTAATTAATTTTTTAATTGAAGTAAAAAATACTTCAAAAAAAGAAAATGATAAATGAGTTTCAATTAAAAAAAAATATTACTACAGGGTTCTCCAACAAGAGGTGTTATTTTGGTATTCAAAGAAATAATCCTTTTTTTTTGAGATAATATGATCGGATGTTTATTTCATAATAAAGATGACGGTATGTCGTTAATTACGAAAAACCACATCAGCCAAACAGTCACCACGACCATGCTTACAGGACCATATCCTTTTCATGAAATTTTCCATAACCAATTCCATAACCAAAGTGACTGCCCTATGTCCTCGATAATCTCACGAAATCTCTCTTGAATGAGCACTTGAATCGACGCAGGGCTGTTGGCGTAGACCTCTTCTTGGCGTAGACCCCCAAAGGAAGAAGTCGTAAGGTGTTAAATCACAAGATCTCGGCGGCCAAATGTGATCACCTCTTCGAGAGATAACACGGTCCGAAAACTTTTTAGTTTTGCAAACTGTGACTGCAAGATTTTCACCATTTTTGTAGTGAATTTAAATAATTTCAATGCGTTGTTGAAGCGTGTATCGTTCCGTTTTAAAGTAATGGCGTAGTTTCTACTTGTCAAATGTCAACGAATATGTCAAAAGGTTCAAAAGTGACAGCCAACGACAAAAAAACAACTCTTGTCGGAGAACCCTGCATAGTTGAAATAAATTCGATAAAGACAAATAAATGTATTTAAGTCAATTAATTTAATATCCGTTTCGCAACAATAGTTATTAATTTTTTTTGGAAACTTCAAGGCTTCCAAAGCATTATGAATACAGCACCTACTATATCATCCCTCTGAGTGTAGCACAACGAATATACATTACACACACAATACTACACATGTATTTGAGCATTTAATACAACTAAATAAATGCGGAATATAATGTGTATTATTTAAACCAAACTGCCTCCAATTGGTTACATCAACAAATGAGAGGAAAATTACTGAGACTTTACTTCTACTGAAGATAATAATGTTTATTGACATATGTCGCATACAAATAATTGCAATAACAAACAGACAAAATTCAAACTTAAAAGACAATTCCATGGTACAATAAACAAGGTAAGGCCAAGCAATCAGCTGATTTACAATTTTTTCTCGCAGCGCTCTAAATTGTCAAAGTTGACATTCGATGTGTTGCAAACGGAATAACAAACCCATCCTATGATAGAGGGTATAACAAATTATGAACATATTAATGATGGAAATGTAAATATTTTGTATCAAATATTTACAACAATAACAAAAATTAACTGTCAGTAACTTTATTTTATATTCGTGACATATACAACTTTGACAATATAGAGCACCAGAGTTGTATCTGATTATTTGTTGTTGGGCTAATGACCTTACCTTGTTTATTGTACCATGGACAATTCATTTAAATAATACTCAGTGCGCAGTTAGACTCTTCATTCTTTTCAATTACCAACGATCACAATTAAATTATTCTGCTAATAGTTTAAGCACCAAACTACTATTCCTTATCACCGCGTCAATTATAGTTTTAAATTGATAGTTTTAAATTATAGTTTTAAATTTTAAATTTTATATATATAGTATATGGCTGATATATATATGTATATATCACAAAGTATATGCTTTGATTAGTTATTAGGATTATTCGGGTGATGTTTATCCACTCTCTCTATGCCATATTTCGGATAGTCCACCGTCGACTTGAACAGGAAGCACTGTTGCCAATTCAATTTGAACGGTGCCGTATAAGTGATGGGGAAATTATACACACTATAGTTTAGTTCTTCACCGTAGTCCCCAAAACGATTTCCATTCAAAGTACATTGCTGAACAAAGTGTTTGGCAAAATATTGGGTTAATTCAAAACAACTGATACAGTGATGACATTTATCGTTGGGTCCGAAGTGTTCGTATATAATACGTTCGGGATGTATTTGAGAGCCGAAGAAGGGAAATCTGAAAGAAACAATTAACTAGAAATTACATAGGCCCATATTCATAAAAATGTACGATAGGTTTAAAGTTCAAATTTGCTGTGTAAAAACATACTTTAAACCAATTGTAAATGTTTCTGCATGTCTCTGGGGGATAAACTTAATATGAGGCAAACAATATCTTGGTCTCGGATGATTTTTGCAATGGCTAATGGTAAATGTCGTAGAATAAAATTCGGAAGGCCATAAACAGAAATAATTTTGGAGTCGACGTCTTGATTAACAAAATGCAAAAGTCGGTAACTGCACTATTACTAATTTCACAAACCAAAAAGTCATGGAACTTTTTTCGCAATCTGGATCACCTGGACTATGACATAGGACATACACCCACATACAAGTTGGAGAAGCCCAAAGCTCATGGTCATAGTCCACCATGAGCTTTGGGCTTCTCCAACTTGTATGTGGGTGTATGTCCTTTGTCATAGTCCACGATGAGCTTAGGGTTCTCCAACTTGTATGTGGGTGTATGTCCTTAGTCATAGTCCACCATGAGCTTTGGGCTTCTCCAATTTGTATGTGGGTGTATGTCCTATGTCATAGTCCAGATGATCCAGATTGCGAAAAAAGTACATACAGCCACATACAAGCTGGAGAAGCCCAAAGCTCATGGTGGACTATGACATAGGACATACACCCACATACAAGCTGGAGAAGCCCAAAGCTCATGGTGGACTGTGACATAGGACATACACCACATACAAGTTGGAGAACCCTAAGCTCATGGTGGACTGTGACAAAGGACCCCATCGACGGCATCTGAAGTCGTCTTACGAGACCTCCTAACTTCTGAGCAACAGTGTTTCGGTGGCGTTACAATGGTGGTGAACTTTATTCGCTATCTCATGGGGATGCATCCGATGGAGAACGAGGACAAGACAGAACATATGGTTGCAACTGCTAGGTAAGCTGCGCGATGTAGATGCATCGTCGGGATAGTGGAATTTGTCTACCAATGAAAAGAATGATGTCAACACCATAATAAAGCAAAGAATCATACTGTCCAACAGACGCTAGAAGAACGATAATTCGGTGGAAGGACCAATTTGGAGAAAATATGATAATCGATGGTCTCATCAACTGGATAAAGCGCGTACCAGTCCCAAGTGCTTGATTTACGGAGCAGGCTACGAGCAACAACTGGTTGTAGAGTTCAATTTTGTACATTTAGCGAAAACTCAAATTTCTATATATGTAATCTACGAGGAATTGTCGCCCGTTATGGTCAGATAGAAACCCGAAAAGATGACCACATTTTTAACTTACTCCTTATGCTCTATGATCGTTATAAACTCCAAACCATTTTCATCTTGGTTGGTAGCCAACACCCGCCATTGCTGATCGATGTTGAACGTATTCAAATCTTCCTTTGTTATACAATATCGATGACAATGATAGCCAAATGGCTGTTGTGACATTTTCTCCTTCATATCGTTATCCAGTTGGCCAAATAATTTGGACTTTTCCAGAACTATACAAAAGACAATAGTTTCTAGTATAATTGTTAGCGATTGTTAGCGATTGTTTGGAATTCGTTACTTTACCTGCATCCTCTTCCAATTTTACAGGCAAGGAGCCCCTCATAAAGGCACATTCCCGCCGTATATCTTCAGCGCCAGAGGAATGCGTTAACATCATTTGAAAGCCCAGACAGGTGCCCCAAAGCGGAAAATGTTTACCAGCTCGATTAAGCTCTGCGGCAATCTCAAATATATATTTTGAACTTGAATAACAATCATTGGTTAGATCTTTGGAACATTGTTTACTATTGAAGAAAATAGCACCGCCGGGCAACAGAAGACTGTAATGTAAGTAAAATCACAATTTAGTATTATTTTTGTACACCCTAAATATTATCAACATTTTTAAATAGTGCTAGACTGAAAATTTCGTACAATTTAAAATATTTCTAGAACAGTTTATAACAGTCGCATTACACATTTATGGACGTATTTGCAACAGATAACAACAACAGATATGGCTATATAGTATACTTATAGATACCACTACCTATCCGGTAAACATTCTTAGAAAAGTTCACTGGCATTTTATAAAAACGTTGAAGTGGTTTAGGTGAATAAGATAAGGCCTAAGGCTCCAATACAAAAATATAAATATTAAAATTTGTTATGTATACATACCCATTAATTTTAGTCATAATCATTTCATAATAAGATCGAGGACGATTATTCCTAAAAAAAAAAAACAATTATTGTCGTTTAGATAAAGCTTTATAAAAATCACAAAAAAAAACTTAATTTATTTTTTGTTTGTATATTTGGCTGTGTGTAAAATCGAAGATGTTTATTCGTCAAAACAAATGTTTTAAACATTGTGCGTTTCTTGTTATAATTTTCCCTGATATTGATAATAGAATAGAAAATTCTCTATAGATTCAAGTACAGGATTTTTCAACAAGAGGTGTTATTTTGAGATAAATGATCGGATGTTTATTTCAGAATAAAGTAGAAGGTATGCCGTTAATAATGAAAAACAACATCAGCCAAATGGCCTTCACGACCACGCCTACAGGTCCATATCCTTTTCATGAAATTTTCCATAACCAAATCGCAAAGTGGCTGCCCTATGTCCTCGATAGCCTCACGAATTCTATATTTGAGGTCTTGAATCGACGCTGGTCTGTTGGCGTAGACCAACATTGTGGCCAATTGTGATCACCTCTTCGAGAGATGACACGGTTGGGAAACTTTTGCCGCAAAAGAGCAAAGGTTTCGCAGCGCCGTCTTGTTGAAAGTAAACGTTGTCCAGATCAATATCATCGTTTCATTTTTAGCAATGGCGTGTTTTCTACTTGTCGAATAACAAAGAATGAAAGCTTGAAAAGTGACAGCCACCGAAATAACACCTCTTGTTGGAAACCCCTGTATAAGAAGTGGTCGTAGCTTTATTAGGGGAAGTTGGAAAACTTTATCAAAATGGATTTCAATTATTAGTTTTTCAATTACAAGTTCAATTTTACCAGTCTGAAATTTTTTAAATTCTTATTGTTCAATTTCCTTTATCATATCATTAATTTTCTCGGCGACTGTTTCATTTTTAGTTACGCGCTCTGTTAGAATTATAACAGCTGTGCGAAAGTCGCCCTCTTTCTCTTGTCAATCTCATGTAATACACAGACTTCACTCTCTCGTTTTTCTTTTTCGTTTTCGTTTTCAAATTATTTATTACAATTACGGTTGAATAGAAAAAGATAATAAAATATAAGAGAAATATTTCTTTTTTTTATATTTAAATAGCAAGTATGATTTACTGGGTGTGGCTTTACTTGCACGATCATAAAAATAAATTGTATTGATTGACACAGATAAAATCAGTCCGGAAACACCTTAAAACGAACAGCTTATTCGTTTCATCTACAAATCAATTTGGGTTTTTGATTTGATTTAAATGGAGACAAGTCATCATTGTTTTCGATAATTAATTTCTTTTTTTATGTATTTAAAGGGTTACTGCCCCAAAGTCGATCTATACTACAAGTACAAATGCCAAATACTTTATGACCAATAATATTAGATAACAAATACATTTAATCGGAAAAATGCTTAACTGCAAGAAAATTAATTGAATGACATTTGAATAAGACCAAGACATATGTACATATATCGTATAGCAACTATTGCCAGTCGATTTTTGACATGGCACAATAGAATATAGAAGGTAGTGACAATTGCCCAACAAAAGACCCAAACTTCTTTGTTTGGCTTTGTGTAATCTAATTTTTAGTTTAAAAGTTTAATACGACATTTAAAAAAAAAAAATGTAAACAATTATTTTGACAATCAAAATTCAGTCAAAATAATAAAAATGTTATCAGCTGTGCCTTGGATTTTTGATAAGAGATCGCCAAACACCACTCTTTCCTCCCCCGAATACCCTTCTTTCCTACCGCTAACACAGTGCTTTGCATTTATAGGGGGCATCCCCAGAGTGTTAGTCCAAAAAAAAAGAAAGGAATGACTGAATTATTTTAGCACTAAAACGACATTATTTGTTCCAGTCACCGGTCAGTCACAGATTTCGTTGGGAGTGGAAAAAAAAAAAACAGATGACTAAATTCTGCATTATTATAGCTTGCCACTTGTAAATGAGCTAGCAAAAAGTTAACTTGATTTTCAGTGAATCCATAAAGGCCAACAGGGATAGTTCATTTATAATTGTATTTGTAAGACCCGATTTACACACTGACTTTTTGCAAGATTTTAAAATCAGGATTTTTAAGTTTGTTGGCGAAAGGTGTAGAAAAAGATTGCGGTGTAAAAAAAAAGTCACAAATCTCAAATTTGTTGGGTTTTTTCACATTTCCTTTTGACTTCTTCTCTATTCTGTCATAATTGAGAGCTGGTTCTGACACATCTTTTAGACTTTTCTATTGCTGTCATATTGCTTTATAATTGCTGATAGAAACTTGAAAACATTATTTCGGTTTGTATATAATATAAACGTCAACAAAAATCAAATGAAATCGCAGGCACAAATTCAACATATAAATTCACATGACTATTTTTAAAGCATTTATGAAATGTTTTCCAAATTTTCATTAAAATACACTGCGCGTCATCAGGTTAGCACACGTCCTCGCAAAAGATGTTTAGGCAGTTAACTAAAAGCGCTAATTTTTTTTAAAATTAATTAAATTATTTTTGTTTGTGGCCGATTCAATTCTAAGTTAATTTAAACACATTATTACTTTTTTTCCATTATTTAATATTTTTTATAATTTTTTTTGAAAAATAACACAAAAAATAACATTTCAACTTTGGTCATCAGGTTAGCACATACCACTTTTTTTCTTTATTGTTAAGCTTTTATTTCATGTACTTATTTTAATACTTATACATTTAAGAATTTAAACATTTTTAACTAAATTTAGTAATGTGTCGATCCTCCCTTGTTGAGAATGACCTCATAAATACGATTGGGAAGTGACTCATACAATTTTTCAATATAATTTAGAGAAATGGCTGACCAGGCGTGCTTGATGCCTTCAATGCCTTCCTCTTTGGTAGAGTATTGTTTCCCTGACTCGTAAACTTTACGAGCCAGCCATCCCCACACGTTTTCTATTATATTGATGTCGGGTGAGTAAGGCGGCCACTGCATTAAACGGACATTTTGGTCCCCAATCCATGAGTTTACCAAACGGGCGGTGTGAATCGGAGCATTGTCGTGTTGGAAAGTCCATGGCAAATTTGCAAACAAATTTTGAAAATGCGGAAAAGCAGTTTCAAGTTCGTTTTTGTAGGCATTTGCATTCATGTTTGCTGTCAAAACTGCAACTCGCACGTACCATAATAGCTGATGGCTCCCCACACCATCACACCCCCTACACGGCTATGAAGGCGGTCCAACTGGTGTTCCTCTTTGCGTAGATCATAGAAATAATAGTTGTATCCGTCTGGGTCTTCCAAATTAAACTTCTTTTCATCCGAAAATACAACGTAGTGCCAATCAGAATTCCATGTCATGTGCTTCCGTGCAAAACTTAAGCGTACTTCCTTTCGAGCAATGTTAAGTGGGGGTTTTTTCTTCAATTTTAATCTCTTCAAATGTGGAGCATTCCGTATCACTCTTTGAATTGTAGATAAGCTCGCTTTAACATTAACACTGGCCCTGATTTTTGCGGACGAGTCATGAGAATTTGATGCTTCTCTCAAAATTGCTCTCTTATCAGCATTGGAAATCACTCTATTGTTTCCGCCTTTATAATTTTTGCCATATTCCGTCATCTACGCACATAAACTGAAAACCTCTTTAAAAATGTTGAACTGGCAACACTGGGGGACACACACCGCACGGTATACTATGTAGCACTCGTCGTGTATGTGTGCAGTGGTTGTATGCGCTGCATTGATTTTCCGAGTGATCTCTTCTCTTCTCAATGAATTTGTTTTTGTTTATGCAATATCGGATATTTTCGCAGGTGTTACTTTGTTTACTAAACAAACCGCAACAGACAATTTGTTTATTCAAATACCCTCAAATATACGCATGCTTCATTTAAACAAATCGTGTGGATATGTTATAGATTCATATGCACATACACAAACATACTTACCAAATGGGTATGACTTTGGCGCCGGCAGTTTCCAAGTATTTCACATATGACACGGCCAAATAACTTTGATACTGGCAGCCGTAGATTTTTTGTAATGTCTGTGCCATATCCACCACCAGAATGCCAATCACCGGCAGGAAATTATCACTATTCTGATGTGCATCTGACATTATCTGCCCCTCACTTATAGCTTCTATTCGAACCAATGAAAAAAGAAATGAGCATACCAATTTTCACCAAACAACAATTGTATTTCTTTTCTTTGTCATTTGTTTACAAACGTGTGGGTGATGCTAATTGTCCGACTGCCGGTTGAAGACTGAGCAAAAATTGCATCGATTTTGGATAAAAACAAAACAAACAAAACAAAAGACATAAGAAGAAGAAGAAACGTACTTCAAATGTGCATTCCCACTTGTGGGATGTTGCCATTTTAGCGTTAAAGGCCCGGTTATAGCGATTTTTAAAATAATGACAATTTTATAGTGCTATTTGTTTATTCCAGTGCTAATATTGATTTCTTACTTTTTTTGTTCTTGTTCATTTTGTATTTTGCGTTTGTTGGCAATATTTGTATGTAAACTATTTACACTGCGAATTGCATGAATAAGGAATTGTACTTTTCCGAATTTCGGTGAATATATCTTTTGTAACGGATGTTTGGATGAATGTAAAAATATTTATGAAATCAGCATCAGTACTATCGAATTTATTAACTACCACAAAAACAGCACATTTTTATAATTTGTAACACAAAATCATTTTTTTTAAGATCAACACATTTTAAGATCAACACAAATGATCCATTGGTGGTCTTGGTATTTTATCTTTTTCATCACTATTGCAATGTTGTTATATTCTTCTTTCATTGTTGTGGAGTACATAAATATACATAAATACATACATACAGATGGTCATAATTGGAGGTCATAAGTGGAGGGTATAAAATGCTATATCATGAAAAGCATGAAGAGCTGATAGAGACAAACTGATTACAGATTTGAATTCAGCGCACCCAAATTAACTAGAATGAGTTAATAAATTCAAAGAAGCAAATTGAGTGTTGGCCTGTGTAATCGTTCTAAAAAAAACAGAAAAACAATTATTTAAAAATTAATTTTAAAATAACATTTTACTTAAATAACATCGTGTTACAAAAAATAGATTTTTTTTCTGTCCTATGAACCAAATGCACATATTCGGAAAGAGGGGATAAAATAAAAATACACGTGTATCGGCGATTTTCATGGACACCTCAGATTTTTTTTTTTAAGTTTGAAGTATAAAGCTCGTAGTGGCCTGTGTGAAAGCCTTTGGACCGATTTTTAACCCTTTTTCAGTGATCCAATCGATCCAATGATTTTTGGCAGGCAGACTCGTGGAAATGTCTGTAAGTCTATTTATTACTGTCCGAATTAATCATTGGATATTGTGCGCTTTACGTTGCTTGTGTTCCTCTAGGTAGTGGCAATACTGGTGATGCGAATACATTTACATTAGAACGGTTCACGATCATTGTAAACTCACAGTTGATGTCGGACAACTGGGTGACGCAAAAAATCGCTAGCAATTGGCGAGAGAGAGAGTGACTGGCTTCTCATGTTTTTAAATTTATAGTCTTTTCACACTGACAAAGCGGAAATTGTACTTGTACTCGTTCTCAACCAGTGCTACCACTTTGAGGCGAAGAAAATGTAGCAAATCTGCTACATTTTTTTTTGTTAAAATGTAGCAGATTTTCAAACACTGGGAAATAGTGTATTGTGGAAAACTGTGCCTTGGAAGGATACATTATGTTTAAAAAAAATCAAATCAGATTCAATTAGTTAATTTTTTAAATAAAAAATAATGTATTTTATTTAAATCGATTGGGACACTTTTATGAAATTCATAAACTGAAAAATACCGGCGGCAACCCGCCGCACAAAATATATCGACAACGACAGCAATTCGGTCTGTGCTATGCAATCTTCTTCGGCGCTGGTGTTTGTTTTGTGGTTGTCAAATATTTCCAGCCTGTTGTCAAAAATTTACCTAGCCCTAATTCATAACGGGATTTTTTTTTGTTATTTCACGAATGTACACAAAATGTAGCAAAATCAAAATGTACGTACATAAATTTAAGGATGAAGAAAAAGTAGTAGATCTACTACAATTGTAGTAAAGTGGTAGCGCTGTTCTCAACATATAGTAGTGTTCGAATAATGAGTAATAAGTTATTCTTTGGATAGTGAGTAATTAAACAATTATTGTTGCTGCTAAAATTTTACATCTTTCCACATTTCACCAATATTTGTAGCTGCTAATATTCTACATATTTTCATATTTCACCAATATTTTAAAAACATTAACAATACTTCTTATACCAATGCTTCTGAATATTTGTTTAAGGTTCTATTCAGATTTTTCTTTATACATAGAGGAGACAAAAAAATATATTTTTGCCTTTCCAAATCAAATCAAACTAGTGCTTGGCGCAACTACCATTTTTTCATACAGACAGGGAAAATTTAGACGCCTGTCACTATGTCTATTTGCAGACGTACAAACTGTAGATGTGACGGTGCCTCTAGTAGCAACAGTGTGTACCTTGTTTGTGAAAATGGCAACAGCTTCTTCCGGTTGGCAAAATGCTATTGTTGTTGTTGTTATAATGGCATGGCGAATATTTTGTCAGTCTATTAATCTTTAGCCACAACCAGAATACTTTTACAATCGTCATAACAAATTTTATATATTTTTTTTTATCAATCTTTTCGCTACCCACTCTAGGGTGCATAAGAGAAATTTGCGTTTGACAATAAACGATAATAGAATTGAAATTACGTTTCAAGGCACGTTCTTCTCAATATTGCATTGACAATATTGTTTGAGAAATACATTTATGGCATAGAAGAATGTAAAACTTATCAAGCGTTAAACAATGCACTACTTGTAGAATAGAATGAACTGTCTCTGATTAATCATGCAATTTAGTACACAAAGAAATTAGTGGGCTAAAATTTTTATTCTTTTTATTGTTTTATTAAAAATGATTGATAACATTTTTTTTATAGAAACCTTCGGAGAACATGTTGATAAGGTATTTTATTTTTCCTAGGGTTGTGCCCTAAACGTTCTCTCGTGACACAAACGGGGTGGCCGATGAATGTATGGGCATTAAGAAAGAATATCCGATTTTATTGGAATTTCTCAAAGGTCTAGCTGAAGTGTTACATCAATGTTTTTAATCATCTTTCAATGTGTTTTAGCATCTTTCAAACTAGACCTAGACCGCAAGCCTACACGCATACCAGAGAACGGTTTGATTGGCATATTTAATGCCTTTCAATGCAATCACAAAATATATGCATATTGTTGTCAATAGACATCATTATAGTAAAGCAACTCATGATACCATTCAGAAAATGTGAGTATGACGAATTCCATGCATTGCATTGCTTGCCTTCTGCTTATCATTCATACCAATCGCAAAAGCAACGAATATAGAACGATTGGTACGAATGGTACGAATGGTCTGCATGCATATTGAAAAAAACGTATTTTTTTTTTGACATAAATACGAAGATCAAACTTGTGAAATAAAACCAAATAAAACAATAAATGGAACATTTTGATATATTTTCGGTTAAAACAACAACAAAAAGAAAACACCAGCATTAAGTTTTGCCAAAATTTCTTCACACTGCATACTTATAAACACACCAGAGCAACGAATACTAAGCGAATGGTGCGATTGGTTCTATCCCTCCCAACATTTTCTATCGCGGAAGTGACGGATTAGTGACGCCAAGAAGTTGAAACTCATCGTCTGCGATACCATTTTTTCATCGTAGAAGTGTCTTCGGTATTGAGAAGTTGTACCCCCCGGAATTAACTTCAATAAGACACTTTTGCGTAACTACAAAGAGTCACTTCTTAGTGTCTTCTTGGAAGTTACTTTTTGGTGCCTCTCAAACCTAATAAGCGCTAATGGTTTCTAAGCTTTCAAAGCACTTGGCATCTTCATGAATGTGTAGCTGGTAATGAAAATTACAAGTTAAACAAGTGGACAAATAGTAAGTTCGGCCGGGCCGAATCTTATATACCCTCCATCATGGATCCTTAAAAAGTCAATAAATAAGAAAACTAACTGAGTTTTTGGGCCGCTCGTGACCCGATAGTCCCAGGAACCCGATCACAAATTGTATCCAAATCATGAAAATAAATGCATATTTGGGTTCGCGAGAAAATTTCGTTGCATTTCGATACCCATATGTCCATGTTTGTCAAGGGACGGTTTTTGGGCCGCTGGTGACCCGATAGTCCCAGAAACCGGATCAAAAAATGTAGGCAAATCATGAAAATAAAGGCATATTTGGGTTCGTGAGTAAATTTCGTTGCACTTCGATACCCATATGCGCATGTTTATCATGGGCCCTTTTTTGGGCCCCAAGGGTCCACGGAACCCATGAGCACGCCCATTTTCGGGATTTTTTTCCCATCTATAAATTATATAAACTTAGAACTTAGATGTAGTGAAAAAAAATATTTGAAAAATTTGATTATGGCCGGAATATATTTAGTCCCGTAAAGGGGAACTTTTTCCCCTTTGGTCCGATATGGCCCATTCTCGAACTTAACCTGCTTATGGGCAAAAAACATCTTCCGACAAAATTTCAGCTTTTTAGCGTTGGTCGTTCGCACTCTATCGTGATTTCAACAGACAACAGACGGACGGACGGACAGACGGACATCGCTAGAATGTCTTAGAATGTTACACTGACCAATAATATATATACTTTATAGGGTCGCAGATCACTCTTTCGAGGTGTTGCAAACGGAATGACAAACTTAGTATATACTCCATCCTATGATGGAGTGTATAAAGATAAGTCATACAATGAGGGAACGTCTTTAACAAAACTGAAAAGTAAATTTCGAGCAAATGCATTATTAACCTGGCAATCCTTTTTCACCAAAAGAATTCTAATTGCAACAGACAACTTCAAAGAATGTAGAAATCTTTCTTGAGATAACACAGATTCTAAAACATATGGGCCGTAATATAAAAGAAATTGACGCAGTTTATCACTGACCGACCACAGCAAAAGACAAAACACCAATAATCTCGATGATTTCTTAAACTTCTTTTTTGCATTGTTTTCATTTCTTCTAATTTTATTTCGCGGTCACTGCGACTTTGGCAGAAGTGCATAATTTTGTTTTTGTTTAGAATATCCATAACGGCACATGTTATTTTCGGTTGGTGTTGTAAACAACAAACAATCTTCAAAACGTTGTCTGGACGATTAAAAGACGACGACAATGTAAATTGCTCTTGTAAAATTCGAACTATCTTCGAATTAACGTCTTGAAGTGACTAAAGCGTGACGCATTTGAAGATGGACGATGAAAGAAACTTCCAAATGTTGGGAGGGATTTTTCGTTGCTTCAAATGTAACGTCATTACCAAAATGAGTGTACATAAGGCAATCAACAAAAACAACGAATGATAGTATAGCAATAGCATTAGTTATTGTTGTCGAATGAAAGCATGGCAAAAGAAACGATTGTATGAATGCGGAATAAAAACGAATAGTCTCAATCTTTTCTCTGACGCATACGTCAATTCAGCAAAGAAGCAAAATGATTTGTGTTCATACATTTTGAAGTTGAACTTAACCCCGATTTTATTTGTTTGTCAATAAAAGCTTTGTAACTACGAAGACAACAGAAAGACTTAGCTCTTTTATCTCCAGCCGATTTTAAAGCCATTTACTACACAAATAACGGATTTAAAGAAAACCTTATAATTTCAACACCTATTTGCTGGGCTGTGTCACAACTCACTTTCTATGGCCATTCGCTTTGCTTTTTTAAAGCACATCTCATGATGGGAATCTTCGAATACCTGCAGGTGCCATAGTTTTATAATTCAAAAACCCCAATTTTTGAAGAAGAAAAATTAGAAAATTGGTTTTCACTTGAAATCTGTAAAAGGTGAAACTTTGGTGGAATGAACGTTGAAGCTGAATGAAAGCTGGAATAGGGCTGTATATGCGGTCATGATTACATCATTTCGAAGGAAAAAATACATAAATTTTGCTCATACATGGCAAACCTTAATCAGAACAAGAAAATGTTTTTTCCTCAAATTTCCCTTGAAAATATTTGTCCAATTTTTCGGGCTAAGGTATTGAAACGATTGTGGTATTAAAGCTACACTTTAGGACTATTATTAACCCCCTGAGAGTTGTGAGCTACGACCATTTTCATAGGATTTGTTGTGTATTCCCTTGAGCACTCTCAAAGTTAATGTTTTGACCATTAAACTGTAATCGCTTATTTTATATAAACTTTATGTATATGTTGTTATACTAATTTCATCATTTTGAGTGTAGAATACATACGTGGTCAAACGATTTGGAAATTGGAAAAAAAAATTTTGACCAAAAAAAGCAAAATTTTAGATTTTTTTGAAAAAAAAAATAGATTTCGTTAAAATTTTGCTCATGCAATATGGGCCTTAGCCTAAATAAAACGATGTTTACATTTTTTAGAACCAACAAATAGTTTGGCAGAAATCTGGCTCAGATTTTTTTTTCTCAAATTTCCCTTGAAAATATTTGTCCAATTTTTCGGCAACGGACTAAGGTATCGAATAAATTAAAGCTGCACTTTAGGACTATTATTAACCCACTAGGAGTTGAATGATACGACCATTTCATAGGATTTGTTGTGAATTCACTGGTGCATTTTCAAAATTAATGTTTTGACCATTAAACTGTAACCATGTACTATGTAACTGTATTTTATATAAACTTTATGTGGCTATAATTTCATTATTTCGAAGGTAGAATACAAATAAGAGCAAGCGATTTGTGTTTGTGGTGTATGGTTATAATTTCATTATTTCGAAGGTAGAATACATGCATGGTCAAACGATTTGGAAATTAGAAAAAAAATCAAAGGGGTTTAACCCATCAAAATTTTAGATTTTTCAAAATAAAAAATTGATTTTATTAAAATTTTGCCTTGCATAGCGGAGCTTAATCTGAATAAGACGATGCTTTCATTTTTTAGATCAAATAAAAAATATGCGAAAATGGGTTTTCTTAAAATTAGAGATTCGAAACTCTATTGAACATATTTGTTAAAAGAGTTGAACCTAAAAAAAACTTTACAAGTTGTATTTCATGTGAAATATTCAATATGAACTCGTTCGATTGCACTACCACTAACTTTACACGGTAATTTCCTTGTATTCAATCCGACAGACGACCACCAACAATACGCCGTTGGTAGGACGTCTATGCGGTGTTAATTTGTATCATATCGGCTATCATGAATACATCAAGCCATTATGAATATCACGAATTCACTCCTCTCCCAGCTCTAACACGGTCACAGGCCACGGCAGACGACTCAAGTTGTTGGCAGACTCATTAGTTCGGCTACAAACTAAAGATGTCAGTGATTAGTATGACTTTGTAGAAACAACTTGTGAAAACAAACATACGGTCTCTCTTTGAAATGTTCAGCAAACGACTTGGGACGTCTGCCCTCTGTGTGGTGTTTCACATTAATTGATATGGATATATGCAGTGGTTTTGATAACAACGTCTAAATCCAATTGCAAGCAATACATTTAGTTTATTTTGTTTATTTTTCTTATTTATTTTTCCAGTCTAAGATGTCCGTGAATTGTGGAATGATGAAAACATCAGAAACTGGTTTGTGGAAAACATAGCTCTACATCATTTTTAATCGAACAGGAATTTGAAAACGTTTCCATCACAACTAAACCGAATGATTGTAAACATAGTTGGATCATCATTTGAATTTGCGAAAACATCAGAACTTCTTCTAGACGAATACACATAGTTCAAATAAAATTTCGTAATCCAATATATACTGTAACCAGTGTATACTGTACACAATAATTGTTCATTTTTATTATAGTTTTTTTTTATAAAAAAAAGAACTCGTTTTTGAATTAATAAACAAACATCTAAATCAAGTGGTTTGGTTTTTTATATAGCGCCTAAAAGTAAGCTAACATACTTTTAGGCGTTCTTGGATATATTAACATAATTTGCCTCTGTTAACATTACAGAGCTACTGTTGTTCCTTGCACACGAACGCACACATGCACATTCGTTTACTCCTAAGCAGTCGCTTTTGCAATGAAACGACCATCCAACGAAAACCAGGCGCCCAGAAAAACGCAGCAAGTAACATTTCTCCACAAGCCCAACTTTATAGCGTTGTAGCTCAGCAACGGTATGAGCTAGAACGATGGACTTTTTTGCATCGTTTAGAGGAAAAGAAGAAGAAGTTTTTGACAATGCTTTACTAAACCCATTCACACGTTTCAGGATAGATATTGTTAAATATATACAAATAAACTTGAATTACTCACAGTTTGTAAGAATAAATGGCTAATTTTGCAACTGTTATATATATAAAAATTCGTTGTAATTTTTGGAAAGCACGAGGGGTAGGGGAATATATATTTAATAAGGTCAGAAAGTGTAATAATTCGTCGAAATAGTTACCGATGTACTGTCGTGCACATTCATTCATTTATTTGTATTTCCCAAGAAGTCGGTTGTTCCATGCAACTACGATCTAACGAAATACCAGGAGCCCAAAAAACGCAGCAAGTACTTTTTTCAACTATCCCATGTTTAAACTCTAACTCAGCGCCTAAAAGTAGGCTAACATACTTTTAGGCGTTCTTAGTATAAATCAACATAATTTGCCTCTGTTAACATTACAGAGATACTGTTTGTTCGCATTTGCAATGAAACTACCATCCAACGAAATACCAGGCGCCCAGAAAAACGCAGCAAGTAACTTGTCTCCACAAGCCCAACTTAAAACCGTTGTAGCTCAGCAACGGTATGAGCTAGAACGATGAACTTTTTTGCATCGTTTAGAGGAAAGGGAGAAGAATTTTTTGACGATGCTTTACTTAACCCATTCACACGTTTCGAGATAGATATTGTGAAATATATTTAAATAAACGTGAATTACTCATATTTATGTCGTAAAAAAGGCTACTACTATTAAAATGAGATACATTCCCTTGTGCATTATGGTGAAAACCCTTCATCATGGTTTCTGTCTGAATGTAATTATGGTGACTTTGACGTTTTTAATTTTTCATGAAATATTTAACGAAAAATATTTTTTTTTTGCCTTAAATTTGTTTATAATGTCATTCAAATCAAGGTGAAACTATAAGACAATCTAAAACTCAGTTTTTAAAACGTATTTTAACAAAATCGGACGAGTCGATTTCAAGAATGTCTACAAAATTGCAATTTAAAAAAAAACATTTATAAAAAAACCCTTACCCTAGAAACAATTTCCACCATTGTTACATCAGAATTGTATATTCACCACAAAATAATGTATTATGCCCTATTATTGTGACAATATAAAACAACGATGTCTACTATAATGTATACTAAAAGAAATGTTTTTTATTAAAAATATATATTTGTGTAAAACTGTAATATGCAATGCATTTTGGTTGCAAAATAACTATTAAACCTACTAAGAACTAGAAGTAAAGTTTATTTGGTAGTGGCTGGGTTCTTTAATTGAAAACCCATTTGTCTAGGGTGTCTTAAAGCAAATTATAATCGCCTACAACGAATTACTTTAGCTAATGGCCATGCCACATTTAACGTGTCAACCGAATTTCAATAGACGAAAGGATATGCGAAATCAACTAAGAATTTTACCCACTACTATACCTTATAGAGCCTCCGATTACCTCATTTTATAAACAATTCTGTAGCATATACTGAAAATTCTATAGCAAATAATCTCTATAATGTGGCAAGAAAGATTTCTTATTTACAAAATTATTCACTTTTCTTACAAATTATATTTCGTGTAAATGTCTTTGATTTCTACGTTTTAATCAGAGCCAAAACTGATGAATGGCCTTAATGCCAATCAGGCTCATCAAAATGTTAAACAAATGCAATTGCCCCATAATTCCGGCACCATCATTACGCTGATGTGCCTCTTCCCCGAATAAATATTGCTGCATAAACGATGAACCCACCGCGGCCGTGTACGTTGGTGCATAATTATAGATTAAATTGTCCATTTCTTCGGTTTCATTTTTGAAATACTGACGATTACGTCGTGTTTCGCTTACAAAGAAATCGGCAAAGTATTGCGACGACCTTACAGCTCGCCTGGTATGAGTTATGTTGCGATTCGGTATGAATTCGTATAGATTTTTTTCTGGATGAAATTGTATACCGTAAAAGGGATATCTGCGAAGGAGAGACAAAGAAAACCGAATAATAAATGATTGTACATAAAACAGGGAATGCAAATTTTTAATAATTCAGTGGCATACCTTTAGTAATTTACAGAAGTACTTACATTTTATGTTCAATGGTGGATATGAATTCAATGCCATCCCAATCGTGATTCACACTCATGACCTTCCATATATTATCCAATTTCATTTCGGCAAAAGTCTGCGCAACAGATAAATAAAACAGAAAGGAAATTCATTAGGAAATGGATGAGTTTCAATTGAAAGAGAACTTAATATGTTTTTTAAGATTACTCTTGGGGACCCATAATCGTTAATGGGTGGTGCGCTATAACGTTGTGCGGCGGTGGTGTGATAACGACAATATTTCAAATATTTTTCAGTGGATGTTTACAACTCTTACAACACTGGTTAGTATACGAGTAAGAGAATAATCTCTATGTCATAAAACTTGCAAAATAGTTCGGAGCTGCCTTTTGAACAGTAGGCCCCGGTCAATGAGAATACATGATATTGATTTGTTAGGGCCAATACATTAGTCAAGGATGATCTACCATACACTTGTCTTATCCACGGCATAGATATTTTTTTGCAGTATTTTTTTTTTTTTAAAGTTAGTGTATGCTACAGTATACACTCCATCTCAACATATTTTTGACTGATCACTCAATAACCTATCTGAAGTTTAAACTCAGTTGTTTACAAATCTGGGGTTCAATCTGGGATACGACCTCATTTATTGGACCTGACTATGTACTATGTAATTGTCCTAAGCGAAGATCCAATAAGACTATGACGGAAAATTGAAGGCAGTAAGTACAAAACATTCAGGTATTGTTTCAGGCGCCATTTTGTTTGAGAGTCGATTTTCTCTTTTTAATCTTAATCCAAATATAGGAATGTGTATTGGTTCAAAATTGTGTAGTAGTTTCATTATCTTACTTACCTTCTCCGTAAAGCAATACAAATGGAAATTCGCCGTAACTGGGTAATTTTTTAAAATATCTACAACATCTGCGCTGGCGTTACGAAACATGCGAGACTGTTGAAAATCTGAAAACAAAAAACATTCTTTTAAGATTCTTGGTCAAATGTGTTCTGCAAATAACTTTCAAGTAAACTAAAATCGGAATTTTCGAACATACGATAACAGATACATTATAAATGCGATTTATTGTTCACAATTGATTTATTAAAAATACAATTAATTTTGATTTTAGGTTTATTTAACTTGAGATTCTCATAAATTCATACCATATAGAACTACTGTGAATTCTCGATAATGTGACTATTTAATATCAACTAAATAATTTGTTATTGCTAATGCCAAAAGACCATTTCTTTGTTCACAATAACGCATTTTGATGAGGATCATTTTAGCAATCGAAATAATGACAAAATTTAAAATTTCAACTCCATATTAAGTCAGATTAACGAGAGAGTTGAATACTTGAATGACTACTTTTTCATTCTCGAAAGTGAATTGCATAAATTTACCTGTGTTATAATTACAAACCATTCTTAAACTCCAGTGGCAACGCCTGTGACGATGAGGAACAATATGTACGTGGCTCCGTTTCATTGGCCGACAGATATACCAGCAACTCGAAACCCAAACATGTACCCCAGACGGGAAAATAAGTGCCTTCATCATTAATTTGCTTCGCTATATCGTAAATATGGCGACCAGCATCAGCGTATCCTCTGGACTGATTGAAATAGGTTGCACCACCGGGTAAAAGTACTCTGGAACGTAAGAATATAAATGTTGTATTAATTTTTAGTGAATAATATGTCATAAATAGAATATGCCTAGTACGATTCTGTTGAAATAAAATTAAATAATTTGATTACTAAATTATGTTTAATTATTATCTTTAGTGCCTTAAATCGATGGAGAGATTTCGTATGTATTCACAATTTAGTAAAACCCCCTTCATTGAAAAAAAACTGTTTTTATTTTAATCTCACCGAGTATTTTAATTTATTATAATAAATTACAATAAAAACTACTCCATGAATTCAAAAAACTATTTAAGGTATAATAATTTACATTAAAAATAATATAAAAATATTGTGAAATAAATAAATATTGTATGAATAATTGAAAATTATGTGCTACTCCGATGTGAACAAAATCGAAAACTGCAACATCGAATCAAGCTCGATGCATAAGTATTAAATTAATTAAGTACTTGTATTAAAAACTGTATTAAAAACGAAGATAAGATATAGAAAATGAAACAATCAAATTGTATAGTTCCCAATAATAAAAAATAAAAAAATATCAATAAAATTACGTCGTCGAAATTAAAGAAAAATGTTGAAGAAGCTTTATGCGATAGGTTTTGTTAGTCATTGAAAATACTTTCAATGTATTGGGGAGCGAATTAAACAACCTAGCTATTCTTACTGGAAAAGACTTATTCATATATCCATCTGCTCTAGGAATAATCAGAATAATCAGGAATAATTTTCAAGTCAAATACATTTTCCACAATTTCGGCGAAAGTGAAAGAGGTCACACCCGGTGGGAATGAGTTTCACCTTCAAAGGTGTAACAACTTTCACTGTCCCATGTAACTTTCACTTTACTGGAATGAACGAGAAAGTCATTTCGAATGCAAAATGCAATGGGTTTTCTCAAAATTTGAAATTCGAACGTCCATTGGAAATATTTGTCTAATTTATCAGCGACTGACTAAGATATCGAAACGAGTGTGGTATGAAAAAAAGGCTACACATTATGACTACTATTCACCCACTGAGAGTTGTATGATACGACCATTTTCATAGGATTTGTTGTGAATTCCCTGGTGCACTCTCAAAATTAATGTTTTCACCATTAAACTGTAATCGCTTATTTTATATTAACTGTATGTGGTTATAATTTCGATGGCAAAATACATACAAGAGCAAACGATTTGGAAATTTGACAAAAAAACAAAGGGGTTAACCCATCAAAATTATAGATTTTTTTGAAAAAAATTGATTTTATTAAAATTTTGCTCATGCATAGCTGACCTTAATCTGAATAAGACGCTGCTTTCATTTTGTAGATCAAATACAAATTATGGGAGTTATTATTATGGGGTTCAGAAAATGTCTAATTTACAACAACTAATACTAATACTAACACTAACACTAACACTAACACTAACACTAATACTAATACTAATACTAATACTAATACTAATACTAATACTAATACTAATACTAATACTAATACTAATACTAATACTAATACTAATACTAATACTAATACTAATACTAATACTAATACTAATACTAATACTAATACTAATACTAATACTAATACTAATACTAATACTAATACTAATACTAATACTAATACTAATACTAATACTAATACTAATACTAATACTAATACTAATACTAATACTAATACTAATACTAATACTAATACTAATACTAATACTAATACTAATACTAATACTAATACTAATACTAATACTAATACTAATACTAATACTAATACTAATACTAATACTAATACTAATACTAATACTAATACTAATACTAATACTAATACTAATACTAATACTAATACTAATACTAATACTAATACTAATACTAATACTAATACTAATACTAATACTAATACTAATACTAATACTAATACTAATACTAATACTAATACTAATACTAATACTAATACTAATACTAATACTAATACTAATACTAATACTAATACTAATACTAATACTAATACTAATACTAATACTAATACTAATACTAATACTAATACTAATACTAATACTAATACTAATACTAATACTAATACTAATACTAATACTAATACTAATACTAATACTAATACTAATACTAATACTAATACTAATACTAATACTAATACTAATACTAATACTAATACTAATACTAATACTAATACTAATACTAATACTAATACTAATACTAATACTTACATCCAAGCGCAAAATATTTAGATATTCGACAAAAAAATCTGCCAAAATAGCATAGCGGCTCATAATCTGACAAAGACAATGTTTACATTTTTTAGTCTTATGGATTTAATAAGATTCGCACTTTTTTCTGTACTCAGTCATTACAAAAATTTAGGTTTCAATACAGCTTGGATGAAAGCGGACAGGACACTGTCTGATTGGAAATCAGGCAATAACAACAATGGGACAACTGTGATGGTATATTAAAAAAGAACACCACAAACAGATTTACGAAGGTTCTTACTCCTTGACGAAGGTTCTTACTTCTTTTGGGACCTAGACGATCCGGCTGACATTGGGCAATATTGGCCTAACCTCAGCTTGTTTGTTTGTTCGAAAGGGTGGTAGACGAGTTTTTAGGTCGATTTGGATGGTTCAGCATATGGACTAGGGATATTTGTTTTTGTTATTCATCCGTGTTATCTGAACGGGATTCTGATTATAAACTATCGTAAACTAATGTAGCTATCATTGACAGATTGCATAAAATGTGGAACTTATTTCTAAACTTCTGAGGTAAAGCCAAATTTATGAAATTGTATCTGGTCTAATCTAGTTTTAATGCTTAATTTTATAGACCTTTTTGTTATCTTCCAGTACATAAATATAATTGATTTGAGCAATTTACTTAATATGACGACGATATATTTTATGCGAAGAATTGACATATCAGACACTACACCAAATCTTGGCTCCGGTTAGCTTAAAGTGATATACGGAATATTTAGTTTTCGTTTTTAAGCTTACCCATTTATTTTGTATAGTATATCTTCATAGTATTCTCGAGATTTGCCAATCC
The DNA here is from genome assembly GCA_958296145.1 of Hydrotaea cyrtoneurina. NCBI lineage: Eukaryota > Metazoa > Arthropoda > Insecta > Diptera > Muscidae > Hydrotaea > Hydrotaea cyrtoneurina. The sequence continues at coordinate 13,918,565 of OY282515.1, forward strand.
TAAGAAGAAGAAAAAGAAAATTGCAATAAAGTGTTAACAAGAGTTCATAACAATATTTCTGAGTATATTTCTAAAGTCTAGCCTAGATAATATTCTGTTGGTCTCAGTATTTTTATATTTGTTTGTCAAAAAATAATACATCATTATCAATACTATTTATTGCTTACTTGTACAAATGGATAGCTGTGATTTGCAGACAAATTTACTGTCTTTAGTAAATAGCCAAAAATATAAATCAGATAAGAAAAAGACATAATCAGAACATACATTTTTGTTACACTAATAAATGTAGGAATTAAATGTAGATAACATATCAGAATAATAATAGTATTATTTTTCCACACCGACCCAAAATGAGATCAACACTGTGCAACACTATCTCGCGTCTCTTTTTTCAATGGTGACGTTCATTGGGAAAAAGGTTGATATTTAGATATGCACGAGGGAGATCAAGAAATGTGTGACTTTTGAAGGAAGGAGATCGTATATATTGGTTAGGATTTAATAGAGTAATTTGTTTCATCAATTATTTCAAGGTCGAAGCTAAATCTCTCTAGGCCGATCAATTTCTATAGGTTTGGAAATAGAAAATATTCTCTAGACCAATTCCCGCTAATTAGTTGTAATTTTCTAGCCATGACGGTCTGTCTTACTGTCCGTTATTCCAGCTGGGGTAAATGGGACCTACTGATAACTATTGACTATGACGTAGAACGTATAGAAATAATACTTGTATACATTGTCCTACCAGTCAGAATGTGCCGTACTGGAACTAGATAATTTACTCGGTATCACCCACGTCTGTTGTCTGGTACTAGCCTAATCAACTGCGAACGGGTTGTATCACCTAAATCACAAGCATAGATCGTCTCTGCGTGGAGTTACCATCTCAATTATCGAATATTTACACATTAAAACTTCGCATACTTTGGAGAAAATGGGTATGCATATACGTTATAGCATGAGGTTCAAATACTGTTCCAATCAAATAATTACATATCGAACTTAAATTTAAGGGATTACTTCATGAATTCTTTAATGGGATTGTTATAAGGAAGAAAGTGTATGGATATCAACATGAAATAAGAATGGCTTGTAGGTATCAAATTGTAGTGAAATTTGAACTCGAACTTAACAAAGTTTTTATTACCAAGTTTGTGATTTATTTATTTACTACTGAAATTGATGATTCATAGTTCCCTTAGTACATGTTAAGCATTCTTTAAGTATTGTTTTTTAATCACAAATCGCTTTCTTTTGTATAACTGTCAAACACAAACTTAATAACGGAGTTTGCAAAAATTTAATATCTTAACAAATTAACAGGCGGGATCAGTGCTGATTTTTAATTAAAAACAAAGTAAGTTCAAACGGTCACAGACTTCTTGATCCGACTTCATAGACCGATATGATATTGATCAAAATAATATACTGTTTTTGATTTTTTTTCTATCATACATTGCATGAAACAATACATTTACTATATTTCCATATTCAATGTTAACAACTTCTACTCGGCAGAGCTAGTGTAGAATATATAAATTGTATCAATGCAACCTATGTATGCGTCTCTGTGTAAAAAAATATATTCTGCATAATTAATTTTTGTTTTATAACGTAAGTAACTAAAAAACACAAGTCGTGTTTGTTGAAATTAATTTTTAGAATTTCGAATACGATTATTGTTTTACTCACCATATGGGCACAACACGGCCACCGGCTCCCTCCACAAATTTAACATAGGACGCTGCTATGTAACTGGAATATGAACTATTTGGGAATTTTCTCAATATAAGTTGAGACACCTCCTGGGTCAAGATGCCCACAATCGGTCTGGTGTTTTCATTGTCCGTATTAACTTCTGGAATATCATTAACATCCATGTATCTGAGTTTATGACCAGTAACTAAGGTCGTCGTCGTCGTCGCCATACATATGATGAAAAGTCCCAAGTAACACAATACGTTCAATGTTTTGCTTTTGTCCATCATCGTTGTGTTCAGCGGTCAGCGAGCGGAAAAGTGTGTGGTCAAGTGGCAATCTAAACAACTACTAGAACTGCTTGCTGAAAGAGTACACAGAAACCGACATGCAATGAAATATCTACTAAAATTCGTATTACCAGCTGAGAGTGTGCTAATGAAGAAGATGATTTGGATTTATTTCGTTTTTGTTTTTAACTTGTTTGTATTTTTTTACAGTTGTTGTGGTCAGGTAAAGTACCAGGCATAAAGATATCAACTCTTCCATATAGTTATCAATATTTAAATGTATGTGTCTGTCTGAACAAATGTATGAAATAATATATACACTAGTTGTCACTTAAATTAGATTTTATTTTTTGATGATGATCTTCCATACTCATGGTGGTCCTGGATGATTTAGGAAATTTAATTTATGAAACAGCTTTTAACGTAAGGTGTGATTGAGTGCCAAAATTGCATATTTGCATTTCTCGATAATGAAAATCAACCAAAGTCAATTTAGTTGTAATTTTAAAGATTTTTAAACACATCTTTAATATCGGTGCGAGGATTCATCTTGTGACCATAGAAGGTATGCACCAATATAAATAAATAATTTCATAAATATCAGCAAACCCCTTGGTTTAAATCTCGGTCATTTCATTTAAGTAAACCAAAATGGCAGCACCCTTGGGTCACAAAAGGACGGAGTAAAACCATAATTTAATTCACTTTTGAGAATATTATAAAAAACATTATAATTAATATAGGTCATGAAGTAACCATACCTAACAGAATTTAAATTTAATAACAACAAGCATTAAATGTCGATCAAAAAATGGTTAACTCTTAACACCGCAATATTAAATAATAAAATTTGATATTACTTTACTGATTGTATAAGATACTAAACCGGGTAGTAAATTGCGACTGACAGAATTTGAAGAAATGTCATTCATGTCCATTCATTTTTTCCAGACTCGTAGTGAACAAATTACTAAATTTACAATAGATTTTACAATTAAAATTAGGTTGTATAGCATACTATACTTGCGATAGCTAGAATTTGAACGTCTTGAATAAAACACAAGCGTTTGAAAAAACAATAACCAATTCAGATTTTTGCTTTAATTTGTGATTGACTCTGAAGTTAGTCAAAAACTGAAATTTCTGATAAGATCAATAAAATGGCCAGCTTCAAATGACAACCGCGATTGCTGTCATAAAAAAAATAACAATTTTGAATTGCAAGTTATAAATTAATAAATTTCCGTAGCATCCGTTGGAGCTACTGTGCAATTATTATTAACTTTGTGATTCAAAAACTAAAATGAACCCTACACCACAAAAAAAATATTAAAAATTGATTTATATCACTAGGAAAACCAATTGTAATGAATAACCACTATGCAATTCTGATGTGCTATGATCACCTGATTTATTTATCACTGCATTTATTTGTGCGAATAACTCTGCAACTGAAGTGTCAAGTAAAATTCATGTCAATTACACCACTTGATCTTATCATATAAACGTAAAAATAACTCAAATTTAGGAAAATGTTCTGGTTACTAGGGCGAAAGTCCCAGATTTCTTTGGAGCCGGTAATAAACATTATGTCCAGGCCAGTGAGTAAACAAATGAAATCGTGCACAGCTCACTAATTCGAGTGAAGTTTTTTTGTTGCTTACCAGCAATGCTGAGTATTATTCAAGTAAAGTCACCTTAGGACAATAGATTGAAATGTGGGGAAGTACATTTTACAATAGGTGATCCAACAGATTATGAAAATGTATAAATAACTTTGGGACTGTCGGATAACTAAGATACTTTTTTCATCACCTCACTCAAATATTTGTGCTGACTGTCTTGATCTAAATTGTATTCATATTATAACTTCAATTTGTAATTTCCTGAGACAATACTGAAGGATATTCGCTTTACCTTCTGAATTAGTTTCTCACATTTACGAATATTTGCCATGTATAACCCCACATAACCCATTGTACCACAATAAGATGTCAGTGTAAAATTTCGTTAATGAAACTGTATAGGTGCGAGTAATTATTTAAAACTCAGTCCATAAGTAGTTTTCTCACCTTCAGTCGGAAATGTACACCAGTATGACAGTTAATACAGCCACTTGCCACATTAGTTACACGTACAACAGGTATAATTTACAACAGCATTACAGAAGGGCGCCAGTCTCGAGGTCAGTAACGTAGACAACAAACAAAACAAAAAAAAATGGAAAACTGGTCACTGGCCACACTTGAGCGATTTTTTTTTTGGACAAATCCAGCCAGAAGTGTAGTAAAGTGCTGATGACTATAAATTCTACCTTTAAGATACCATAAGACATTAGAAGTATTCCACACCTCCAACAACAGACACATTCAAACAGCGCCACTGCAAACGCATAACATTAACAACATGAAATTTATATTCGTGCTTGTCTTCGTAACAATAGCGACAGCTTCCCGCAACCATCATCATCACTTTGTCGTTTTGCAGAATGCTGAAACACCGAGTAGTGCATTTGGAAACCAGGACACTAGTGGATTTTATACTATCATACACAACGGTGAGGATTCCCCAAAATCTAGTGACGACATGTCAAATGGATTACACTCGTTTGTTGACACATCCGTTAACGAGCAAACTAACTCGGGCGGAAATGTATTAGATATCAATTACCCACCTGAACCGGTTACGGATACACCCGAAGTTGAGATGGCTAGAAAGGCACATTTCCAGGCATACCGTGAGGCCGCCTTAATGGCAGCCATGTCACCAGATGACGATACAGCAAATGAATCTTCCGAACATAATTCAAATTCGGAACAAGTAGCGGAATTGCAACAAAATACCCGCGAACTATTGATAAACAAACAAAATTCAAGAAAACAATTATTGGCCTCACGAAGAGTTCACGGCCAAGAAAGAGTTGGCCAGGAAATAGGACAACAACAGCAAAAACAATTGATAACAACATATATACTGACGGCTAAAGCCGAAGCTCATGCCCTTGCTTCGGGCCAAGGTTTAGTTCATGCTCAAGCTCAAATTGAGCACCCCTTTCGATCTGAAGAAAAGAGTAATGGTGATTCAAATACGGAACTAGAAACGGAGCAAAACAATGACAAAGGAAATGGCCATAACAATGAAAGTTATCATAGCAAGGAGAATGGCAATAACAATGGACGCAGCAATGGAAATGGCAACGGTCATATAACTGTAAACGCTCATAAAATTGAAAACAGCAATGAAAACAGTATCGATATCCTACATAGAAATACTATTGGTAATGCTCATCGTTTTAGTATTGCTAATGGCAATGGCCACCATAATGATATTAGCAATAGTATTGCCAATGGAAATGGCTTTGTGCCCGCATTGCTTTTCGATAACCCCCATGTTATAAATAATGCCGACAGTGAAACTACATACTATGCTGTCGACACCCCCGACACACATTACACTGTTGTTATACCCACAGTACTGACCACATTGCCCCGTATCGAATCAATCCGTCTGGGCGAAAATGGCGAAACATCACCCTTGCCAGTATCAAAAAGTTTTACCTATATAACTCAACGTCTGAAATCATCGAATTTCTAAGGATTCTTCTGCAGCCATTACAAACTACATGTGTTTCTTATACCAACATTATTATATTATTTACTATAGATTTTACTATTGTTTGTTTATTACGAAAAAGTCAATGAACTTGGAAAAAAAACGCGTAAATAGTAGAAAACTCATTGTGTACATTTTCAAATGTCCTTAAAGTTTTACTATTTTGTACGAATAAAAAAAAATGCTTGAAAATGTTTTGAATATTTCGGTCACAATTATTTATACGACCTGTATCATGAGGACTAGAAGAATATCCATTACTAAATGGGTCTGAAGTCATTCGATTAATTTAATTATTTTTCTACTTTTTAATTTATACTTTTTTATTTTTAAGAAAAAATATAGATTCATGGCGAGGTACGTATTTCCCTAAACATTCATAAAGGAAGAGACTCCCAAATCACTGAGCTGCGCACGACTGACTGACCAAGTCTACTGTATTTTCTAGAGAATTTGTACATGACTTAGATAATACTATCTAATGTGAATGCGGATTTAAACACTGAATGCGAACATGCGAATAGGAATATCTGCCTTTCAAATTAAATGACAATAGTACCTTAAAACTAATATTATATAAAACATATCGTGGGTATACTGGATAAACTGACCAAGTCCACATTTTTGAAAAACTGAGTTTATATGACCATTGGACACAGAAAAATCATATATATACATATAAAAATGAAATGGAAGTAAAACTGGACTCTAGATGGTAGAAACAAAAATCAGATTTTGACTATGTCCGTACACATCAACATTTGTTCTGGATAAACTGACCAAGTCCACTAAAATTTGCATGTATTTTTTGATATTATCGGATTACATGATTGCAGGAATGGTTTTTGTTTGCATTGTTTATTACTTTGGAGCCATATTGTATTTTAACCAGTACATAACCTTCAGTCGGATGAACTGTCTTACACATACCCTCAAACACTGTTTTCAAGCAATTCTTCGGAGTTGCTATTTATGTATATATAAATAGTATCTATATAATATTGTATTCTGTATCAAATGATATATCCCTTATGGGCGGAAAAATGGCGGAGGAAATGATAAAAAATAGAAATAAAGATACTTGTGGTGAACAAGTGAATTGGTTAAAAATAAAAAGAATGCGATACGAAACGGCTACACCAAATATAATAAAGTTTTCTTATGACTTTAGTACCGAATACAGAAGAATAAATATTCAAGGAAAAGGTCGTCCACAAATGACACGTCCTTTGAAATCACAATTATATAAAAATAAGCTAACAATTAGCTCTCTGAAAAAGAATGATTTACTCAAATTATGCAGACTAGGTGTGATTCCTGAAGAATATCATGGATGGTATCGAGAACTTCCATCAGACATTGGGAATGTTAATTATGTTGGAGACCAAGGTGTTAATTCTGATTGTTGTGACTCCGAAGAGGATTAAAAGTTAAAAATTAATGTTATGAAAGAAGGTTAAATAAATAGTTTCTTAATGGTAACAAAGTTTTTAAGTATACTTATTTTATTATACACTTTAAAAGAAATGGTAAGTGACTTGGTCAGTTTATCCTGTACAAATGAAGCACTACCGTGGACATGGTCATTTTTCAATTTAAAAAAAAAATATTTTTTGTGTAATAGAACGACTCTAAAAATAATATTTTAATACAATTTGATAGTCAACCGTAAGCTAGATTAATAGGAAAATAAAAAATTTAGATATAACTCATACCAGATTTATTATATTAAATTTAACTTTAACTGCATTTAACTCCGAATGAGATGAAGTGGACTTGGTCAGTTTATCTTGTATACCTACGATATACACAATTAGACAAATTAGTTCTTACTAAAACCGAAATGTATATTTTGCATTTCGTTCTCAATAAATTCTCAACGGAAATAAGTGAGAAAAAACTCGCAGTTCATAGAGTAATTGATTCCATACACGGCCACATGTACTACAATTGATTCTTCAAAATGGAAAATTCTATATTTCAGGATGAGAGACAAAAACTGAAACAACTAAATGTTTCAGAGCAGGTGTGGCACATCTTACAACTTTGCAAAACAGACACAAATTCCTACACTTACTTATTCCCTTCTTGATTAACCTATTTGGGACCTGTACTTGCCCAAAACGTCTACTTTATTTTTTAAGGTGCTCATCAATGTGGATGTAAGCCAGTTAATAAATTCAACCATTGACCTATAGTTTTGGGTTAAGATTAGAGATGGGGACTGTAATGTGAGGGAATAAACTTTGGAAGCAGTGCATAATCGTGCAGAGAGCACACATAATTTTTTAATAAAAAAAAGAAATATATTATTGTTCAAGTCATGAGAGCTATAGCTAAACCAATAATGGAAGCAATTATCAACGCGAATAGATAAAGATGAAGAGGCATGATAGTTTCCGAATCGTATTGAAATTGGCAGCAGTTATGAGACAAAAGTAAACTATTTAGAATCACAATTAATGTTTGAAGAAATTACAACTTTATTTTATTGTGTTATATGCTGTTTTAAATTTTGTTGGTAACTGATGCCGTACCACACCAAATCATTGATTGTAAATAATTAACGTTTGTTATTTTATAAACATTTAACGCGTAAAGATTGTAAATACCTAATTGAAACCAACAATCAATGACCAGTTCCACTAACCATTGCCAGTCGTTATTAAGCTTGTTTCCTATACAACGATGTACGCTTTACGGCATTAAGTCGTTCAAACACATTTTTTTTAAATTTGTTCTCCATTTTTCAACTTTCAGTGAGGATCTGTACAACTTGTTGATTTTTGTTAGAAAGGGTCGTCGACTACTTTGTACAACGAATCGACGTTTTTTAATCCCTTCGGAATTGAATGGGTTGTTGAAAAATTGTTGCTGAATATGCTGCTCACACACAAACTGATTAGCGGAATTAAATGAAAAACTCCCAAGCCAGCTTTTTTGAACAATTATAAAATATTTGTCTGAAACAATCATACGATCAGTTAGAAAAGTTCAATATAGTTTTCGAGTTCCTCACGACAAATAGATCCCCACAAATTGTCGTTGACCACAAAAAACACATATTTAAAATCTCCGTAACCTGTTTTTATATACGCATAATATGACCCATATCCTTGTTTTATGAAAACAGACAGTAACAAGTTAAACATTTTTTAGACCATCCTTGTACACTAGGGCGTACCTCAAAAAAAAAGTTCGCCGTACACCTTCGAATATGAAGTATTATTGAAAGGTAGTTTCAAACAAATTTTTTTTATTTTTTTATGCCGAACGTAGGGGTCGCGCTTTTACATTTTTCTATATAACTTCTGCATTTATAAACGGATTTTAAAGTGTGATAAATCGATGTTTTTTTTCGACGAGGCCGATTTTTTTGTCTTTGAAGTCATTGAGCTCAAGCACCCCCTTCTGGTACTTACCCATCATATCTCAGTTGCTACTACCCTAATGTACCACTGTAATATCAGAAAATTAAAGCTCGCATAAAATCATGAAACTCTTCCTAAGGAAGTATGTCGATTTTCCCAGCAGAAAAAGTGTCGTCGAGACAAAAACATCGATGTATCACACTTTAAAATCCATTTATAAATGCAGAAGTTATATAGAAAAATGTAAAAGCGCGACCCCTACGTTCGGCATAAAAAAAAACATTTTTGAAACTACCTTTCAATAATACTTCATATTCGAAGGTGTACGGCGAACTTTTTTTGTTTTACTTGTAACCTGGTACGCTCTATTGTACACATCTACACCGAAAATAACGTTGGGTTACTGTCCAATTTCGAATTTCATGTTGTAACGTTTTTACTCACCGCAAAAATTATTAATTTTAAATGGTGTTGTATTTTAGAGATATGCGTCTATATACGCAGATCATTAAACCCTTACGAACTTTTAAAAATATTGCCGCATTGATTCGTTCTACGCGAGTTTTTAATTGTTTTAATTGATGATAACAGCGCACTTATTACATATTAATTACAAGTGATAACAAAAACCAATGCACTCCAGAAACAAACACATGCACACGTTATTTTTTTAAAATTTTGGATGTGGGACTATTGATACATACGTACAACTGGGTCTGATAGTGACATGCATAAAATAACTTGTTTTTTTTTTTTTGTTCTGTATTTTATTAAACTCCCAATATTTGTTTATTTGTTGAACCAGCAACAAAAAAAAAGAATACACTGACCAATGACATTGATAATGGAACAACCGGAATTCTGGAATATTTTTTCGTTTTCAATAGATTTTTTCAATGTCTACTTACTTGCTGAACACAAAAAATTCTAATGTAACGGAAATTTTTTGTTATAAAAATTCCCCCGGATCTGTTTAAATATTATTCTTTAATAAAACAAAATTGCAACTGCACGTGAAAGTAAAAACAAATTTACGTAAAAACAAACTGAAGTAAACGCAAAGAGAATTCAATCAATGATAGAGAGAGAGATAGAGAGAACAGCTGATTCAAATGTCATGTTTATTCGGCTTTTGTTGTATTGCAAAAATTTATTGTTATAGCTTGTTCAAATATGCTGAAATTGATCGATTTTGCAACAAAATCTCTTCGAAAAACACTGACGTTCAGATTTGCCTTTTGACAAGACTGTGAATAAACCAACGTTTGTTTAAACATTCGAGTGGTTGTAAGAGCACAAAAAAGCATATCTTTTAATTAAATGAAATATTAATTATAAATGTCCCGTTTAGACTAGACACTTACACTTGCAATTTTAATAAAATAATTATGCAGGTTCTGCTCGTAGAATGTGAACAGACTTCAATTCCTTATCTATTGTCATGATGTAAAAAGAAGTATCATATTGGCAAAAAGATCCTACTTTACCCAAAGAAACAATTCAAGAACATTGCCCTCCTTTGATGTACTATAGCCATCCACTAATCTGTGAACTGTATGAAATTTCTCCCGTCAAGAACTTAGTAAAGCGGAATACGGTGATTACGTTGATTGGGAAATGTCGGTCGACGACTTCTATCACCGAAGGCGCAGACAAGAAAGACTTAGACTTCCGGGGAAATAGAAATACAAATCCTTATTATAACGAATACGTTTATTAGTATAACTTTATATCGATCTATGGAACCTATTTAAATTCGCGTAGTTAAGCTGACTCTACATCCTCGTAACGTTATTTATCTGTAACCGGTTGGCTGTTGATATGTATGTCTTACTGATCAAGTTAGAACTATTTTTTACTGTCATGTGTATGCTGTCCATACATCCTGGGGAGTTAGCCACCTCAATCGGTAGGGGCGAGTGTTAGTGTTGGCGACGGAATCGTTCGTTAACACGATTTTATGTGGCAAATGAGTAGTTTTTACAGTTCTTATGTAATTTGTAATGCGTAGTTGTATGTATTATGTGAATTTTTTCGTTCTCCGTTGCTTTAAAGGTAAAAAGATTGGCTGAAATAGAATTTACATTAGGAAATCAAATATTTGATTGATTCCCTATATCTAAAAAACATATAGTTGATTCGTACCGATGTGAGTATGTTTATTTAGTCCGTCATTAAAAGGAATACTATGTATAAAGAATTCACGCGTCATTCTTTCAACTACCCATTAGCGACTGGAGCTTGTTTTTAATTGTCTTCTGCATACTCAGTAAATACTTCATCTCTACCATTACCGCTGTTGCTGAATCAAAATCATTTTTGTCGAAGACTTTTGTTAAATTTGACACCTTTTCTTGCAGCTCAAGCGATAATCGCTCATGAATATCATCCAATTCTTTTTTGGTATGTGCCTCATCCACCTCTTCATTACGTTCCATCATTTCCATAAGAAACTCTTTATTCAAGGCACTGTTATCTTGAGGAATTTGTCGGTCATTCAATTTCAACAAGTATTGACCACGTTCAATAGGTTTTAGCAATGTTTTATATGCTTTGTTTATCAAGGAACTCCAGTCGGCTGAATTTGTCTGTTCACGAGAAGACCTGTCATTATGAAATTTGTAATGAAATGAATACTTCATTTATTATAGTATGTCATCTCACTTGTTACTAAATTTATCCGGATGAACAATCGTCTGCAGTTGCCGGAAACGTTTGGTCAAAATCGAAGCATCCAAGTCAAACGTTTGAGGTAAATCCAGTAAATCAAAATAATTCTAAATTACAAAACAAACTACATTAAACTCTTGACTACGTATAAAGTTTTTGTGTCGACTTACTATATCTGCATTGACATCTTGTAGATGATTACATTCCTGGCACATCATTTCGGATACATATTTCTTACAGTTCCAACATTCAGCGGTTACTGATGATGCAGACGGTGTATAGCCACGTTGTTGCTGGCTAACTAGTGTATGGAAAATGTTTTCTTTTGGTGCATCCCATGTCATTAGTGGAGCAGACGTGTAGTGGCTTCTGCTAGCATTAATCGGGTATGTGTTAACATTCTTCAAAAAGCAGCAAACTCTGGTAAATCTCCTCATCGCCGTGCACTCTTAAAATTGTATGGAATATTAACAGCAATTTAAAAATAATAGTTATCTAATGATCATTCAACAACGATAAATAATAACAAAACAACATATCAGCTGTCTTTCTGGTTGGTCTGTCATTTGGTGGTTGGTTGACTGTGTGATGAGCTTGATGCTTGATACAAAATAAACCATTCGACGATTGTTACTGTGTGAATCTCGATTACTGAGTCGTCGACTCGATTTCTATCGTAAATAGAAAATATATTAATAAAATCCCGTTCATAAAAATTAAGAAAAACAGCTGTGCATCAATATGGCCAGATTTTTACGAATTTGCCCGCAACGTTCCATGATTAAATCACAGTACTAGTTTAACGTACATTTTTAAAAGAATTTTCCAACTATTTGAGTTTTTTCCGGGTTTAGGGAGTTAAAGATTCTCTCATCCATTGTTAATATTTCTGCAAACGTATTAGTTCAGCTTCAAACTCCATTAATTATTTTATAAAAATGCGGTGTCACGTTCGTAGGCTTAGGACGTCTACCCACTAATTTATGGTAATTTATTATTCAGCCCTATTGCGGGAGTCAACGACGACACAAGACGACGTCGTTTAGTGTCGACTCTTGTGTTTTCTAATTGCCGTTGTCAATATTGATGGTTAGCGAACAACTATATGACAATGGTTGGTATTGCAGTCGAGTCGACACTAAACGACGTCGTCTTGTGTCGACATTGACTCCCGCAACAGGGCTGAATATTTATTTTTGAATTGCAATGTATACGTTTTTTAATTTATTCTAATTGTTTAAAATACAGTTTTATAATTAATTAATTTTGTAAGGAGAGCTATTATTTTTGAACTGCAACTGTATCATATGGAATAATTTCTACTTCTCAATGCATACGTTTTTTTTAATTTATTCTAATTGTTTAAAACACAAGTTTATAATTAATTAATATGTAGACCTAAGCGATATTAAGCGACATTTGAAATTATAGCTCAAGTTGCTGTCTTATGTTGGCACTACATTACCAATGCCAATAAAAACAAACAAAAAGGCCAATACTCAATGATGATTTTTAGGATTTTTATTATTTTTCATGAACACTTACTTATCAAGGCCATTTATTATTTTTGTTCATGAAAATTTATTAACATTTTTAGCAATGAGAATTCTACCTAGTCGATAGCTTTTTACACAAACACGTCTAAATGGCATTCCAAAAAATACTATAATTGCATGTATGTGGTGTTCGATCGACATGTATGTTGGTTTTAAAATATTTTTGATTTTCTGATGTCTGTCACATACCAAGATACTCGTCTACTAGATAATGGATACAAGTCATACAAAAATTCTGTTCGCTTTGTGACGTTGATGTGCGTATCGTTTAATTACGCACATGTATGACGCTTAATGTACAAAACAATGTTTAGAATGGCGAAATAATGATTCGATTTTTGAGCTCTTGGTCGTCGGTTTTAACTGTGGCCATCCGATAAAATTATGCGAAATCGTTAGGTCTGGTATCACTGTATACAGTCTTTTAACATCTGGCAAGAAGGAATCATATATGGTAGTACTTGGAACTGGCAATACCTCATCAAAGCGGCATAATGGGTAATTTTTAACAAATAATAAAATATTTTTATTTTATATTTTGCATAATAGTACTATTTAATTGTTTTTCTTTCAACTTTCTTCTAGATTCGCTACTTTTGTCTGAAGAAATCAACCAACTGAAAAAATTAAGTAAGTTTTATTTCATGATAAGGATGAAGTAATAGATTTTGAAGGTAATTAATAAATTAAGAGTTATCCATTTTGCTTTTTAAAAGTAAACGTAAATAAAACACATAAAATATTTTGTTCATGATATTTCTTTTTTATTAGAACGTTAACATTATGTGTGAAACAATTCATCATTTAAATGACCACCACGCGAAGTGTTGCAAGCATTGATTCTTCTGATGTAATTTTGGGTAACTTTTTGGCACATATTGGGCGGTATCTCAGCCATAACTTGCCATAATGTTCGTTCTTAAGTGCTCAAGAGTTAAAGGTTTTTCTGCATAAACACGGTCGTTCGCGTAGCCCCAAAAAAAGTCTAATGGTGTCAAATCGCATGATCTTGTTGGCCTGACGAGAAATTACGCGGCCAGGAAATGTCTCTTGCAATAAAGCCATATTCGCTCGAGTTGTGTGGCATGTGGCACCGTCTTGTTGAAACCACATATTCTCCTAGTCGTATTCTTCAATAGCAGGTAAAAAAAGTAGGTTATCATACCTACTTTTTTCGAAGAAGTAAGGTCCAATCAAACCTTCGATTACATGAGGATTCTCTGAACCCCAAATACGACAAATTTGTTTATTAACATACCCACCGAGTGAGAAATGTGCTTCATAACAATAAACCATAACCTCCTCTTAAATCCCGATGTGTGGCTGTGCCAGAATCAAAATTTTTGTAGTAGGTTTTAATACATTTTACGCGTTGTGTGATTGTTTAGCGATCAATTTTCGTCAATGTCAGACTTCCAACTGAAAAGAAAAAAAATTGGTTTAACAACTTAGTTTGACAGATGTCGAATTCCAGCCCTATACTTTTGAAACCACGAAATGGATAACCCTTTATATAAATCATGATTCAAACATAACATTACTGCCAATAAGTTTATAAGAAATTACTAGACTCATTAACCGTTACACTTCGGCAAAAAGAAAACTCGTTTGTGTGTCTATTTATTTCGCGTAGTCGCCTTTGATCCTGTCGAAAACCGGCTAAAGAAAAGCTATGTGAAACCAGCGCAGAACGAAATATAAGATATACGACTACAATCAGTCAAATCTCTGTTCGTATCCTGGATAAACATCAAAAAATTTTCAACTACCGTTTTCACCTCGTAAATTTCGGCAAATTTACGAGTACAAATGTATATCTAAGCCACGTAAAACTTCTCTATGTACGAAGTTGTAAAGAAAAAAACTTATTGCACTTATTTACATCTTTATGATTTTTTAAAGGAAGTACTTATGTATAATTAGCAATTGTATAATTGAATAGGTTTATTTAGTTGAGTTGTGTAGTTCGTATAGATTCATTGCTAATATGTAATCCAGTTATGTTTACTAGCGCAATTAATGTAGTTACATATTAATAAAATTAGAAAATTCCAATTGACTTCACACAAATACAAATTGCAATTATTATGATCGATATACATTTTTTGTAAAAGGACGTGGTAGTGCTCATTTTCTAAATGACGTATTCTGTACAAATAGCATTGAACTAAATCGAATCTGAGCAGATCTTATATTCCATTTATATAGTCATAAAAAATGTGAGGGACCCACAACCCATTCTCCAGTTATAATTCAAACGTAGCATACCTGCAATAATGATCAAGACTTCATAATATGTATGTACTCGTTACAAATTTCCACGTCCCTTTAACCATTTATTTAGAATTAACTGTCTTATCGCCTCCGATCGAATAGACACATTTCCATGACCGCGTACACATGGACCGATCCACAATGGAGAGATGACAATATGCATCATTTAGCCGACCGGCTAAAGAAAAATAGACACGATAATTAATACTAGATTTAAGTTATTCCGATCGAATAGACACATTTCCATGACCGCGTACACATGGACAGATCCACGATAATTAATACTAGATTTAAATTATATATAATTTACATTTCGTACGAACATATTTATTTCACTGACAACACTGAAGATACGGCTATGGCTATTGCACGCAGTGTTCATATCTGTTAACTTTTTAACATTATTATTATTATATTTTAAAATTTGTTTTCAACTCATCAATTTTGTTCCATTTTTTAAATTTAAATTTAGGAGAACATTACGAGTATCAATTGAAACTGGTGGGACTCGAAATGTGTGATCTCGATGATAATCTTCATGTCCTACTTGATGATTGTGTGGAAGTACAGCGGGTTACCAATTTGCAGGATATGCGTTTACAAAATCTCAAAACATTCTATTACAAAAAGAAAAAGGCGCATGTAGAGAATGAAGTCATGATTGCAAAACTGAAAAATGAAATTAAAAAGCAACAAGAAGAATTGGAAAAAGAACAGGCGGAATGTAATGTATTGGAAAAGTAAAGTCACAAAAAAATCATCTACGAGGTGGGATCAATAACCGGTGTCTTTTTGAATAAAAAGATCGATTTCGTTTTTTACAACATATTACTCTTTGCCAAAATTTTCAAAAGTGATCTTAAAAAAGTCACTGTCACTTATTGGTCCGCCCTCGTATACAGGTCTCTATTAACTTTTCTTGTTATTTTGGACAGATTTACAACATCAATCAATAAACGCCTGGTATCTGAAGCTCAAATGCAAACATCCAAAATGGACATTGAAGCCAACATGAGAAGTCTGCAGGAGCGATTGGTTAGATTATTGTGGTTTACTTCACAAAATAAAAGTGATAATATGGTTTTTATTTTTAGGATGCTTTAGAAATTCCGGATGATTTAAACATTGATGAGTTGATCAAAAAAGTTCAAATATTAAAAAAAGACAAAACCAAAGAAAAATAAATAAAGTATTGTATTTTTATAGCATTTTGTATTGTTTAAGTAAAAAAATGTCACCAAAACGACTTTCACCATTCTTAAATTTTTTAAATATACATAAAAATCATGGACAATCATATAACAACTTATGTCATGTTTCAGGATGGCGGACGATAGCTTTCATTCTCTTGCTACTTGACAAACAAATAATTTTGGTTTCACTAACACAACACGGAACAAATTTTAGTTACTGTATTAAAATGATTATTTGATAGTAACCTTTCCATTCGATGGATCGGTGCACCTGAAGCAGCTTGGACTGTTCATTATAACCTTTCCTCTGCAGCGCGATAAAACCAAAGGTGTTTGAAGACAGGACTGATGTTCATGTCGCCGTAGATAAAGACAATGACGGAAAAAAGAAGAGTAACACCAACTGAAAACACATCTTCACATAATATATGATATGGTAATATATGGTGGTGACCAAAACAATATCAATAGTATTTCGATCAAATGTCAAACGAATGTTTTTTTTTGAATTTAATACATGTTAAACGAATTTCTATATGCCAAACAAGAGAACTAACGCAATTGGACCCAAATCTAGATTAATTTGAAAAGGTCGTTCTTCATCACACCTGATTATAGCTTGAAGACCCGTTCAGCAAAGTAGATCGACATAAATACGATAAGATTCTTTTAATTCTCAGGCAAAATGAGATTCTTTTAATTCTCAGGCAAAATGACGGGAAAAATGAATTACATCGCATTTTTCGTTTGTTTTATCAATAGAAATGATTCTAGAACTAAATAACAGAAATTCAGTGAAAATGAATTACACTTACATTTAATCTTATGAGACCCCGGGCGATGGCCATTCTGAACTATTTTGTTTACCGAATGTTTCACTCCGAACCCGTCGATAGTTACGATCCTGATAGCTCTAATGTCATCAATAAATACGAATAAACATCGATTATTTTGTTCATTATTAATTACATCGTGTATTTTTCTTCAAAATTAAATTTTCGTTTAAAAAATGACAAAATATATGTGAAATATTTATAATTCTTCTTAATAAAAAAAATGTTTATCAAACATCATCATAATCCTCTAAAAAAAAAAATTAGAAATATAAAGAAAATAATGGAAAAACGCAGGGGATTATAAAAAAAAACAGTGAAATTGGTTTGGAGAAAAAATACATAACAAGAAGTATTTCAAGGCGCAAAAATAAATGGTAGCTGAAAAATTAAGTCGTTCTGTTTTCCTTTTATCATTTAATAATAGTTAACTTGAAAAAAGCGGTATATATTTTAATATATTTTGTTTATAAATTGAAAAAATTTAGTTCCTTGTAATAGATCTATAATAATTAGAATATGTTGTTTGTTTTTAATAATTTTTAATTTTATGTATAAAAAAAGGAATTTATAGTTTTAATGTTGGTTTTCTTGTTGATTGATTGCTGAGTTTTCTTGTTGGTGTTCATGTTTGTTGTTATTTAACTTATTGTATTGGAAGCTTGTTATTTTTGTTTTATTTAAACACGATTAAATATATTTTATGTTGTTGTTGTATAGACCTCTACCATATATATTTTGTTGCTTCGTCTGAGTTGAACGGGATGTTTTGAATTTGAATATTTCTGAAGTTTATTTTCGTGTACTGTTGTTGTTGTTTGTTGTTTTTAAAGGGCGGGTATGTGGCAGACAAACATTCAACTTTTGCTAAATGCGCACGTGCATATGCGTACGTGTTTAGCGGCTGAATTCGGGCGCATCATCTTGAGTAATGTCACCATATTTCCAAATGGCCAAATGAGCATTCAATGCAGCTTGTTGGGCAGCTTTGTATTGATCAATCAATTCACGAAGTTTGCGCTCGCCACGCTTCTCTACTAAAACCAAACCGTCGGACACCAATTGTTTACCAATATCAACGTTGGTGGTGGGATCATGGATGGTAGCAAGGGCAGGACCGGATCCTGATTTCAATTCAATGTTGATCTGAACCTTGCGATTCAGCACATCTTCAGCGAAGGCACGCAAAGCTTCCTCTTTGTCTTCGTTGTCCTGAGGCAGTTGAATCAATGCTATAGCATATTCGGTTGCAAAAGGTTTTTCGCTGGAGAAACCAGATGGCAGAGAAGCCATACGAGTGAACGGTACAACCTGAAAATACAATATAACATTACATTGGTTTCGTGATTTAATTTCAATACGTAACACTGGAACTAAAAATTCCTGAGCTACTGAATTGTTTGAGTTCATAAAAAATAGGTTCTTCTTTGTAGAAATTATAATTTGGAGGCTTTATGGCTTTATTTCCATCTTGTCACAATTACTACGATGACCCCCAAGTATCAATTGCGTTCAAAGCGAAATGAAAATCTATGTAAAAGTGGCCGACAGTATAACTTTAAAAAAATATTAAAGTTTAATCTTCCACTTCTACTCAATATTCATTTGAATGCTATTAATAGCAATTATAACGACAAATGGGTTTAAATTCATAACAAATTTTAGTCAAACATCATTGTGTATATAGCGGAAATAAAGCCGTGACTTGATATAGCAAACTTATGACTCATGCGTTTCTCTTTGAAACGGAAACGGATCTAAGGAGCTTGCAAATAAATACAAATGTGTCTAGTGTCAAGATAAACTTACCTCCTTATTTCCGTAATCTACGTACAAGACATGAGCTTTGTTGTCTTGGACACGCTCAACCTTAGCACGATACCATTGGTTATCTGCAGAGAATTGAGCTGCACACAATTCACCGCGTTTAGGGGTGTATGAACCAGCAATTGGTGGGTTCGATTGGAAATCTGCATGCAATTTCGCCATCAAATTGTCCAATTTTGAGCCACTTGCACAAGATTGAGCAAAGAATGACAAGGATTCGGTGATTTCAGTGACAATAACATCTTCCAATTGAACTTTACGTTCGACGGGGATCTTTTCGTCCTTCTCTTCAACAACGGGTACCTCTTCGACCACTTGTTCAACATAGTTGGCCCAGATATTTTTCTTGGCAGCCTTGGCACGATCTTCCGCGCTCTTCAATTGGCGATAGTATTCAGATTTTTCAGCACTGAAGTGAACTTCAGCAAGACCTTCTTCCACCAAAGCAACGGACAAGTTGGTATTGGTGTCAGTCCACAACCAACCAATGACAGATGTACCATTCTTATCGGTAGTATCAATGTGTACAGAAACGTCACGTTGCAATACACGATCGCGGGTAAATGTCAGAGCATCATCACCAAAAGGTTCCCCTTCTTGGGCGGGAACACCATTTAAGGCTGGGCGTGAAGAGCGGGGGCAGGAAATGCCTGCCAACAAGAATGTAACCAAGCAACTATCCTTGGGGATGTAGAGACGGAGACGGGAGCCGCTTGCTACAAACTCAACAATACCCTCAGAGCGCAAAGCACGCTGCCAAGATGGCAGATATTGAACTTTAATGCGGGAATGGTCAACAGTAAGATCGTTTACGCGCATGGTGGCAGTGTCCTTCTTGCCATTCATTCCTTTTTGACCCTTAATAGCTTGATTTTCAGCAGCAAACAATTGATCATAGCAGGATGAACGTTGATCGTCATCTTGACGATAACGAACCACAGAGGCCAAACCCTTGGCAACCATGGCTTCGGCGACGTTTTGACCGCTAATGAGGACGGTGTAGCAGTATTTTTCGGGGAAATTATCGCGAGCAGGTGAAATATAATCCAAAACGCATTGTACCTTTTTGTTGATCAACTTCTTACGCAAAAATTCGCGGGCGTCAAACATGAAGGGAATTTCGTAAAGTGGTCTGAAGTTCTTGGAGCGTGGTGGAGCCTTAACTTCTTCGCCTTCAGCGCCAGCAATAGCACCACGGTTTTCACGTGGTGGACGAATCGAGGAGAAGAATACCTTCTTGATTTGCCCATTTGGCAATTTAACATTGACGGCATCACCATTGAAAACTTCCACAACTACGCCGGTGAAGTCTTTTTCCTTGGTATTGAATGTTGGAGCATTCGATTTGTAGTCTTGCCACAAACGCAAACGTTTCTCCTTGGCAACACGTTCGGCAGCACGGAGTTTTTCGGCACCTACAAACGGAAAATATATTAAAAATACGTTGAAGGTATATATAAACTATATTTAATTCTTCGACAATGCCATAAATATTTATTTGTAGCCGGGGTGAAATGATTTATGGACCAATGATTTACGTCCAAAATCTTGGAGTCCGCCATATTTATATAGCACCATTAAGTTTTATCTCAAGGCCCCATAAGCGATGGCTCAATAAACTTTGAGAAAAACAAAACAGTGCAAAAATACTAATATAATTAAAATTGTAAGAATGTCGACTTGTTTACTAATGTTAATGCATTTCATAAAAATACCAAGAACTGGCATCTTAGTTTCCAAATAAAATCGACTTACCTCCTTTCATCAAAGCCATGGACCAATCGACGCACTTAGCCAAACCTTCGCGCAACAAAGATTCAGCAATATTGCCCTTAGGATGGAGGATGGTGCCAATGAAGTTGGCATTGTTAACAGATTCCAGCAGAATCTGAACTTCGCGCTGTAACAATCTTGTTTCCACAAAGAAACGGGCTTCATCGACATAAGGTACCTTAATTTTTAAATCGGGTTTACCCTCAGAATCTAATTTGACACCAGGGCAACGAATTCCCGATATCATCAAGGTAATGTAATAGAAGTCGGGCAACAAGAAAGCACGCACAGTGGAACCATCACGGACATGTTCAATAATAGCTTTCACTGGTTTGCCACCGAACAACTCAACAATTTGCGAGGGGTTATCCTGTGTCCATTTGATTTGACGAATATGTTCAACACTGGTGTTTGTGGACCATTTACCAACACCAGCATGTTTGGCTTGATCTTCCAGTTCGATCAACTTTTGCAACTCTTCTTGCTTTAGTGCCTCCGGAGGACGACTGTCACGACGTACAATGACTAAACCTTCTTTGACCATGGTCTGGACAACATTTTCGCCACTTTCGTCTCCCAACCAAACAAAACCATATTCACGGTTAGAGTTTGGTGGTTTCTCGAATGAGAAGGTCACTTCTTTGCCAATCAGTTTTTGGCGTAAAAATTCGCGGGAATCCCAAGCCCAAGGCTCATCCTTGGTTTCATCGCCACCAGCGCCAGGGCGGCGGGCCAACTTGGGAGCAAGAACATATGAAAAGGTAATTTGTTTCTCCGGTGGTGGGGCTCCTTTGCTGGCACGAATTACCACAGTATCGCCAGAAAGAACCTAAAAAGTAAAACGAATAAAAATTATTATAATGTTACTATTCAAAAAAAAAAAAATTACTTTGCACAAAAGAACACACTTCCAGTATATATCAAACTAAATAAACACAAAGCACGTGGTAACTAGTCAACGATCGGTGGGAAAAGAACGTCTGCAGTGTGTGTGTAATGAAGTTGGCCGTAGTTCGAGAGGAAGTGATCAACAACAGAGTTGATTTTAGCTGTACACAATAACATTAATAAACAACTGTTCAAATAAGAAGAAATCAACTATGGAAATAAACTCATCGGGGCTTTCATCCGAATTTAAGACGTTGCCATATAATGTGTATTTTTGAATGTTTAGGAAAATTAAATCAAATTTTTAAAATCTATATAAGAATGTGCTTCGATGCACTCTTGTGGTTTTGATTTTAAGAACAATAAAAAAAAACTCCGGTTACAGGCCCCGAACTTCCCGAGTTATAATTAGCTCTAACTCATTTATTTTGCAGGAGAAAATGTGTATCGTCGGAAAGTTATCGAAAAACTCTCCTCTAAAATTAACCTAATTCCGTGGCGACATCAAATTTAAAATTATTTACCTACTATTTTGAATAAAAAAAAGTAGTAAAGTAATTAATGAATGTATGTATTTCAAGATTTTTTGATTTATACGGTACCACACATGGACCATTAACACATTAAATATCGGAGATATTATGGATTATATTGTAAGAGTTAAAAACCCAGATCCGATGTAAAATAAATGTAGGACAAATTATATTTTTGAGGAGTTTCGGGTCCCGTTAATCGGAAAGTTTTGATTTTTTTATTCTTAATTAATTCACCACCCGCCAAAATAAAAGAAAGAATATCGGTAAATTAAATTTGTTCCTTACTTCCCTTATATTATTCACAAAATAATGTAACTCAAACAATATTTGGTCTCAATTTAACTCGTTTTCCGTTACCATTGATGGGAGAGTCTGTAAGCTCGCCCATAACGATGGGCTTTATATGGAATATATATTTTTTTTATTAAAAGTCTCCTCACTGACAAGACCGACAAAAATTAAACGGAATCGTTCAATATCTGATCAGCAACCCTTTTTTTCATTTCGTTTGTGTTTTCGGTCTCGGGTTGAGCACAACACATTAATCGGTCTCTTACTGACCGCTCGATACGAACAAAACCATTCGTCGCTCATCTACTGGGGGTCAGGAAGTAAGCAAAGCAAGCAAACTGTTCACAAAAATCGTATTTATTTTTGTTGTTGAGCTTGTTTATGTTGTTGTCTTCGTCAACGGCACAGCATTAAAGAGGAAGGGGCGCCCATTTGTGTGCATGTGCATATGCGTATCAACACGCGCAACACACATACATTCTCAGAAGACCTTTTGCCAAATTTTTTCGAAGCATAGTGTCTCAAGCTCATGGACCGAGCAAGAGCGAAGTTTGAGGGTTTCTTCGCGACAGTTTCGCAACGTGTTTAGTGTTTTTAATCCGGGAATACTTCCCGATTCCCGGGAATAAAATACTTCAAAAAAAAATTAAACTTTATAATTTTACGAACTTGTAACCGGCAAATTGTACGATTTTTGCTGAAACTTTCATGAACTAGTTGAAATTATTACATTTTAATTGTACAGGATATTTTTTTTCAACATTAATTTCGTATGATTTTTAATTAAAGTTTTATTAATCATTTCAATTTTTTAACGTGCATGAATTTTGTTAAAAAAAAAGAAACAACAAAATTTACGTAATGCTGCATTCCAGACTACTGTGTGGATTTTACATTCGATTTGGATACCTTATGTGTGCTATGTAAACAGATATTTTCAATATGACTTTGAATTGGTTTACTCCTTGGTCTGTAACAGATCAGCAAAGTTCGGTCAATATTTACTAACTGTATGTATAATATAAAAATAGGTGGAAACCGTTCAGAATGTAAATTTCCATCACTATGCGCATTACTTTTGGTAATTATATGAGTAAATTATTTTATTTCAATTAAATCCCTTGTCATAAGGAAGTGAGTTGTAACCATAATCGGAGGTCTAGTGGAAAATAATTGTGAACAGAAAACTAAAAATAAGCTAACTTCAATAACGAAGACTTAGTGGAAAACCTTCGGAACTATTGTAGACGACCAAGCGTTGATAACATAGTAAACCCATGTTCCTTCCTGCAAGACCATCAAAACATTTACATCCGCCGTTTCGTAAATGTCGTCGAAATAACTAAGCGACGTAAAACTTGTGTAGGAAAAGGTAATACTAATTCTCACTTATTTGAGAAATGTGCGCCGTCTGTTCCTTCATGGAATGATAAGAGAAATAACTATGATCTGCATTTCAATATACATATGTATGGGCCAACTACATCTGGTAAATTGTACTGGCAAATCAGCTATTTCACGTCAAAACTAAAAATGTATGACTAAATTGTACTAATATAATATATACAACCACATACAACTTTTCCCAAACAAACAGTCACATATTTCTAAATAAAAAAATTGTATACCCTAACAGAAACCAAAATATATTTTTGTTTTAAGCACAGCAAAACTAGGGTAGCAGCTTTAACGTGCATTATTTTGTGCTCCAATAAAATCATAACAGTTTTTATTTCAAACTTCATTCAAATAAAAATTGGTTCACTATGAGAGGTTGCACAAACCAACAATTAAATACAAAAACTGAAAGCCACAGTGGTCAATGGGCACCTTCTTAAAAATGGCCAGCTCGTGTACTTTCTATATCGTGTAATACACATTTCATTTGCAAAAAAAAACTCTCATTAAAAATACCACAAACCAATGCACAAAAATGTATGCGAGTATAATCTTCAATACCAGGCCGAATGATTCTTTTTCAAAGACAAACAGTGGAAATAAGGGTGAACGGAGAGAGATACGTTCACAATCGTTTACTAAGTGCAACAGCAAAAACAATTTTCGATAAAGGCAAAAACAAAAATATAAAATATTTACAGCACAGTAATTTTGAAAAGAGAATGGCTTAGAAGTGAAAAGCTAACAAATGTGTAAAGTGTACGAGTAGTACTCTGAAAGTACTCGATTGACAATTCTTGTTAACATCTATTAGTTAATATACGCGAATTCAATGGTATGATAAGTGCAAAATTTTCAAAAAAAAAAAAAGCTGTTGGTTGACTAAAATAAGTCCAAAAATAAAGTGGCTACATGATCCCTTCTTCTGGCGGCCTTAAGTAGTAACCCAATCAAATTGTTTAAGACATACAACACAATATAACCTAAAATTCTGACTATAAACATTGAAAACAATTTCATATTGAAAATCTAGTCGAAGCATAAATACAGACTACTCGACACGTTGCATAACCCTAGGATGAGGAAACTTATCCAGTTTTAGTTAGTTTATAATTTGAGAGGGATGTGTTTTGAAATTGTTCTCAGTTCGTTCTCAATATGTTCTGGCCTTAATGACACCAATAAGATAGGGTTAGCCAATTAGCCTAAAAAAAGTGGATAATTGTTTTAAGAACAAGATTTCATTCACATATTGAGGAAAATAAGGCCGTTTCCTAAAATTCAACTAGTCTTCAAGAAGCAATTTTCCGTAATAGCGGTGGAAAATAGATGTCAAATATTGATCTAATAGCCTCAATTTCTGAGTTGCAATACATTTTAATTAGAGTTAGAGAAATATCATTTGTGGACGGCCGTGGAGTGATAGGTAGAGTGTGTGACTAGCACATAGTAAACCCAGGTTCGCATCATTGTAAGATCATCAAACATTTTTCTAATCCATTTAAAAATTTCTCTAGAAAAATCATTAGCCTGCCGGAGCCAGATTTAAACAGTATCTCATAAAGTATAAAACCATATGTCATACTTTGGGTGTAAAACTTACTATTGAAGTCATTGACTTGTATGCACGAGTATCACAGTTAACACACATCAATTTAAATAAACGTCAACCGGTAAAGAATTCATCGTTGTTGTTATTATTATCAACAAGATAATATACACTAACCTATAAAAAAAAAAGTATGGAGAAACACACAGAACGTAATGTGTTATATAGTAGTCAAGCAACTTTTTCCCGCAAGTCTACACACGCTGCCGTTGATCGACGAAATGCATATTCGTATTTGTAGACATGCTGGCAAAGACATGGAAAAGGTAACCAAATCAAACACACAAATGATAACAGCAATCAGTTCTACTTTAAAAGAAAACAAAAAATGTACACGTAGATCTGGAATGTTTGAGCTCCAAAAACAAATTGATGATCTGGCAATTCGAATGATTATTGAAAATATATATAAAAAACTAAGTAAGTATGTGCCTTTGACTTGTTCTACTAACTTGATGAAAACAACGCGCATATATATATATTTCTGTAAAATGTTCAAAAATCTTTATTGATTATTTTAAAGAAATTATTGTAATTTACTCACTTGAGTTGTTTAAACCAAATTAATCCACAACCCAGAATTAATTCGCTATCCGACAAGTCATTCTTAAGTTCGAGTTCACAAGACCATTTAATGCACTTCCTAGAGACTAAAAGGCTTTTAACCATTCACACCATACTAATAAACCATATGCAATTATCTTCCCTATAGATGCTTTCATCCGTTAAATGTTTTATTTAAATATTTGCCAAATACGCTTTTTGGAGTAGCTTTTAAAATTAACCATTGCCTCTACTACTATGAACTCATACTACTATCTAGAGTGATATATTCTCCTTTTACTGCTGATAATAACGTTTATTTACTTGAATATTTTCAGTAGAGCTGTTTAAACTTTTCAGTTGAGTCTTACTTAGAAAACACAGAAAAATAACTATAGGGTTTTCCAACAATATAGAGGCCTGACATATGTACGTATAATACTCTGCAGGACAAAAGTCAATTTAAATTAGAGATGTACAGCTTTTTCTTAAGCAAAAAAATAGAAAGTGAATTTTGAATTGTGACACTATTCAAGTAAATGAGCGATATGTTTTTGAACAATATTGTTTAATTTTATTCTCTTCTTCTCTTACGATTTAATTAACATACAAATAAATGTGCCAAATAGCAACATTATTATTTATTTAAGGGTTAATATGCAATTTTATAGTATTTATTTACTTACTGTTCTATAATTATAATTTTAAAAATAAACAATGTACAATGTAAATAAAGATGAATGCGATGTGGAAGCCTTATGTCATTACGTTTGTACATACATATATATTTCCCTAAACATTCCATGAATGAGCAAACGAGGAACGTCTTTCAAATCATGCTGCTGTTATACTAGAAATTGTATACTCACTGACAATACATTCATACCTCTATAACCTTAGAAGATATGTTCGCAATGTGGGGTGCCACACCCTTTTCTCCAATCCTAATCCTTATATAGGTACGATGTGATTTTTCTAACTGAAGCAACACCCTTTTGTACAATCCTTACATTGTACACCCTTTGGTCAATTCCAAACCATGGCCTAACATAATCAACATTTTCCTGAGTGATAATTTGTTATTTTTCCGAGTGTCATTTTTTTGGAGGAACAGAATTAAAAAAAAATTCGATCTATTATAAATTATTTTGATGAGGAACATTTCTTGTGTAGCGCTGGTAAACAACGAACATATAACATTAGGAATTAGAAATCAATTAAATATTCAACATTTATATTTCGTAAACTTCTGATACTTATCATATATCAAAATAGGATATAGGTATTAAATATTATGTAAAATTATAATTCTAATTTTATTGTCGTTGCATAAACACCAACAGATAAGGAGCATTTTCATATGAAATCATGAAAACCAGACACAGAGATTATGTTTGATAGTATGTATTACGAAAAATATCACAATATTTATGGACATACTATATACATGTTACATGACTTTCGCAATGTTATTACGATCTCATTGCACCCGGTTTACATGATCCAACTTGCATCTACCTATACCTATACTTCGATGACCGAAATTTATTCATAATATTTGGTACCTATTATCGATGTATATCAACGGCTTTCACTATCAACAAACTTGAAGATAAATCTAGAATATAACTTAATGAAATTGTTTGTATTTGTACTTGTAAGCTTAATATTGAACGTATCAGTTGTATTTATTACTTTGTAATTTAGACACATAGTTAAAAACATCAGAATCGCCAGAGTAATGTAAATATATTTGCATGAATTTTAAAATAAAAAGATAAACTTTAAATTATTAATTAATGTCCCAATAAAACAGTTCTACACATTAAAACTAAACAGCGACTCTTAAACCTTAATGTATAGTCCGTCCTAACCGGCTTATGAATGTTCTCCTGTTTAACGTCTAAAGCAGAAAACTGTTTTCTGAACATGAACTGGTATATTAATTCCTCCTAAACGTAAAACCCATTGCCTGCATTTCCACACAGATTTTTGAAAACATGTTGACGCTTAGGAAGAAATTGAAGTCCAGATGAAAATTGAGGTCGTCAAAATACCAATAGAAGTATATAAAAGTATTGGATAAGTATATAGAGAATTTTCGAATAATAATTTGTAGTAGTATACTTCGTTTCCAATTGTTTGGGTATTAATTAATTGAATTTACTCTCTAATGTTATCAGCATAGCTTGGGGTAAAGGACTGTTATAAATGGAATTAGGATCTTTTAAATTTTTATAGTATAAAAAAAATGTGAATTTATAATTGTATTCATTAATTGGAGTAGTGACTCATTGTAGTAAAGTTGGTCGTTATAATATACTGTAATTTTATACTATTATTAATTATTTATATATTTAAAAAAAATATCAATTGTTGTATTGGATAAATTGTTGAAATTGTTAACCGTATTAGGCCTTATAGGCTTGGTTAAAGCTTGATGTTAATAAATTGAAATTAAAAAAAAAAAAAAAAAAAAAATTTCGAATAATCGATTCCATAGAAAATAAACAAAGGTATGTATAAAAATGTATGTCGGTTCTTAGTTTTGTGATGAAAACCAGACACAGAGATTACGTTTGATCATCCCTTCAATAGGTATGTATGTATTACGAATAATATCACAAACATATTTATGGACATACATGTTACATGAATTTCGCAATAATGCTCAAAAACATATGTTTGCATCAACTCGAAGTCCATTCAATAGATTTTCAGGCACAAGTATCATGTAGATGTCATCTTCCTCCAGTATTAAATAAAATGCCACGAGTTATGTTGTTTAAACAAAAGCAGAAACTGATAAAAGATAGCTAGCATGATCCCAACTGCACCCCTCACACACTCCACACTCCTTATAAAGCAAGCGCTCTATCTCTCTTCTTCATAAACAATAAATCGAAGAAAAAGTGAAAGCTAAAAAAAAATGATAGTAGGTATATATTTGGAGGTAAGCCCAACATGAATGACATTCTAATAAGATTTAATTTCTAACAGCATTGAGAAATTTTCCATAATTATCCAGAAATGTTTTGTAATTATGATAATAAACTGCTTGTAAAATGGAAATTGCAACATATTTATTTAAAGTAGAGTTGTTCCATTTCTACATGTTCCATTTACTCCATTTATGCAAAGCAGAATAATTCCAATTATCCTAACTATAATAACTTCAATATAGTGAACATTATGACTGCCCAAGAATGACAATTTGCTTTTCAACAGAGAAAACGAAGAAAAAAAAGTGAGGTTAAAAACTACAATACGCAGGCAACCCGGCAAACGCCACTATTTGAAAACGTTGGCAGCGACTGCGACGTCCACATTCGTTTTTCTTAACGAGAAATCTGCCAGGTTGGCACTGTCTGAAACGTACTTTCATTCACTAGATATAGTGTCTAACGTGTTACTCGCTCATGAAACCCTATAACGCGAATTTTTTTCTTTGCGCAGCTAACGTCTCTTGACCACTTCTCTGCCGACGTATCTGTGTGCGTGTGCATTGTCGCCCGTTCATTGTCTGCCGTTTTTTGTGACTAAATTTGACAGACTAGCAAGCAATGTGTTGGAATTTAGATTTTTTCGCAAAAATGTATGCTCGAATTGTACCAATCTTTTCGGTTTGCAATAACTTACCTGTTTAACAACACCCTTAAGCTTCAAAGCTGGAGCGGATGATTGTGTGGCTGGAGCAGCTGCCGTATTTGTTGTACTCATTTTTTTTGTTGAAGTAGGTGACAATGAATATCGATGAACTTTTTTTTTTATCGTTAATGACGACAAGAGGCGGGGTGCACTTTAACCGTTTATGTTAAAACACTGTTTTATCAATAACGAATTTGTTGTTCCGTGTTATTTCTTGCTTTGAGCAAACAAATAAACACAAGACTTCTGTCTTTCTTTCAAAAAAATCTGATGAAAGAAAACCCGTTTTTATAAAAAAAATATATTTTTTCTTACTATCCTACCAACCAGTCAAACTTGAGTTCCGCCCGACAAGAAGTTTAATTTCGGTTTGACAAGCAGCAAACACGACCAAATCGACATTCGTGGAAAACGTTGTACACTCTTGACACATATGAAAGCTGGAGTCTGCGGTGATATTGAATGAATATGACTGAAGACAGAGACATAATTATGTATGCTCAATATTTATATGGGAGAGACAGAGACGAATACTAAAGCTCCAAAACATAGTGTTGCCAAAGTTTAAGATACTTGTAATCATGAACAAAATCCGCCTGGCGTTAATCACGACTAGTTTTGAACCTTCTCTGTTTTAAAAAATAGTGTACTATTCTAACAATTCAAAGTGCGTTTGGAAGGATATTAAATGTTAATTGTCTTCGTGTATTTGTTTCTAATATCCAAAATAATGAGAAAACTACAAAGGATGGATAAAGATGAAGAGGATTCAGACATACAAATTTGTTGCGCAAACAACATGTATGTGCAAACATTTGAATGCATTTTATCTTTGACATGGCTCTACTGAAAATAGTCCAAAAGCGTTTAATCTCGAAATCTTGGCGGCCAGCTTTATTTAGAATTTGATGAAATTGTTTATTCAAATTCAAAAAAGCTTATTCAATTTCAATTTATTAACATCAAGCTTTAACCAAGCCTATAAGACATAATACGGTTAACAATTCCACCTATTTATCCAGTACAAAATTTTTCATTTTTTTATATATAAAAATAATTAATAATATAAAATTACAGAATATTTATAACGATCAACTTTACTACAATGAGTCACTACTCCAATTAATGAATAGAATTTATAATAAATTCACATTTTTAATACTATAACTATATTCAGAAAAAATGTATATTCAGTGTTTTTAAAATGTTCAGTGTTGTTGTCACAGATATACCTTAGTGAAATTGAACTAATTTTGGAATTGTACACTAGCTACTTACGAATTTATTTCCCTTAACATTATATTAAGGAACTTCTCATTGAGATTTACTTACTCGTACTCTTACTCGTAAAGAAGCCTGCTGAATGATATTCGCACACATTACCTATCACACCGCGGTCGGCCACATTTACTACTTGCCTCCTGTCAAAAGAAAAATAATTGTTTTATGTTTGGCAGATCAACCAGGAATACTCAAGGTAGCTCATGTGTTCAATAGATTATCATTATCATTACGATTACTTAATTATTCCTTTCAAACATATAAGAGAAAGCTTTTGCAGCATGCTGATTTTTAGATGCATTCCAGCTGCATTAGTAAAATTCTATTAGTTACTTCAGTTTCGTGTTAAATTGCAATAGGTATTTTCCAAAACACATATCAGTTAGTGAAATTCTGGTATAGATTATCTTTCAAGTAGCTAAATTTCCTTGATTGGTTTTTTAGTTCAAATTATTATAGTCACTTAATTCCAATTTTTTTAATTATATTGTTAATACTGGCTTAAAATAACATGTTATAAATTTATGTACTCTTATATATGGAATAAAATTATATTTAAATAATATGTATTCCATTTTTTTATAAATCTTTTTAATTTATTTGATTTTCAATATTTCGCCATCCGCTGGATAGCATCCTTAGGAATCTTTAAACATACAATGAACCATACAAATCAATAATACAAAAACAAACGTACACAAATGAATTCAATATTGTTTTCATGTCATAACCAATTAAAAAATGAGTACTTAGTGGAATATTGAATTGGTTAGGATATTAAGAATATTTTGTCGAGTAAGCCTTAGCAACAATCAGCTTTGGACGGCTATCGAAATTCGAAAATGCAAATGGCGATGGATATCCTAAGGACTCCACCAGACGACATCAATAGAACTGCCTTAGATTGGAACCATGGCAGACCTGCACATACATACATTAATGGAGAAGGCAGCTCGAGAAAGAAAATGATACTGTCTAACAAAAGTTGTGGAAGAATTTTTTATCAGAATTGCGCATTGGATGAGACCCCATCTATAACAACTCGAGGAGAATAGCGATCCCTGAGAAAACGCGATATGAATCGAAAGGTATTTTTAAACCGAAAAACGGACACAAACCGTAGGAGAACCATCGGATAACCCCTACTTACATCTTGCATCAATGCACACCAACTGATATTACTTAAATGGTACAAATTTCTAAAGTGTTAATGAATATATTTCAATTATTCTTTTTATTAAAATATAAAAAAATATATGTATTAGCTACATATAGTAATGCTATACTTTTTTCTTAAAGACTACCGACGTAACAACACTTCCAACTTTACCACCAAATTTAAAGGAAGGTGTTGGTATCGAACATGCCTTCACAAATTTTCCATCAAAGCTGGTAATCAGTTCATCTTCCGTCCAATTACATGATGTTATGATAAATAGGCTCTTTTCGTTCATTATATTTCTTACCGATTCCATGTACAACTCTCTCTTTTGTTTTGGATTATCAGGACATAGGCTAATCGCATCGTATGTTCCTTTATCATGGACAATGCCAAATATACCTAAATCTCTACAAGATTCCACATTCATTAAATCCGCCACTTGGTAGTCAATGTTTAATTCCTGATCCTTGGCAATATTTCCGGCTAGTTCCACAGCTTTAGGTGAATAATCCACTCCTAGTAGGCTTGTGTATCCCTCACGTGCTAATTCCACCAACAGCATGCCATTGCCGCAACCCAGATCAATCACACGGACCGCATCGAGAATTTCATCTTGTTTCATTATCCAATTAACCACCCGTAACTGTGAGTCTTCATCGAACCAGATTTCCCCAACATCTCCATGGTTTTTGTAATTTTTAATTTCACGTTCGTACGCCTTTTCCCAATAATCCTTGGTGCCCAGTTCAGAACCATTCAATTCTTCCACAGACATTTTTGTTTGGATGGAGCACGCATATCCATCCAATGAGTTGAAGTTATAGAACGTTAAGCTTCTGCATGTATAGTGTTTGACGAGTTTAAGGTCTAATTAGTCTTGACGGTTGACGGTAGGCTCAATATTGTGCGACATTAACATTAGTCTTTACCAGAAGTTATTTAGTACTTCGTAGCATGTTTATCAGAGACAACAATTTCGCCGGCTTTTTGGGGCGGAGGTAATCTGTTTTATTATTTATATATCGAGCCCTTAGCGCTATTTCATTGTAAGCGACAAAACACATTTTTTCCAGGAGATGGTTTTTATTAATTATTTTGCCAAATTTGCGAAAAACTAAAAATGTTTAAATGCAAAAAGTTATAAAATCTCCAATGTGAATAAATGATTACGATGAAATGAAGATTTTTTTCCGTTTCTGGCGTTAGTCTACTTAATTTGTTAAAACTGTGTCGCTTACGATATTTTCTTTTCTTTTTAGGCTCTGAATTGAAAAAAATTCACATAATATACATATTTTCATTATTTTTTTCATTTCACATTATACATTTATTCAAAAATAACAAATTAAAGAAATTTTAAGGTAATTTAATTTTACGTACGATAAAATGTTATCCCCCATTTTTTTTTTGAAAAATATTGAAAATTTTTATTTTTTGAAAATTTCCGTCCATGTGTCCCCAAACAACATTTTAAATTCCGCAAAAAAACTTTTTTGAAAAAATGTCGCTTACGATGAAATAGCGCTAAGGGCTCGATATATTGTAGTGCAAACCACAAATATTTAATATATCTACATACAGGCAATATCCGCTTAGCGCGATTTCGTTTTTCGCGATTTCGTTATAACGCGGTTTCAATATTTTTCAGTTTTGCTTTTTACGCATAAAAACATAATTTCGATTAAAGGCCCAATTAGTCTTGACGGTTGATGGTAAACGATCAGCTGTTTGAGTTGGGGTTGCATTTTGCATGTGTTGGAGAGAGACAACTAAAATTGACGGTAGACTTCTGCAGGTTGCAGAATCAACCGTCAAGACCGATCAGCTGTTTATTGTTATTGATTTCACTTCGACATTTTGCGCGCGGTAATTATTTATAAGTTGTAAATTAAATTTTATAGTTTAAAGTTAGGAGTAATGTATTTATAAACGAAGTCAAGTTATATTTTGTACAAATGCTCTTCAATTAGCTGTTTTTATTTTTTTGTCTTACCGTCGTCTACCGTCATAACTAATCGCACAATAGTGAGCCTACCGTCAACCGTCAAGACTAATTGGACCATAACGCGGTTTCACTTTACGCGGTATTCTTGAGGAACGAATTAACCGCGCTAAGCGGATATTGCCCGTATATTTTTAGGCGAGTCAGGCGAGAAGTCAGACTCCGCCGTCGATCTTAAAATTGGTTATGTAGGCGTAGTTAAATTTGAGTCGGCTCCATTCTCCGTGGGGGATATCTTGATATTTTGATATTTCGAGGAAAACTTTAGGAAAATTACTGGGAGCTGACTTTATCGTTTCGCTTGAGACTGTACGAAATAGTAGGTGAATTCTAGTCAAGTAATGGCACCGCCAAAAAATGGCAATCAAAACTCAAGGGGTGCTGGTGGTAATTCCAGGGGTGGTCGTGGAGGGGGTGGTGCCGGCACTGGCAGGAATAATGTTCGAGGGGGTCGAGTGGAACGTCGAGGCCGCAATGGACCTGTCGGTGGTGGACGCGGTAATCGATTTGGAGGAGGTGGTGGTGATGGTTTTGCAAGTAAGTAGGTTGGATATCTTTGTGGAGTGCACTATTGAGATAATTTGTTATTGTTGACAGGTTTGCAAGAAATAAATTGGAATCAATTTTCGTTGGCCCCATTTCAAAAGAATTTCTACAATGAACATCCTAAAACTAGAGGTCGGTCTAAGCAAGAAGTTCAATCTTACAGAGCGCAAACTGAAATCACAGTTCGTGGACCGGCCCCAAATCCCATCATAAATTTCGATGAAGCTTGCTTTCCGGATTACTGTATGAATGAGATCGCCCGTCAGAACTACAATCAGCCAACGCCGATACAGGCTCAGTCTTGGCCCATAGTTATGAGCGGAAACAATCTGGTGGGCATTGCTATGACCGGATCTGGAAAAACGTTAGCTTTTATTTTACCAGCTATAGTGCACATAAACCATCAGCCACCATTGCAGGATGGCGATGGTCCTATTGCTTTGGTGATGGCACCCACTCGTGAATTGGCCCAGCAAATACAAACAGTTGCAACGGACTTTGGTTCCAACACATACGTTCGTAATACCTGTATTTACGGCGGATCTGCGAAAGCGAAGCAGATGCAAGATTTACAAAACGGTGTAGAATTGATTATAGCAACACCGGGACGTCTTTTGGACTTCTTATCCAGCGACACTACAAATATGAGACGGTGTACATATCTTGTGCTGGATGAGGCCGATCGTATGCTGGACATGGGATTCGAACCACAAATACGTAAAATAATGGGGCAGATTAGACCGGATCGTCAGATTCTGATGTGGAGTGCAACCTGGCCGAAGGAAGTGAGACAGTTAGCGGAAGATTTCTTAGGAAACAATTACCTACAAGTATTTTTTAAACTTTTTTGTTCGCTGTAAAACAAAATGTCTAATAATTTATTATCATTTATTTTAGATAAATATTGGCTCTCTTGAATTGGCGGCCAATCACAATATACGTCAAATTGTGGAAGTATGCCAGGAATCGGAGAAGGGCGCAAAGTTAAAAACTCTACTATCGAACATCTACGACACGCCTCAACCAGGAAAAATTATTATATTCGTAGCTACAAAAAAGAAAGTCGACGAACTATCACGTTTTATCAATGGCTTTGGCGTACGTGTGGGCGCAATTCATGGTGATAAATCACAAACGGATCGTGACAATGTTTTGTCCGACTTCCGAATGGGCCGGACAAATATCCTTGTGGCCACTGATGTGGCTGCTCGAGGCTTGGATGTCGATGGCATTAAATTTGTTATTAACTTTGATTTTCCCCAGTCTTCGGAGGATTACATTCACCGCATCGGACGTACTGGACGTAAGCATTCCAGTGGCACATCTTATGCCTTTTTCACACGCAAAAATGCTAAATGTGCAAAAGCCCTGATTGATATACTCGTCGAAGCAAATCAAAATGTCAATCCCGATTTGGAGTATATGGCTAAAAACGCTGATGATATTATTAGCAAGGACAAGATTATCCAAAAGGCACGCTTAGGAGGAGGTGGTGGCAATCGTGGAGGCAACAATCGTGGAGGCAACAATCGTGGTGGCAACAATCGTGGAGGCAGCCATCATGGAGTTGCCAATCGAGGATTCGCCAATCAAGGAGTCGCTAATCCTGAAGTCGTCAATCGTGGAGGCGTCAATCGTGGAGGCGTCAATCGTGGAGTCGCCAATCGAGGAGTCGCCAATCGAGGAGTCGCAAATCAAGGAGTCGCCAATCGAGGAGTCGCCAATCAAGGAGTCGCAAATCGTGGAGGCGTCAATCGAGGCGCTGTTGGAGGTAATCGTGGGGCTAATCGGGGCGGCGTCGGTGGTGCTCAGCGTGTTAATAACAACACCAGTAATAATACCGGATCTCGTGGAAATATTCCCAATCCTACTTCTAAAAAGTAAATCCAGAGTAATTCCTGATTTCATTCTGTCATATAGTTTTAGTTAATACATCTTTTTATTAATTTAATATGCAATACCTATTTAAGAAATATTACGCATTTCACTACTGTGTAGCCGCATAGCATTTACATTCAAATGTATCGACATTATTAACGTTTGATAAAAACAACTACAAACAAAAAACCATGCCAAGTAAAAGAACAAAATTTTTGTCTTGACCAAACAGTTTCTATTTATTTCTTGATTATTAATGGGCAATACACAGAGCACACTATTGAATCTTGAACAGGTCACAAATACAATTATTCTTGAATTATCATATTTCATATTCTACTCATTTCATGAACATGAAAATATAATTAGATAATAAATCTATGCACTTCCGTTGCATGAATAACAATTCGTCAATTTTCTCCGTAAAAACAACTGTGGTGCGGTGAAATTGTTAAAACTTACCGTATTTTGCTTCATAATCAATTTGGCTCGACTAGTAGATTGGAAAAAAACGAGAAATCGTTTATATATGAGACTATGTTTTTTAATATATGTATTATGTTCTAACAACAAAACAAAAATCGATTAAGAAAACTTTATAAAGCGAGTGAATTTTTACTAAAAATTCTTAATGAGCGAATTCCGTATTCATTTAACAACGGATTTTTCGGGAGCATTTTGATAACATGATTATGTAAAAGCATACTAAAAAGGAGCGGTAGGGTTTTTCCTGCATAGTTTATATGTAATTTATATATTGAAAAAAATCGTTTAATTGAAAATAAATATTAGTAACGATTGTTGTGGATGATTTTCCATGCACTGTACTTCGCATAATTGAAAAATCGTTTATGTGAAACACATTTGTAATGCAAAGACACCAACTTATTCTTTAAGAACACCGCTTAAGAGAAATATTATGAATATAAGGGCGAAACAAATGCTCTCAAAAAGTTATGTGTCAACCACATTTGAGACAACTCAACCAAATAAAAATAAGTGACTATTTTTACACAAGCTTATTAATATTGAATTTAAATATTACAGATATGTATTTTAATAGTTGTGCCACAAGTTTATCTCTTCTTTCATACAACAATTTCAAAAGCACATACTAAGTTCGTTTAAATGAAGGTTTTCGTTTATTGATTTTTTTCATTTCCCCTTAACCGAATTTGACTGTAATTGATTTTTCATTTTTTGGTTGTTCAACAACATTTCTGTTTGCTTTGAAAATTAAAAAAACAAATAATTACTTCCAAATGTCAAACATTCAAACTTTTGTTTCTTTACAAAAAAAACATCTTATCAAAACGACTGAAGAAAAGAAATATTACGATGTTTGCTATGAAAACTAGCTTCAGTCTGACAAAACAAAAGAGCCTTTTCCCATGTTAAAAAGAAATCAATTTAATTACCACCACAAACGCCGTTAAATATTCCCATATTGTTAACGGCTTCTGTGATCGTATCAGCAACAGAGTCTGGTAACATCATATACGTCAATTTCGTATCCCGCCAACGCGTTTTCACATTTCAATGATACGGTTGGCAACCCCATTAAACATAGTTTTTTTTTACAATAACGGAGGAAGGATTTTAGTAATCTGCGACAATTTTAACAAAACAAAAAAAAATACTTTTGGAAGTTGACAAATACTGTTGGAAATATGAAAAATAAAACAATTTCTATTGTGGTTTAGTGAAATGGTCTTGACAATTGTGAAATTAATACGGTTAATTAAGGACTGAAAGTTACCATGACATAAAAAGAAGATGTCTGCTCTTAGCAGCGAATATTGTGATTTGCATCCTGTTCATTGTTAATCGATCTCGGCAGATCTGTCTCATCTGTGTCAAATATAAAGAAGGGTATATGTATGACAAGTGCACGGAATGTGGGCAGGCAACAACAATGAAGGGAGGAACCCGCACACTTATTGGAGATGGATATGTTTTGATTATTCACAATGTCGGCCATCAGTATGCTAATATGTTAGAACTTAGGCGAAAAGTGTGCTAGATTAGCGGCCAATATAGATGTCGGCATCTTGCTCCATACTGACCGATTATGTTAGTTTTCTGTGAAACATATAAAGAAGTACATACGGTATACGTTCCAATGTAATAATTGCTTCGGATTGAGTGCAACGAAAGTGGTTCATCTTAGGCAACACCAATAAAGGAGAGAACTGCCCACATATTGAAAAAAATCGGTTTCTTCTGATTATTCAGAATGCCTGCCCTCAGTATGCGAATATGTTACAATTTATTCGCATATCAAGGAGGACATGTGTACGTTCCAATGTGAAACTGAAGTGACAAGTACATTGGAGTGAGTGCACGGACTGGGGGAAGGCAACAGCAATACAGGTGTTAAAAATCAAGAGGATTTATCAAGACATTTCGTTTAAATGGAATTTGGAATGCCTGTAATCTGTTATCATCTGTTATCCAGGTATGATACACAATTTTAATAATTCTATTTTGTCTATTTTTATGATTTGTCTGAATTTGTAGTCATGGACATAATCGTATACAAATGAAATTAGAATTCTTCCATAACCATAAAGGTAGGGAGAATCAGAATAAATTTCAAAGTCCAATGTTTCTCATGCGTTGAGTTCGAACAAAGCGTACTTCCAATTATTGGCGCTACCGCTGTATCCGTCACATAGTACGACATTGTTAAAGTTTTGTAGAGTACTTTGTATATATGAACTGTGCGGACATTGAACTACGACTGTTCATAATTTAATATAACTGCAATATCAAGGTCCCCATCAATTAGGCTTGTCAAATTTTGCAATACAGTTGCATACCGTCTTCTGTGATAGCTTATCATATGGACGGGGGCAGACAATGTAGCTTTTTAGTTAGTACTTCTCCGTTATATTATCATTTTCAAATCAGCGGAAAACCTTCAATGCTTTCCCAGTGATCTATCGAACTTTAAATTCAGACAGAAAATGAGAACGACAGAACTAAAAATCGTAATCAGTATGACGATAATGGTTCTGGCACAACTTTAGAAGCGATTCTTAGTTCTAAATAAAAAATAACATTTAGGCCACAACCCAAGTGATTTGATAATTAAATTCATAGTTGGTAATAGAATACGATCGATATGACGCCCATGAAGAAGTGGTGTCTGATGGTTCTTGGGCGTTCAATGAATTGATAAACAAATTTATGGAGGTATTTAAAAACAAAAATAAAGGGATTTTTGCTTGGGAAACGTTTTTCTACAATCAACCGGATTGACCTAATACTAACATACGAGTATATACATATTGTTATTAATGTCTGAACTTTGACATTTAATAACAAAGACTTTTGTGTGATGTAGTCTATCTATATATATAAAAATGGATGTGTGTATGTATGTAACGTATGGACTCGAAAACGGCTAGACCGATTTTGATGAAATTTTCAGGGAATCTTCCGAATAACCCCGCGAGTAACATAGGCTACACATTGTTTGGATTTATCTACATTTAGGGGGTGAAAATGGCAAAAGGGATAAAAACTCCCCTTTCCTATATAAATATGTGTAATACAACACTAATGTTTGCTTAGGGCCAGCAACGCGGACCTGGTCTGCTATAGTTGATAATAATCAAGCGGATTGGCGCATTGCTGTGTGACTCTGTTGGCAAATTCGGGTTGCATCTTACCACTTGTTGTTTGATTGACAAACAATATAGTGCTCCGCTTTATTAAAAGATATAAATACCCTACGGTGTTGTAGGTGATACAAAGAAATCATATTTGTATACACATCGTGACGATCGTGTCTAGTCTTAGTAAAGTAGTTATGTTAACATGCCCAGAAACAATGATTTGAATTGCGAATTGATTCACTCCACACATTATTCATAAGATATAATCTCCTTGAATTACTTAATCTTTTCAAACTTAAAAATAATTGTCGGGTGATATAAGAGTTGTGAAGAGTTGGTATCTGCGGTAGATTAAGCGCCGTGACGGTTCTACTTGTATAGTTCTGGGATCGACCTTGCACATATAAAAGACCGGTTGTTATTTGATATATACTTTTCGAAAAATTTACCAATTTAATTTGGATAATCCAGATCTACTTCCATTCATAATATTTAACATATAGCAAATAACATAGTTTTCGGAATAACGTGACAACTTAAGATTGTTTTATTTTAAAATTATTTCTTCAATTATTGATGTAGGGGTCCAAAAGCTCACACGAAAGGATTTTGTACCTGTAATCATAGTCATCTAGAAATTATAAGCTCAGCTCTTGAAAATCACCCGTTGAACAATTGAAAGTTTATTGTTCGTTAATGATATCCTTTGTTCTGTGACTAATTAAAAAAAACTTCCACCAATGTTAGTTTCAAAACCATTTTATTTATATAAAAATAGTATTTAAGATTATATAAAACATAGATATTAATCTCTGTTTTTTTCATTGTTTGCGCTGTTGAGATTGTGGTTTTGTATATAAAAAAATTACAAATATT
Organism: Hydrotaea cyrtoneurina; assembly: GCA_958296145.1. Taxonomy (NCBI): domain Eukaryota; kingdom Metazoa; phylum Arthropoda; class Insecta; order Diptera; family Muscidae; genus Hydrotaea; species Hydrotaea cyrtoneurina. The sequence continues at coordinate 13,959,946 of OY282515.1, forward strand.
TTTTCTTCTGAAATTTCTAAACTAAATGAAAAAATACACAATATCCAAAATGCATATTGTTAATTTTGCCTTAACACAATTTAAGTTTGTACGAAGTACGAAGATGGATGGGGTGATACGATGGCTATGAAATATTAACGAATGTTTTATTTGTTCCTTTTCCGGTGTTTTTACTTTTTCATTTGTTCCATTGCAGTTCCAATGAATTGAGTAAAATTATCGTTATTTCCTTAATGCAAACAAAACAGAACAAAAAGTTTTCCATTACACAAAACACATATTTGCGTTCTGTTCCGCCTCGTTATGTTGGTTTGTTTTGTTTAAAAAAAAATGCTTAAAAATTAAAATATGAAAAATTGTGGGCCTCCGCCAACCGCTGTTTAAATTACATAATTTATGGCTGTTGTTGCTGCTGCTGCTGTTGCTGGCCCTGATTGCGTCGAGAACCTACATAGAGAGAGATAACAAGAAGACGGATACGAATGATTAGACCGTTGGCTAATTATTATTGTATTTTTGTGTGGGTAGTGGAGGGAGTACCTTTGTCCTTATTTTTGCGCTCCTTCTTGCCGCCACCGCCACTAGCGTGTTTGCTGGCGGCGGCATCGCCATTATTGGGATTACATTTTTTGTTGATGCTACGCACTGCTTCACAGCTGGACGATTCACTGCCGCCGCCTGTTGCTTTTAATTTATCCTCGCGCGTCATTTGACCATTAATACATTCCGACCAGGCACCCTTTTCGTAGCGACAAGCTGTGATAAATAATATAATAAAAACAATGTTGTATATATTATTGTGTATATACGTTTATGTGGGTGTAGATGTTTTTTCTTGTTCTCCTCCACTAATAATAATACCGAGGATACCCGATTATGAAGCAAGTTGTTAAAAATGCAATGCTGCTTAGGATTTATATTAAACGCTGTCATCCACACCGGGACAGGGTGAATGGGAAGACGGGAAATTGAAAATAAAAATAAAACAAAAGACGGCACAACACAGGCGAATTATTTAAAAAAATTATGTATTTATTATTAATAATGTTGAAAGCCTTTATATTCTGGCCAACTAATTTCTCAATTTTCGGCTGTAATGGACCTCATAATTTCTTATTTATCGGTTGAGATTTTTAAAAATGGGATAATGAGGTCAAATCTTATGAGATTGCCATCACGTCTTCTTGCCTGAATTTAATGGTTATAATGGTTGAGTGCAGTGGCAACAGGGCCTCCAAACATGTTACTAACAAAATTACTAATTTTCGAAACAAAAGGCAACTTCGAGAATAAATACTTCTGTTGAGTAATCCTAAGACAGACAAGTTATTTCTTGTGAGTGAACATTGACTTGATTTGTCACACTAAGAAATGATTAAAGTCCTACATAACACTGGTCGGTGAGATGTCGAATCAGTTGGTAACAATCAATAGAATCAATTGGAGGTCTATTTGAAACAATGTAGTAAGACAAGATTTATGCCTCTAAAAGGTTTTAAAAAAAGTACCAGCATTTTCACCATAAGTGGTTAACCTTTTATTAACTAACAATTGCGAGTATATACAGTTTACTATTAATCATGTATAAATTGTGTGTAAGACTGGACTGTAGGGACACTTTACTGACGATTTAAGAATATTCAAATTAATTGAAATTGGTTTTCTTCACAATACTGGAGCCATTTTGTATGATTCTGCTGAATCTATCCACTATTTTCATTAAAGGTATACTTTCATGCAGGGTAAATATGGACACCAGATGCTAGATAAAACGAAGTATATACATATGTGATACGTCATAATAAAGAATCTATGGTTTGAAGGTTATATGGAGAAATCATAATTGTATAGTCAGTATGTTCAGTGCTTGAACTGAACATAGTAGTGCTACGAATCTAACCGGAGTGGTACGGGCAAACTCAATGAAAAGGGTAGAGATTACAAATATGAAAACCTATCGGAAATGCGCCGAAAATAAGGGCGTTGGACTTCAAGGCTTACTTTCGAATAATTGTGAGTACTCAAATGAATGGGAAGACTGGCGGTCTTCCAAATATGCAGAAAATAGAGGTCTGGCACTAAAGGGCCCCAGAAGGCTCAGAGTATGATTCACTTTTTTACTTTCTTATATTATACAAAAGGAAAAGAAAATTTCATAGGGATTCCAAACACTTCAATTGTTTCCACACATACTAGGGGCACAGGTCCGTCCAGGATAGGATGGAGTCTACGCAGTATATTGGGTTTCTCATTACATTTGTTGAATTAATGATCTAAGACTCTATAAAGTATATATGTATGTATATTGTTTATCAATGTCCAAGACGATCTAGATGTCCAAGTGTCTATTCAAAGCACTATAGAATCCCAAGAAGTCAACTGCCCTGAAAAACACTCGAACGACGGCCCAAAAATCTGACCGCAACTAATTTTCAAACTGAAAAAAATATTTATTTATCAGTGAGTTTCTAAATCTTAGGAACTAAACCGATTCGGTTAGATAAAAGATATGTTTGTTGTTTTGCTGCGTACAAATGAGGTGGGTTATTCACAAAAATAAATTGATGTCGAGGGACCAGATGGTTGTTATTATTACTTGCACGATCTTTCGCAAGAGGACCACAGACAGCATCGCTTGCATAGCCGAGTGGATGGTGTTTGTGATTTTGGAGTGTCATATCTGGCGATTTAAAATGTTTGACCTCCACAGTGAACGATAGTTGCTGCAAATACATTCTTCAGCCAGCTTTTTCTCACTTCAGTAGAATTTTTCAGAATTTATTTTAGTTATTCGTTACCAAAAACTAAAGCGAAGAAAATAACAGTAATGACAAGGTGACTTTTTTTTTGAAAAAGTTGCCACATTTTCGGAAGTACATTCATTCGATGGTTATTAAAAACCATTCAATATATTAAAAATTAAAAATCTGGCAGGTAGTGTTTATAGACATATGCACCAAATACGACATGCAAATATTCGCAAATCGTAAATCCATCCCTAAAACCGTTTCGTCAAGTGCGGACCCCATGACGAAACCCATTTAAATAAAGGAATTGAAAAGCTTTTATCATAATAGTACCGAATTTAATAAATGCTCTTACTTTGGCTTTAAACTCATATTGTTTTTGTTTTAAGAATTTGACCTATTTTTTCTCACACACAGAGAATAGAAAATAGATGCAATCGTATACATTATTCTCGTTTTACGTTGGCGTTATAGAGCATTTATAAATGATTTTATGTCCTCGAAATGTGGAGTGAATTTTAACTAGTATTTGCGAACATAATCCACACACACACACATACACTCATACACAGCTGAAGAATTTCAAATTCAACGTAAATTATACTTGTAGTGTAATGAGTTTTTAAGTACCCACTAAATATTGCCAACACACCTTGCACTTCTACCCCAAGAATAACTACAACAACAACAACTGTGACACCAACAATGAAAATAAAACTTTTTTTTTTTTTCACCGCGCACTCACATACACGATTATACTTTTTACATCCTCTTCACATATCGCCGTCGTTGGTTTTACCGACGGAGGGGGAACGAAAAATGTCATTGCGACTTTAGCAAAACGCTGAACGAGAAAGTGAAAAAAGGACATCCTTAATTGCTTTCGTATGACTTAAAAATCGCACAAAACTATCGCCGTAATGCATATTCGCTTTTAACTATATTTTAATTACACTGTACTGTGCCGTCGCACTGTTTGTTTGTTGTCTGCCATTTTTCTTTCGCCCATTAGAAGGAATTTCACCGAAACCAAAGTGAACACAATACAAACAACAACGATGAACCGAGGTAACGCAACGATGACGATGCAACCAGGCAGGGGTATAAATAAACGAAAAAGTTCAGCGAAGCATTCGCTAGTTACGGGTGCACAGTGGGGGAAGTATTGTTTGTCTTGAATTCAGTTGAAATGAACTAGAACTTGCAGTACTCTGTTAGAAGTAGAATTATATTCTGCACAGAACTCGTAAACATTGTGCGGAAAGAAAATTGTATAGGCCGGTCAAAGTGTGGTGTTGAAAACTTTAGCTTGATTTAAATCAAATGTTTTTATATTTAGAGAAATCATTAACATTGTGTCCTTGGCACGAACAGAAAGTTGTAATGGTGAAAGGTCTCGGCGGGGTCTGTAATCGGATGTCGCGGATTGTCAGGAGCCACTGGATCTTTTGTTCCAGCCTGAACATCATCCAAATCGCAGGGAATATTTTGCTCGGCGTGTTGTTCTAATTACAGCCAGTAAGTATGACTCAAAGGGTAGCAGAGCTCTTAGAGGGAGGTTTTACTGGGTTTACTTTGCATGTTTGCGGGTGATGGCGAGGAGATAAAAAAAGAATTCGCTCACAAAGCGAATTCTGGAATTGGCTCTTCGGGTATACCAAGTTTAGTTGGTTTACTGAGTTTATTTTTTATGCTTGGAGCGATGGAGTGATAGCTCAGGCCTTCACGTTGATAGCCATTTAAAACTCTGTGGGCGGATGAGGCTTGGCATGGCCTCAGTAGCAGAACCGTGCATTCCGATTTCCTCTCTCCAGGTGCTGTGTAAGTGGTCAGATATATTTAATTAATTTGGGAATTTAATTTAAATATTGAACTCTCTGTTTATCCAACTGGTCCAACAAAATGCCGTATATTCAATCAGACAGACAGACTTTGCCTAAGTAAATTGTGATTATACTCGTTTATCTTTCTGTTAACTGTTAACCTGACTGAAAGATTGCGGTTGCTAATCCGACCGATGGCAAGGCTTCCTTGTTGTGGGATTTATTACTGCTAGCGATTTTTGTATGTCTTGAAATACATTGGCGCTTGCCATGTGCGGCTCTCTCTTTCTGGATGTCATTAATATCCCTTTAGAAACTAAGAATGACCAAAATCTGCCACTGTTTGCCGTATATTAACAATGAAACAATCATAACTTGGTTAGCATCCGGCCGGAGCCGGAAGAAGGCGAAAAACAAACTCTGCTGCATTTCCTTTTTGCAGCCGCGCTGAGTGTTGGTTGCCTTCGCAGAACGCTCAGAAAGCCAACACACAACAAAAACTGAAACAGCTAAAAAAAAAAAAATAAAAAATGGCACATCTTCTGCAATGTCGGTATTTTGCTCATTAAAAAATGATTGTCCTCTATGCACCACACTCAGAGTTTTTGAGTATCGTTTGAAAGGAACACCTCTTGCCAGTGTGTGCGTGTGTGTGTGTATATATGTAACAAAAGCTGTAACCCTTTTCACTTTTAGTAGGGCACATCATCACAGCACCATTCCGTTATGTTATTCGGGTAGGAGTGGCGAACAAACAAAAAAAAAATGCCCCAACTTTTAGTATATGTGTCACATTAAATAAAAACATAGAAAAAGTGGAAAAACGCCACAGCTGAGGGGACACCAAAGTGACACACGTTGAAACTGGGAAAAAGTAATGGTTTCATAAATTCAAGTGTTTTCCAATTTGAAACGTAATTAGTGCAAAAACTCTAACGTCATAAAGGAACTGGAAATGGTGTACACCGTGCAGATGTGCTTAATACGTTACAAGTCGACCATAAACTGGAATTCATTTTCTAACGTTGGTGATATACTTGTTATGTGAAAGTATGGACATATTCAAGCGTACATGCTTTAATTGTCTGGATATTTAAATCTTGACATTTTCGCAGCTAAGCTGTTAATGACTAGAAACTGAACAAAAAATAATAATTTCTATTTGTAGAAATAATCCAAGAAATCGGTTGTATTTACTTCATCAGTTTAAATATCTTCGACATAAGCGTTGGCAATACTTAAAAACATTGAGCAGAAAAGGAATTAATTCCTAAACTCTATAGTCATTTTGAAAAATCAGAACAAAAATAAAACTAAAAAATAAACATTGACCAGGGTCTTTATAATGTATGTATATGCAGTCAGTTACTTTCCACTTAAAACAAAAAAAATCGGCGCCGATTATATTCTTACTTCACCTTTTCCATAAAAATGCGGAATAAATTCATTATGAACTAACTCCCCAGAAAATGGGGAGTTAGTTCATTTTTATTTTGGGGATTTATTTCATTTCATTGGGGGTTTATTTCATTTTCTAAATTGGGGATTTATTTCATTATGAAATAAATCCCCAATTTTGGGGGATTAGTTCATTTTCGTTTTGGGGACTTAGTTCATTGGGGACTTAGTTCGTACCGCCTTGCCAGAAACGTATGCTCATGTTTGTGAGCAAAAAAAAACCCCACGTTTCTTTGCAGAATTTCAATTTTATTAGAAAAAATTCATTTTTAATTTTGGGGATATCGTGCGCGATTTATTCATAATTTTCATAAAAATCCCGACCCTAATTATCACTTAATTATCACCATATACTTCTAACAATCAGTGTTCCAGAGTAGTGTGTTTCTCCCCCCACCCACTCATCTTAATATATATTTACCCTCGACACTGATTCACTGATACACTGATTCCCTGACTCTGTCACGCAGTACGTAGGAATTTAAATAGGCATTCTATAATAATTCTATAAATAATAATAATAAAAAAAATAATATTTTTTTTTTGTACAGAAATTGTGTTTTCCCCAAATTTTTTTTTTACCAAAATTTTTTTTGTTCCAAAATTTTTTTTTTACAATTTTTTTTTTTTTACAAAAATTTTTTTTTTACGAAAATTTTTTTTTTACAAAAATTTTTTTTTTCAACAAAATTTTTTTTTTCCACAAAAACTTTTTTTCAACAAAATTTTTTTTTTTCAAAAAAAATTTTTTTTTTCAGCAAACATTTTTTTTTCAACAACAATTTTTTTTTTAACAAACATTTTTTTTTTCAACAAAATATTTTTTTTTTATACAAAAATTCTTTTTTTCAACAAAATTTTTTTTTTTTCAACAAACATTTTTTTTTTTAAACAAAAATTTTTTTTTTTAGCAAAAATTTTTTTTCCACAAATTTTTTTTTTATTTTTAACCCCAACACATTATAAACATAATCGCGCACGATATATGATCCACATTTGTTTTGAGAATATCCCAAAAAAAATATAGCCAAAATTACAAAATTGGGGAATGTTTCATTGTTTAATTCTCCAATTTTGTATGGGGTATTTTTCATGGAGCCAAAAATTAACCAAACTTTTCAAATCTACACTCCATTCCATGGCTACGTAGTTTCACCAATTCCTATGTGTCCTTAGTTAAAGGTGTTTGTTATGGAAGACCATCAACACCATCATCGTCTGTCTGTGTGTGTGTGTGTGTACTTGTACATGGGACATCATAAATTTGAAGATTCATTATGTTTGTCAAGATTACCTGAACACGACCTGAATAGGAGGAGGCGGGCGAGTATGAATGGCAAACTTAATGCTGCTTATGCATAAAAACCCCCCAAAACAAATTCTGTAAAAATGACAAAGGATCTGCTGCAAGTATACGATGCAAGGTGAAAGGGCATAAGTGAAACTACAATTTGGTGTTTTGTTTTGCTTTTTTTTTTGTCCATACAATTTGTGAAAAGGTTACAGATTTTTACTTCATTTACTTGTTTACAATATAACCTGGAGAAGTAATTAAAAGTGTTTTTTCCGCTCGTACTGTCGAAAGGACGAAACATGAAGCCAAAAAGGAGTTGTGTAAGAAACTTGTCATCATCATCGTAATCACACAGGAAGCTGTGATGTGATGTGATGACAATGATGGATAACTCTGTATAAATGGACAGATGGATGGGTGGATGGATAGTGCCGAAAATGTGTTCGTTGATGTTATGACTGCATTTTAGTTATTCGAAAGCTCACAATGATAGAGTTTATTTTGTTTTTGAGGTTTTTGAAAGAACGAATAAGTTAGTCAATATCAATTATTGGGTTCGGGTAATTTGTGTTTGAGGTTTTTTAATTGAAACTCGGTTTCCCGTTTAACTATTTTCCTTACATTTCTTGCATTTCTTTTGCATTGTTCTGGTTTCCAGGCAGCTGGCATCACCCTTTTTCAAATTTAATGTGCGAGAACGCATGTTGGTTTTCGGATCACATTCGGTCCAAGCAGTTTTCGCGTAGCGGCAAGTAGCTGAAAATTAAATGGAAAATACATTAACATTATTTGTTTGTAATCAATTTTTAAATTAGCACATAAAAACATTATTTTAATGGTGGCGTATGAATAATTCAATTTTTGGTCGAATTAAAAATATCACACATTCGCATTGGTCCAGCATACAGAGATTCTTACGAGAACAACTGTAATAAGTAAAACACGGAAACGAGTGGAAACAAATGTGTAATGGAATTGTAGGGTAGGAGATACGTTGTTAGTAAATGTACTTTGTTGCCACCCTGTATTGACACGTGCCGTTGGACAGGGTGTCCAACATGATATTCTCGGTTGTGGCTCATATTTCTAAGGTTGTAACTTTTACAACGTAGTCGTTGATTCGATTTGAATCAAGTGTGTGTTATTTACATATATACTCGTCAATTGACAATGAAAATAGGTATTTTTCACAATTTAAATAATTACATAATCATTTTTTCATTTTTCTTTGAAAACTCTACGAGACACTCCAATTCGGTGAACGGCCATGATAACCATTTATTTGGTGGCTGTCGATTGAAGACATGGATATGGACATCTCGGCGATAGCAATTCCAATGTTATGCGAACAATCCATTTACGATTTGGAACCGTAAGGCGAATATCTTGAAAAATTCGATTGACATGTTGCTCTATCGCCAAACCAGCCAAGGCCGACACATGTATGGGAATGTTTTTACTTACTTAAGTTGGCTCTACAACCTGTTGTTAGTCTTGGCCTGCTTAATAAATGATTTTCAAGCATTTCGGTCTTCTGCTCGGCTTTTCCAGTTCGTAAAACCAAGGATTTTCTCGGTCTTCCCTGTCTGCACCTGCCGTGGTAGTTGTCGTCCAACGCCTTTCTGGCTGGAGCGTTTGTATTCATTCGACCGGCTGTATTTTGATGCGCTTAACTACGTTCATGTCGGGATATATCTCATTCGTTCGACGTCTATACTCATCGTTAACCCACAAACATCAAAAACACCCAGCACAGCTAAATCTGCTTTCGCGCCATAAAGAAACACATGTAGAATAAGCGTGTTGTACAGTGTTATTTTAGTTCGACGAGAGATGGCTCTGTTCCTGAATTGTTAGTTGAGCCCGAAATAACATATAATGGCAGAGCCGAGGTATACAAACGTTTGCCTAGCAGTGGCAAGCATAAACTTTGTTATGTCCTCGTTCACCATTAGACCCATCTTCGTCGATTCCTTCACAATTCCGGAAAAACACCAGTTACACGTCGCTCTATCTTATCGACGATGTCAATGTCGTCTACATTTGCGAATAGGATGTGGCCTTTTGTTTTCACTGTGCCTGTTTTGTCAACTTCGACTTTTTCCAATAGTTTCTCCATTAGGAAGTTGCACGATAAGCTGTCACCTTGTCGAAGACCTCTTGTTGTAGTGAATGGTTCGGAGAGGTCGCTTTCTATTTTTACTGAGGATCTAGTGTCACTCAGAGTCATTCTACAAAGGCGTACAAATTTCGATGGGATCTCATACGCAGACATGGTTTGAAGGCGTGTCGAAGACGGCTTTATAGTCGATGAATAGATGCATTTCATGGATCTTTTTCCATAATATGGCGAAGTGTGAAGATTTGGTCGACGGTGGATTTATTCGACCTGAAGCCACACTGATAGGGCTGTATCAGTTCGTCGAGTTTTAGCTTTAATCTTTCACACAATATGCTAGAGAATAATATCTAGCTAACAATATCTTTCAAATATACCAACAAAATGTCGAAAATATTGGGATTTGGTTAATTTTGAAACAATTTACAAACATTTTATTTGGTCCACCCATTACACAAACCTCAAACCCCATCAACTAGAATTGCCATCTCTAGCCATGCGTTAAATAACAATTCCCACTTAACATAATTTTCAGCACACATGCGATATTTTTGAATATTCATTGGAAAAGGAACCAAACCCCTCCTGTCATACCTTTCAACCACACCCCACTCACTGTCGCCACCCATTGACCTGGCTGAAATCTCTGCTCATCAAAGGATAATAATTAATGTTGATGACTCCGATGATGATGGTGATGGTGATGATGTTGGCGCTGACAATGATAATAATACTGTCCATGGTTATCATAGTGACACAACGACAACACCAGCTCCATTATAATTTTTGTATGACACCCAAGCACTCGCGCACTCGTTGCCAATGAAGAAGAACCAGCCCCAGACTTGGTTCCGTTTCTTGTACCTCTTGAAATTCATCTTATCATCGCATAAAGGGATTTTTCCATTCTATTACATCGTTGTCTTCTGTTTCTTGTTCGTCTCCTGTTTCTTTATTCCATTTAATTGTGTTTAAAGCAAACTCTATAATGCAGAAGAAGAAAAAATGTAATTAAGTTTAACCATTTTTTTTCATTTTTCTTTTGTACTTGATTATGTTTTTTCATGTTCCTTCCTATGTTTTTTTTTTTGTAATATTTTTTTTTTCTTTCAAGTACGGAGAACTAAAAACAGAAACGTAGAGTAGCGTGGGTGTTGTTTGGGGAATTAACTAAATATCCATTGAGTTACAAGTGCATGTTATTTGGCATATTATAACGAACAATTTATATATTTCTGCAATTTCTAAAGGTTTTTTAAAAAAAAAAAACGCAATTGTTCTTTTCATATTCATTATCATTGTGGTAGACAAAGGCTGAGTGAGGTCGCGATAGTTTGGTTTGCCAGTTCTCTGCTTCCCAACGCCATCGTGATTAGTACGTTCCTATGGGTCGCTGCACAGCGAGGCAGAGATTATTTTGTCTTCCCGTTCTCTTTCGCCATGGTATACGGCACAGATCTATTGACGCCAGCCATACATTTGTTCAATTAAATAATTAAATAAATGCCAACGTCAGCGTGGCAGTTCTCAGAGATGTTAACAGGTAATTTTTGGTTTGGTTTTTGAATCTTTGAGAAATCTCTTCTGAAATCCTCTTTGTGTTAAAAAAGTTTCGAGTGAGATAGAAATAGTTTGGTTTGCCAGTTCTCTGCTTCCCAACGCCATCATGAGGAGTAAATTGTTATGGGTCGCTGCCAAGCGAGGCAGAGATTGTTTGGTCTAGGGTTCTATAAGTCGACTTTCGACTAATCGATTAATCGACTTTTGGGTACAAAAAAGTCAAAGTCGGTAAGTCGACTTTTTGTTTTTAAAAAAGTCTAAAAGTCGACTTTTTCATGTCGACTTTTTCGACTTTTCGACTTTTTATTTTATCTTCAAATATAACCATATGTATTTTTACTTGTCATCCAAACAAAGCGTATTGCGTAATTTCATTTCTTCGCCGCTTTCATTTAGTTTCGCCGATTAAGAAATACATTTAAGTTTTATTTTATTGTAGTGGCAACATACAAATTATAACAAAGATGGTTACAATTAAAGACGGCTGGCAGGAATATTGATCAACTATTTTAAATGAAACTTTTTTTAAAAGTTTTTAAAAACTTGAATATATATAATTTAAAAACTAAATGAATTACCTGATGTTATCACCTTTATAAACACTTTTTTTTTATATAAAAGTTTTTAATACAAAGAAAACTTGTTTTTTTTCCAAAATATTGCATTTTTTTTTATCTAAAGAAAAAATTCGAAAAGTCGACTTTAATCGACTTTTTTATACTAAGAAGTCGAAAAGTCTAAAAGTCGACTTTTGATTTTATTGTAATAGTCGAAAAGTCGAAAAGTCGACTTTTGGTCTTAACTATATAACCCTAGTTTGGTCATTCCGATTTCCCTTCGTCATTTCTCAAATAACGACGCCACCGCTGCCACTGAATTCTTCAAAGCCTTAGCAGCACCGAGTTCAGTTGACATTCTTCAGCTTTAACGACACCGATGTATTTTTCAACGCCTTGGTTTTTCTTCTCCGACGCCGATTTCTTCACCGTCGCCACATTTAATCTACTTCCAGGTATTCTTCAGTTTCACCGGAGACTACATAGATGCTGATGCCTTCAAAAACGTCGCCGTCTGCGTTTGTTTGATCTTCTTATTCTTACTTTTCGTGCCCCGGTTAAGAAGCAGTAGTCGCCAACCGTTTCACTACGCGGCTTACAATAGATCGGAATGTATTGTCGGGGCCAGTTTTGCGTATGATCGAAAATACGAACAATTTGTAATGGTTATGTTCTGCAAAGGGTGTCAAGGCTATTGTTAAGGTGGCCCATTTTGAAAGTCAAAGGGTGAATGTCTTCCTTTGGCACACTTTTTCCAAGATTTCGGCCGGCTTCCCACCCGTACATTTGTATCTTCCAAGGCAGCAATCGTGTTGCCTTGTCGCTATAGGAGAGAGGTGCCCCCTCAAAAAGTAGTCTAGTGGGGTCGAATCGCAGGAATGAGGCGGTCAGTTGACCGGCACCAGCTGTATACTGTACTGTAATAGATAAGATTTATTACAGTTTATTATTTAGTTTTCTGGCTCGGGTAAGACGAATCGTCAGTACCCGCTCTCAGAATAATTCGCAATAGCCTCCAAAGTCCCGAGGGTCAGTTAGAGTCTGATCGCTTATTGTTTTATTTTTGTCTATCAGTTAATTAAAAGGCGATTAGCGCTATTGTTTTAAAAGTAGACTTTATTTGTCAAAAGTTATAAATCGAATGACAACTTAAAACTATGATTCCTTGCTAAGGAGCCAACAAGTATAATCAGTAAAGTCGTCTAGTATCCAGTGGAATAGAGACGGGATTACAAAAATGGAAATGAAACGTGAAACAATACTAGTGTACAATACAATATAAGTAGGCGGATTGATGAGTAAAGGAAATTCAATAAGAATATTATGTACAAAGTTATGTTTATTAATACTATTTCTGCTACAGTACGGCTTTAGGCCGGGTTAAATTTATCATCATTATATCAATGGCTTTATAAAAAAGTAAAATATTTTTTAAACATTTTTATTTGTTTTTTCATCATATAAAAATGTGCATTAACCCATTTCTGCCTAATAAGTATTTAAATAACGAAGAAATCATAAAAATCATACGAGTCGACGTATTGAGCAGGCAGTAATCGGTTAAGAAATCTGACTTTTAAATGTTTGCAACATTGTGTGGCGGAAGAACCCGAGTTCAAAACCGGATAAGACCATCAAACATTTTTCAGTGGCTGTCTGTTTTCACCTTGTAAATGTTGGCGACTTAACGAGCAAGAGAGCAATCTCTAAGCCATGTAGAACTTCTCTAGAAAAAAAGCATTAGCCGTTCGGAGTCGGTTTTAAACAGTAGGCACCGGTCAGTGATTAAACAAATTGTATCATACACTGATTCGAGAGAAGTTCCCCTAATGGAATGTTAAGGGAAATAAGTAAGTAACATTGTGTGGCCACATCTGAGCTAAGCTAGTCCCATCTAGTTCTTGAACCACTTGAGATGATACTGATCTGAGCGTTGCCTCATATCCATATTTAATATTCCTTAAGTCCACCCCTCTTGTTATGCAGCAATTAACTACGCCCATATACTGCCTCTGCCCCTGTAGCATATATATTTAATACGAGTAACTAGAATACACTTTTGGGAAAATGGGAACATGAAAAAGTCACAAGGATATTATGTTCTGATACAAAAAAATAATGACAAAAAGGAACAAAAGTATATTTTGCACATAATATTTTGTGAATATATAAAAAATATCGCAAAAAAATCCGCATTCATTTACACACACGCGCACATATGAGAATACTCATGTATATATGTGACACATATGCAAGTAAGCAAAATGAATTAGAATACATTAAAGCGAACATTTGAATATGTATGTGTGTGTGTGTGTGTGCATTCGAGATTAATTAAGAAATTTCATAACAAAAAAAAAAAAAAAAAATTCATCTTTTATTTCTAGCTAAACGAAAAATACGATTTAATTTGGTTTAAATACTTTTCGGGCGAAATAAACAGCTCTCAGCAAAATTGCTTACTTTTTTGCTTAAATGCACTGTAAAATATAATCACCTTAGTATTTTCTTTATGCGGTTCAACAAAAAGTCCTTTATTTGCTCATCGAAAATCCTTTCGTTCTGATTATGACACAACCTTGACGGTGGCAATGCCTTTAAAGTCTTAACTTTTGCCAACAGACAGACCGAAAAAAAAGACATTAAACGAAAGGACACATAAAACGTGTATAATTTGTTTCCTTTTATTTTTTTGTTTTGGTTAGTGGTATGGTTTTTGTTGTTATATCCGAGCACTCCGATACACTAGCTCTCGCTCTCGCCTTCAATATTATAAAGCTTAGTTTGGGTGTATTGAAAAAACCTTGAGGGGGTTCAAAGTGATTTTCATTGGTAACGCGTTGGTTCGTTACGTCGATTACGTAGGTAGAATAACGCAAAGAAAATCACATCACATTTTCCGATGAGGTTTGGCATAATAATAAAAAAAAAACCAAGAACCAGAATACAAAATGCAAATGTTAAAGATTGGAATATCGTACAAAATGAGTGTTGTTACCGTCCAGACACACATGTTTAATATTGCATGACATTGGACTGGTGGGGCGGCGAGTATTATTTAAAGGACATTAAAGCTTGTACAGTTAAACCAAATATAAAAAGAAAGAGCTTAAGATTGTTTGTTTTTGAGAAGGACTTTCACTGCTACTAGAGGTACGGCAAATAAGGGAATAATTGGAAGTCCCCAATACGAGGGAGAGTCATTATTTCTCTCATGTGGGTTGAAATCATTTGGGAAGCATTTGAAATTTGTAAGTTAAGGTGTTAAAAATACTTATATAGTTATAATCAATTCAATTTTTTATAGAATTTCCCGATTTCATGGCCTGTCGTTCTAGATGACATATATGGAAGTACAATGATTTGTATAACCAAGTGTCTGGCTAACTTGGTAAATGTTTGATTACGAAGACAAAATAACGTTATATAAGGACAAATGTACATGATAAATAATTGAGTTTACATTAAGGTTAATTTGTTTTCTCCGTGTAGATCATATTTGAACTCCAACAATTTTGTTACAGTGTATGAAGAACACCCACTAACCACCACCTCCATGGACGGTATGGGTGTAAGCCCGCATACATAAGTGGGTCCTGTTGCTCTATAAGCTTTATATTAACTCAGAACATTATAATTTGGCATAGCACATTAGGAATTACCATATGGGTCCATGATTTTATATAGGTCCCATACCCCGTAGCTCTAAAGCTTATGCCCTGTTACTTTAGAAGCCACATATTTAAATTTTAAGTGAAATTTTTACATTTTTTTTTACTGAAAACCTCCGGTCCTCGAAGGGTTAATAGAGTCATATTCGAAATATAACTTGTTGGTTCATGGGAAATAACTTAAATTCGGAATTTAAATTTCTCCACTTAACCACAGAAGGACAATTTTAAGACTTTCAAATTGAAGCTATATGAAATGACAAAAATTGCTCTTGAGTCGAACTTAGTGCGTTCATGGGGGAAAAATGTAAATACTTTCCATAATGACACTAACCTTAAATTAAAGGCAATAGTGTTCGCTAAAAACTCTAGGAGGACATTTGGCTGATATAATTTTCAGAATATCGAATTCTTGGCATGGAAATGTGAAAATGACAAAAAAGGTGTAGCGTCGAATTTAGTGCGTCCATGGGAAAAAATGGAAACACATTCATATATGACACTAACCCTAGATTAAAGCTAGCAGTGTTCGCTAAAAAAAAAGCAAGAATGACATTTGTCTGAAATAATGTTCAGAGTGTCGAATTCTTCGCCTGGAAATTGGAAAAATGTAAAAAAATGGCTCTAGAGTCGAAATAGAAGATTTGAAAAAAATGACTCTAGAGTCGAACTTAGTGCGTCCATGGGGGAAAAATGGAAATACTTTCCATAATGACACTAACCTTAAATTAAAGCTAAGAGTGTCCGCTAAAAACACTAGAAGGACATTTGTCTGTTAGCTTTACATTAATGGTAGTGTCATAGTATTTCCATTTTTTCTCCATGGAATCCGGACAAGTGTTCTTAGACAACTTCGTATTCCGCGATGGAAATGTTTTTTTTATATATTTATAACAATTTATTCTTCTTTAAAAATATGTTCGTAGTTCTATTTAATATGTTGCATATTGTAATTTTTTCTAATTGGCCGTCAGGCTTTAAATTACAAAATGGAAATAAATTCAAATTCAAAATTCAAATTCAAAGTCTACATTTTGGATACAAGGTTGATTGGATCAAATGGATCTACCGGTATATGTACGTGCGTATTTTCCACATAATTCCCTTTACGACGAGTCGGGGAATTTCTCCCTAGTCAGTGAGATGTGCACAATAAAATGTCGACACACAACATAATAACGACTCTGAATGCCTAATGCTTTTCCTAAAGAAGCTTTACATGACCTAGAGATTACATCCTTACTCGTAGTCACCGGCACGACTTCAACAAGTCCTCTGAAAAATGTTTAATGTTCTTTCAAAGATTTGAACCTCAATTTGGCTGAGCTTGTGAAAATTGATACGACTACGAGTATTGAGTTAATGTTTATACATTGTCGGCTCTATGTGATACATAGGTATCAGGCCAATCAATATGAAATCCGAGTTAATTTCTACGAATTTCTATCCTTTCTTGTGGTTAGTGGTTGAGGCCTACCTGCACCTCTGCTACTCTTTGGGTCGTAGCCTTAGATAACAACTCAAATCACTCACACAGCAAAACTCCCCGAATGGATGTTCTCAGTTCGGTCAGGCGGTGACAAAGGTTCCAGGGGATTCTAACCTCCAGTATCACTAGATTGCAGACTCCAGTAAAATTGTATATCATTCTAACTTTCAATTTATATAAATATGATTTCTCGATGTAAACCACGATAGCATTGACCATCACATGTGTATTACTTTTTATCAGTCGGTTGTGTTATCGGACGAGTCTGTCCTTGGGAGAGACAGACAGGCCATAAGTAGTAAACATTCTAAGTGAATTTTTTAGCATGGAAGTAATTGGTCACCGTTTTGTAAGACAATTTTTTTTTATAATTTTTATACCTTAGATTCTTACAGGAACTCGCTCTGTGGTGGAATCCGGCATGTATATCTATGCCTCACCTTTGAGCAAAATCTATAATCCAAAACTCTTAAAAGATCTACATCAGACATTGCCTCCGTGACACACAAAGTATGCTAGCGTGCCCCGTTCGGGTTTCTGTCTGGCATTCCCTCTAGTCAAATGTGGTGTCTTTGGGCTTATTGACCTTAGCGTTAATGTTGGAGTGGTTGTGTTTCTAGAAATCTTATTATCCCCCTAAGTTAGTTTATTTTTCTCAATTTGTTTAAACACTCGACTGTTTTTTTTTTCTGTGGACAAACGGAAGGGCTATATGGCTTAATACTTTTTAGGGCATTGCCATCCATATTTGTAGGCTAAGACAAATTACTAGTTGACAGTGAGCGGTGCTTTCATAGTTTGTAGCATTTCTGCTTTGGCAACGCTGTTGTGCTATGTCGGTCCTATAAGATCTCTCTTATTCGGCCCGCATGCATTTCTCATTGATTCGCTTGGAAATCGATTGCTATTTGCCTTTATCATGATACTTACATGTCTTTTCATTGTCACCCTGCAACATTTCGCCGTTTTCTCTGATTGCTTTGTTGCCGCCATTGTTGCCGGAACGTTTTCCCTGATGATTTTGTGATTTCAACATTTGACGTTGTTTGCCTTTGTTATTGGCCGGCTGTTGGCCACTGGATAATCCCGAGGTGGAGGAAAATTTCTTTTCCAAATGTTTACGTCCGGTTGCGGAAATTGTTGATGCTCCAGCTGCTGATGATGACGACGACGACGACGATGACGAAGATGATGCACCATTCTCATGTGTGGCCAAATTCTTATTTGATTTTTTATTATTGCCATTTTTTTGACGTTTGCCAATGTTGCTGCTGCTGCTGCCCGGCACCGTTCCCGTAGGATTGGATTTCTCAATTACGGCACCTCTGGCCGCACGCACTAGAACATCATCGCCCGATTCCATGGACAACACCAATTTGGATGACGAAGACAATGCGGGCGAGTACAATAGCTGGGATGCTTCAGCTGAGTGCCTCTTTCCGTATTTGGTAGATTTAATTTTGCGGCCAGTGTTGATGCTGCTGCTGGCGCTGGCGGCATTGCTGTTGCTGTTGCTGTTGGTTCTAGCGGATGATGCCAAGTTCTTTGTGCCATAAATCAATGTCGGCTGAAATGCCAACATGGCTAACAAAAGCACGGATGCCATTACGAGATTCATTTTGTAAAATGAGTTAAATTCTCCTCGCCGCAAATGTACGCAGATAAACAACCCCCCCGCCGAAATGTACGAGCACAATGTACGAGGATAGTAAATTGTGGGTTTTAGAAAGTTTTGTCTTGTTTGTCCTCGATCTCGTATGCGAAAGTTACTCCTTTCCGGGTTGTTGTCGTTGGTAATGGTGGTGGTGGTGGCGTTGGCGTTATTGCTGTTGCCTTGTGGTTTTGTTCAAGTGGGTTAGATTGCTGTTGGTTGCTGGCTGCTGGATTTTTGTTGTTGTTTGTGCGATGCCACTGCTACTGCCGCTGATGATGTTAGACTAAGAGTTTATAACTATTTCTGTGGTTGCAGCCAAAATCTGTAAAGCAAGAAGAACACATACAGAATACATTTAAAATGGAATATAATCAAACTGAAAATGAAAATGGGAAATGAGTTAAACTCACGACAGAGAGAGAGAGAGAGAGAGAAAAAAATACGAAGTCAACATCATTTACATTGTTATCTTTTTGTCGCATAGAGGAGGGGAGGGAGGCCGGAGCATAGAAAACAGATGGGAAAAATACATTTTAATTATTTTAAATTGCTTTAAGAAGTGTTGCCAAAAAAAACTTGAGATAACTGTCAACACAACATATGCCGAAAATTGGGTTACACAGTGAACACAAACGGCAATTGTATGTGTGACGTGAGAGCAAGGGTTGCGATTTCGGTTTTCCAGGGAACTGTATCAGCTTAACAATAACTTTGTTGGTAAAAAAAAACAGGAGAATATGTATTGAATTGGAGGCTTCAGTCTGTCGCTGCAAATATCTAGCCATATCGCTCATTTACTTGAATAGTGGCATAATTCAAAATTCACTTTATATATTTTTGGTCTTGGAAAAGCTGTAAATCTCTAATTTAAATTGGCTTTTGTTCTACTGAGTATTATGGATTCATATGACAGGTCTCCATATTATTGAAATAGCCTGCAGTTCTTTTTCTATATTTGGAAAGTACGACGAAATTGACTATTTTAAACGGCTCTCCGGAAAAAATCCTATTTTGAGTTAAGCCACTATTCAAGTAAATGAGCGATATGGTCTGTGCCACCCGGTTTACCCTTGGACTCAATATCTTAATATATATTTACCCTCGACACTGATTCACTGATACACTGATTCCCCGATTCCCTGATTCACTGATTCACTGACTCTGTCACGCAGTACGTAGGAATTTAAATAGGCATTCTATAATAATTCTATAAATAATAATAATAAAAAAAATAATATTTTTTTTTGTACAGAAATTGTGTTTTCCCCAAATTTTTTTTTTACCAAAATTTTTTTTTTACAATTTTTTTTTTTTTTACAAAAATTTTTTTTTTTCCACAAAATTTTTTTTTCCACAAATTTTTTTTTTCAACAAAATTTTTTTTTTCCACAAAAATTTTTTTTTCAGCAATCTTTTTTTTAACAAAAATTTTTTTTTTCAACAAACATTTTTTTTTGTCAACAAAATTTTTTTTTCCACAAAAATTTTTTTTTCCAACAAAATTTTTCTTTTAACAACAATTTTTTTTTCAGCAAACATTTTTTTTTCACAAATGTTTTTTTCCCCAATTTTATTTTTTTTCGAAATTTTTTTTTACAAAATAGTTTTCTCAAAATATTTTTTACAAAATTTTTAAAATTAAGTAACAAATACTTTCTCAAGCAAATTAACGGGCGCCATAGGCGCATTACAACTTACTAGTTAGAATATAACATTACTTTGTATTGTAAGAAACTAGAGGAGAGTGCACCAAATGACAAAATTCAGTATAAAAAGGTCTTTAACCAACAAAAAATAAGATCGTAATTTCATAAAAATTGACATCTACCACTGACTATTAGCCTCCATTCGTAGAAAATCGCCGACAAGATTTTTGGCCAAGATAAAATCATAGTTTTATAGTTGAAGAAGATAGCTCTTCATCCGTTCACTTTATAATACTAAAATGAAACCTTCTACCCATTGGTTTCTGTGGAATGATTTCTTTTGTCCCACTGTCATGTTTGCTCAAACTAAGCCAACAAAAATATATAAAAGAATTTTTTGGCTAAGCTCAAAATTAAGCTTATTAATTCTCCCGTTTACATGAATGTCTCTGTGTGTGTGTGTTTGTCTAACTGTGTATGTATGCGAGTATTTCTATCACCAACAGATCCAAAGCCAGAGCCAAATGTGTGTACACATTCGTGAACACACTCACACATAATAAATTTCCAATAACCACAAAATGAATGGATGACATTAAATTGCCATTTGAATTTGCATAAAGTAGACACACACACCCAACATAAATACACATACAGATGATAGAATCAAGACAGGTACATAAGATGGGGTTACACTTGAGATAAATGATCGGATGTTTATTTCATAATAAATAATAATAAAAAACAACATCAGCCAAGTGGCCACCACGACCACGCTTACAGGAAATTGTCCATAACCAAATCGCAATGTGGCTGCCCAATGTCCTCGATAGTCTCACGAATTCTATCTTTGAGGTCTTGAATCGACGATGGGCTGTTGGCGTAGACCTTGTCTTTCACGTGGCCCCAAAGGAAGAAGTCGCAAGGTGTTGAATCGGTGGCCAATTGTGATCTCCTCTTCGAGAGATAACACGGTCCGGAAAGTTTTCCCGTAAAAGAGCAATGGTTTGGTTGCTTGTGTGGCACCTAGCGCCGTTTTGTTGAAAGTAAACGTTGTCCAGATCAATATAATTCAACTCCGACCATAAAAAATCATTACTCGTCTGTCGATAGCGCAATCCATTCACCGTAACTGTTGATCCAATCACATTTTCGAAAAACTAGGGTCCAATAAACCGCACTAAACAGTCACACGTTGACTCATAATAACTCGAATCCTACTAGCGGGTCAACTCCGGCAAACTCTATGTTGGCGACCCCCTCTCATGTACACACGCACACATACGTCAACTTTGAATGTGGTTGAGTTAAATCACATTACTGTCTTAAACACACTTAACAACAAACAAACAAATACCATCAACATTTTCATAAACCATAATTTAGTTATTTACAGTTAGTTAATGGTATTTATTGTAGTTGTCGTTCTGTTCCTCATTCTTAACCGACATACAACCGACTAGTACGCATGTGTGTATATGTCAATGATAACGTCTACAATAACACATGCCAATGTATGGGGGAATGAGTTTGTGCGTCTCTTTCACATAAAGTAATCATCGTCTCAGTCCATGCATCGGGTTACGGGTGTCATGTACGATGACGCTTTATAACTTGATTAACATAATTAGTTAAGCATTGTTGTAATTTGTTGTTTTGTTGTTGATTTACTTGTGAAGTTTACTTTAGCACATATTACAATAAGTACTTTAGTCGTTATCATAAATTGCCATTAATTGTAGTCTGTGACATTTTAAAACTGTCAAATAATATGCGAAATTTCAAATGGATTTGCATTTGACTAAGTTGAGGTAATGGTGGTTGTTGTGGTCGCATTGTTCGACTGGGCTGTGGTCAGGGTAGAACAGTGACATGTGTGCGTATAAGTTATGAATTAAATACGATATGCGACTTTAATGAAACTTTGCGGAATTGTGGCACTAATGAAGAAACAATGTGCACATTAGAGTATGTTAATAGTGTTAGGGAGGATACAGGGTGTTCGACAACAGTTTGTGTTTAATTTGTTCTGTCAGAGTTGTTCGATTTCCATGATTATAAGCTACTCTAAAAGATGTTCAGAAATTAATGAATTTTCCAATACATTGGTGAAGGTTTCTGGCTCTTGTTAATACAGCTGACCAATTCCTATAACATCGTGTAACGCCATCAAATCGTAGCTTCGAAGTGGCCAGTTGACATCGTCAATATGACTGATAAGACTAACTTGGTTGGCAAAATATCGAATGGGGCGTGGGTAGTGCAGCAGGGCTTACCTTCCTAAATCTAAGTTAAAAGATCATGCCTTCAATCTCTGGCTACAAATAACAGTTTATTGTGCATCCGCAGCGAAATGTCGTTGCCGCCGGTGCGGGTTTTCCGATCCCCAGATGTGGCAGTTTTGTCTGTTAACATGGACGTTTTGCTGAAAATCGAATAATGTCGGTTCTTTGGTTGATGCGTAAACTGATGAGTTGTTGGATCGGATTTTGTGTAAGGATTTCCGTAGAGAAAGAGCTATTTTTGGCAGAGTGACATATGATTCAAAAAGTAACCACTAGGAACTTTTCTTACTTATTTCCCTTGACATTCCGTGAAGGAACAGAAGGGGAACTTCTATCGAATCAGTGAGCTGTGCGCGCCATATTTGCGTATACTCACTAACCGGGACCTACTGTTACGATCCTACTGTTACGAACGGCTTATGATTTTTATAGAGAAGTTTTTACATGGCTTAGAGAGTTTTAATGGTCTTACCCGGTTTTAAAACTGGGTTTACTTGTGTGAAACCTACCACCACACCGCGGCCGTCCACTAGGAAGCGGTGCAGAAAAAATACTTTAATTACTTACTTCCCTTAATATTTTATTAATGAACAGACGTTCCTTCTAATCAGTGAGCAATGTACGATATAATTTCTAGACTACTGTTTAAAGCCGGCCCCGAACGGCAAATGCTTTTTCTAGAGAAGTTTCTACATGACTCGCAGATTACTCTCTTTTCTCTTAAAGTCGCCAGCAATTACAAGGTGGAAACATCCGTTGACAACATGTTTGATGGTCTTTCCAGCATGAGAACTTGGGTTTACAGTGGGATAGTCGAACACTCTACCTTTCATACTACAGTATCGATATTCCCTTTAGAACACCACAGCGTATGATGACTATTAATTGCCTTACATGCAATATTAAGTATACGCTGCAGTGCACCTCAGAAACATGATTAGTCGCTTCTTAGCGTTAAGACATGCTAACATTAATTTAAATTAATTTTATCCGCAACTATCCCCTAAACTACCATCCTGCACGTATACTTTAAATTAGAAACGTTCATTAAAAAAAATGCCTTGCCTTAAAATGATAAATGCATCAAATCCTTATTGCTCCCTCAGTACGGCTTTAAGAGAAAAGCGAAAAGTTTTTCGACGTTCCCAAGTTCTTTGGGTATTTCTTGTTGGCCGTGCCTTAACCATTACTACTAACGCTAACGCCCCAACAACTCAACGAAAGCAATTAATTTTAAATAGTTCAGCAGAAGATGAAAACAAAAAAAAAAATGGAGAAACGCAATAGAAATTAAGACAGCGTAAGCAGCTGTAAGGAAAGCGGGGACGAAGACACCAATAAAGCACAAGAAACTCGTTGCAATCGCCCGGTGCATAATAAAGATAAGAAGAATACTAATTAAGTAGAAAGAGATGGAGAGGAGAAAAAAACAGCAAAAAAAAACTTAAAGAAAAATATTTGCATTGGAAAGGGCTTTAAAAGTGTTTGTGCCCATAAATTACCGTACGGGGTTTCTTTTAAAAAACAATAAACAAAATTTTGGAAATTATGACACGTTTTTGTTACAAATTCTTTTCGTTTTGTGAATTTATGCAAATAAATAAAAACAAGTGATTTCATTGTTGAAGCTGTAAAAAATGCATTGAATTTAGCTGCCCCTATAGAAGAGTTTAAAATGAAACCGTAGATATTCTTTACGTTTCCCCCTAAAGCTTTAACACAAAGCCTCACATTTGGTCCTCGTACTTTTAGGAGGTGCATTGGTTTGCCACACTTCACCATTTATTTTATTGTGTCCAGTTTAAATGTCCGCCTGCATTCGTATTGTGGCCGATGTGTGTGTGCACTTGTTCGCATGTGTTGGCTGTTTTATCGTAAATAAAAATTAATTTGTTTGTTTTGTTGAGAATTTATGTTTTTTACGATAGCATAAATTTAAATGACGCTGTTGTTGCTATTGCTGCCAGTTTGTGTTTTATCTCTTGTGTTTTTTTTTGGTCCATTGCAATTAAAAATGAAGAAAATAAAATATTTCAATGCGTTTTTAGTTGAAATAAAAATAATTGAAAGACCGAATAGTGGGCATTGCGGCATATTTGCAACAAAATTGTATCCTGAGTTATGGATGGCAATTTATATACAAAAAAACCATAAAGCCCTTCCAACTTTTTTGGTTGCCCCTTAGACTGAAGCTAATCTGCTTGGAATGATTTCCAACTCCCACAGTGATTGTATTTCAATTTTACTTTTATATTATTTAACGATTTATTTCAAGTCTTCATTTTTTTTTGTTCTGCCTGTACTTCTGATAAATGTTCTTTATATGGTTTATAAATGAGCTTGTTTTTATCTTATACGCTTCGACGACTTTAACTAACACATCTCTCTTTTGAACCTTAACTCAAAAATGCCAATTGTGTCGAAATGTCTTATGGTCTTTCAGACCAAAAGTTAGAAGAAATAAAAAAAAAGAAACACAAGGGAGCGCCAACTTTAGCTGTCATTCCTTAACACCCACGTGAAGGAATGCAGTTGCTGCTTTGAAACAAAAACAAAGGAAAAATGAAGTGAAACATACAGAACTCTAATGGTTGTTTTACTTTAAAGGCGCCTTACATTGGGAAGCATAATAGTAGACATCTCCTGGGCTAGGTCAAGAATGATAATAGACTAATAGACTAGACAATTGATAGGGTTGCTAAAGTCCACCTTACACTGGGAACAGGCTTGTGGTCAAGCACTCTGTTGGACATAAAAATATCAAAGTCGTTTTGATATTCGTTCAACATACTCGTTTAAACATCAAAGAACACTTTGCAGTATCTTAATATATATTTACCCTCGACACTGATTCACTGATTCACTGATACACTGATTCACTGACTCTGTCACGCAGTACGTAGGAATTTAAATAGGCATTCTATAATTTTCTATAAATAATAATAATAAAAAAAATAATATTTTTTTTACAGAAATTGTGTTTTCCCTAAATTTTTTTTTTCCAAAATTTTTTTTTTTTACTAAAATTTTTTTTTCAACAAAATGTTTTTTTCCACAAAATTTTTTTTTTCAACAAAAGTTTTTTTTTCAACAAAATTTTTTTTTCCACAAAATTTTTTTTTTCAACAAAAGTTTTTTTTTTCGACAACTTTTTTTTTTCAACAGCATTTTTTTTTTCCACCAAATTTTTTTTTTTTCAACGAAAATTTGTTTCCATGTTTCAACGGGCGCCATAGGCGCATTACAACTTACTGGTAAAATATATTCGTCAAATGGCAATGTTTGAGCAATATTTTTTGCAAAATTAACATACATGGGTTCATAAAAATATCTGCCTGTTTCCATAAAATCCATTTCTTCATTCATTACAAATCGTCAATATGAAAGCGTTATAAACTGGGTTTTAGGCAGAATATATTTCTGGGTTTTCAGATATATGTTAGATACTACTGATAAAACCCCATTTTATTGCGCCTTCAATTTTGACAATTTGTAACTAACGAACAAATTCGTTTTCCAGAAACAGACAGTAAATCTTACTCCAATTGATCGGCAGAAAATAGTCCCCAACCAGTCCTAGCATATAATAAATCAGCAATAGCTCCGAACCTGTACTCGTTCGCATTGTTTCACAACGTAACGAGTTTTTCTTACATGAATAAGGTCGTCATTGATCTGGAATTTATTTTTAAAAATATACAAACTGTTCGTAGCTCTCAGAGAATATGTTTTGTAACCGCAAATGTAGAGTAGAGTGTTTGCCTGATCGTCTTCGTCCAGTCATTCTAGTCATCCTTAGCCTAACTCTGCAACATATGTGTGTGTATATGTCTGCAAAAATTAATGAAGTTTTAACAAGCATTTTAAATGACAGCTGCCATTGAAAGTATTCTTTTTTCTTTCTCCCTCCCTCTTCCTCTCTCTCACAATCTCCCTTTCGCAGTAGCAGCATAGCGATAGCATTGACAACAGTTATTGTAGTTGTAGTAGTGATGGTAACACTAACTAGAACGTACTTTTGGCACCAAAACATGGACACAGACACAGCCATAGACATAGACAAGGCTACATAAAGAGATAGAGAGAGAGAGAGAGAAACAAAACGGGAGACCCTAAGCATTTGTTAAGCTGAGCATTAAAGGGATATGGGGAGACAACACCAACCAAAACGCAGCAACAAGAAAAACCTGCATACTTGTGTGTGTGTGTGTGTGTGCGTGTGAATGGGAATTTTGCTTTAGTCGCTCCTGCTCGTGTTGTGTTGGATGGCAGAGTGATGTGATAAATTGCCAAATGATTTAAAAGTCAGTGTTTGTAGTCGAGATAACAGAGTGATTTAGTTGAGTTCTCTTCTGTTATGTCTTCTTGCGTTAGTGATTCGTTATTGTCGTTGTTTGTGTTTTTCTTTTGATTTATACAAATAAATTGCTTTTCGAAAACTTCAAATGAGTATTGTCCTTTCATTCATCGGAAACAAAATGCAATTTAATTAAAATGTTAACAAAAATATGAGACATTTCGTTTTCCTGTGCGTTTCCTTTCATTGAATGTCAAAGTCAATGAATTGACATTTGTTATTGATTTTTGTTTGTCTAAATTACTCTCGAATGCAAAATAGAAAGATGAATGAATTCATTTTGTAAACGGTTTAGAGAATTAATCTCCGTCATGAGTTTGATATGATCGGCATACTCATGTAAGATTTATATCCACTCATTGGAAATAAATTTTGCCGTATTATGACTTCTAGGATTGAATGTCCGAGGTGGATTTGACCGCCAAGTATGACATGGCAACAATTTTTTGGGTAATTCATGCCGTTTTATTCACGTTTTTTTACTTTGAAGTGGTTAACGACTACTAGCGAATATTATTCACAGTCGTTGAACAGATAATTTAAAATCAAATTTTAGAGTAAGCGGAAACGGAGTAACTTGGAATGAAAACAGTGCTAGGCGCTCAGGTATTCCAAAAATCCATAGATTGATACCTGTTTCAACATACTGATTATTCGCTGTTTACAAACCTGAAGAAATGGTTCGGCATTAAGAGATTACCGTCGAATATTAGGCATTCCTGCTGAACACATTTCACATTCAAATGCTTTGCCGTCATGTCAGAACTTCATTCATTGGACAACGAATTAATACTCCATACGAATGTATTATCTGGATATAGCCACCCACAGATTAGTTTCTTTTTAAATCTGAAGAAATTTTTTATTGGTAAAAAATTTGGATTGAATTGATCCACTCATGGCCGAATGACTTGTTAATTACAAAACATATCGAGCCCTGACCAAGAAAGGGACGTAGGCGCAAAAAAAACAGTACAGGATATGGTTTCTTGTGTGGTGCTTACAATCAGGGCATTTTTAAATAGCTCGACTCCGACTTCAGATGTTCAATAACAAAATTTCGAAAATTGTATTTCCGTCCACTATTCCTATAGTCTATGTTACCCCTTAAAGATAAAAAAGTTCATAAAATTGAAAATAATTTTATTCATTTACCAAAATAACACCTCTTGTTAGAAAACCTTCTATAAAAAATCGCACAAAAACAAGTTCGTAATTTTCATTTATTTTGAGCTGCTTTTCGAGGATTATTTGGTAAAACAATGGACTAAATGTACAGAGCTAAAAACAACTTTTTTTGTCCACTAAAAGGTAACCACTTATTTAAAGAAGTGCCATCGTTTCGCAACTGCCCTCGTCTGTTGCATTCACAAGCTATCGATAATTCGCATGACTCAATAGCAAAGAGCAAACTGAATTGCACCATTCCCAAGCAATGGTACATGTCACCGACATCCGTTTCACCATTTAGCAAAAGAAATGAAATTCATTATCCTCCAGCTATATGCGTTCAATTTATTGCCCCCACCCCCCTTCCGCACCAGTCGAAGAAAGCAAAACGAAAAAAAAATGCAAGCAAATTAAGGAATATCTGGAATACCTTTTTGGAAAATAATACAAACGGTTTATTAAAATCATTATTGTAAGCATTTATAAAGGAGCGTAATTTTTCTATTACATCTGTTACAGCTGGCCCCACACCTCTGCACCCAATTGCGAATGAATTGTGGACCATCATCAACTACAAAAACGAAGTTGGAAATAACCTTTTTGAACAAGAGAAGTGGAAGCACAATATTTTTTTGGCCGTTCGTTTTCTTTGAGTTTGGGACATACTTAAAAAAGTTTTTGTCGCTTTTTCCGCTTTGCTTTCGTTGTTGAGGGCACAGGAAGAAAGTTGGCAAAAAAATAAAAATAGGTACTTAGTTTCAATTTATGTTGCAATTGCTGTTGCTATCGCTGTTGCCGTCCTAGCTCCTGGTGCAGTTGCTTCAAACAAAGTCCCTCATTATGTCCTGTTACAATTAGTGCCAGTTGTATCTACTTTAATTTTTATGTTATTCTCTTCAGCTTTTCAAATTACGTAAACCAACCACTACCACTCAGATGATGGCTTTTTTAGTGGCTTTCTCAAGTGTCCAACAGTACCAGCCAGTCAACACACAGTCGGCCACTGCGAAATATCAGCTTGGCCATCAACGTTGATGAGTGATGGCTGGTGGCGATACTTCAATGAGTCGTTTTCTGTTGGTCATTGCAGGTGCAACAACATCAAAGGTTGCCAAAGAGTTAATACAGTCATTTGGACGGTTTTTTTTTCTCTTGCTTTATCGCCAACTTTTCCTTTGAAGCCTTTGAGTTTTTTTTTTATAAGAGGTTTCTTCTTCGTTGGATCCATGCGTGGTGTTGTATCAGCATTCGATGCCGTCGATGAGTTATCCTGGCAGAGAAAGAAAATATAACGACCTCATATTTAGTCACTTAGTCATAGGCCAGTTGATGGGTGCCGGCAGTTGAAAGCCGAATGTAGTCAGTCAGATTGCTTTGCCCTTTAGCCAACTTTTCCTTTGTAAACTTAGATTTTAAAGTAATTGAGTCGGAACTGGATTATGATTTCCACGGGGTTGGGTCGAAGCGAATTACAAAATTTGACAGTCGTTTAAGACATTTTTTTTTATTTGCTACCTTAGTAAAGTACTGGTTATTACTGTCAAGAAATTTGAGTTTACACTGAAGAAATCGTACTGTTTACTTGACCAATATTTCGAAAATATACAGAATGCTCGATAGAACGAGCAATTATGGAAACACCATTTGTCATCAATTAATTTCTGGCTGTATTTGTGCAAAAATTGTGTAAATGTGGATAGACTGAACAAGGAAGGAAACGTATAATCTCATCAGTTTCACTATTTTGTCTTAGAACAGAGATGATGAGAGAAGAGAGTATATATTTAATGTTAGTGTCCCTGTTCTAAATTTTTAAGAGGTTTGACATCAATATTTCCAAAAACCATTGTATTAGCCTTCGCGATCCAAGATTTCGCTGCCGCCAACTTAGCGACAGATAACTTATTTGAGAAACTTGAATGAATGGAGAGTCATTGAATGAACTTCAATGCTTCAAATTAATTTTGTGAGTCTTGCTTCATTTTATTTTGTTTTTTTTTTATTTTTATTATTTAAATATTTTTTTTGTCTGTCGACAGCCAAATGGAGATTGATGAGTCTTCAATACTTATATACTTGATGGGGTCCATGGGTTGACACAGTAGTATGAGGTGTTCGTATTAAAAATGGTCCAAATTGGGCGAACAATTTACGGGTTTACGGATTAAACCAATGTGTGCTATCTTAATATATATTTACCCTCGACACTGATTCACTGATACACTGATTCACTGACTCTGTCACGCACTACGTAGGAATTTAAATAGGCATTCTATAATTTTCTATAAATAATGATAATAAAAAAAAAATATTTTTTTTTTGTACAGAAATTGTTTTTCCCCAAATTTTTTTTTACCAAAAATTTTTTTTTTTCAAAATTTTTTTTTTGACAAAATTTTTTTTTTCAACAAAAATTTTTTTTTTTACGAAATTTTTTTTTTTTACAAAATTTTTTTTTTAACAAAAATTTTTTTTTTCAACAAAATTTTTTTTTCAAGAAAAACTTTTTTTTTCAACAAAATTTTTTTTTCAAGAAAAATTTTTTTTGGAACAAAATTTTTTTTTTTCAAGAAAAATTTTTTTTTTTTCAACTAATTTTTTTTCCATATTTCAACGGGCGCCATAGGCGCATTACAACTTACTAGTATTGAATATTTTCACACTAAAATATTGTTGTTTTTGGAGAAGTTTCTCTCTGTTTGCAAGAACATGCGCTAAATTGTGTTACTCGAAGTCCAGGACCCTGGGAACCCCTTGAAGTGAAACGAAATCGAAATAGGTATTTGTTTTTAAGAATTTTGAATTATATTGGATTTATTTTTGGCTCCAGGTCATATAGAAAAAAAAAAAATGATGTTGTTGTGTTCGTTATTTTTTTATTTAATTCTGGCAAATACCCGCTACTTCGTATATTTGTTTAATTGCATTGGTTTACCAAAAAATTCCTAATACCGACTCAGAACCTTTATCTTTTTATTCCAATTTTTGGCGGTCGATATTAATTTGAAACACATGTTGACAATGTTTTAATTTTCCTTATTTTGGACCCTTTTTCTACTATTTGCAACTGCCTGGAACAATTTTCGAAAAAAATATTTCCTTTCCACTTCGAGGCCTTTATGATCATTTTTAAAACGTTTTCCCACATCCTCTATATTATACTCGTCTTGGACCATTTTTGTCGTCTTTTCAGTATTCTAAAACTTTTTTGGTTTCCCCAAATTTTAAATTATTTTTCATTTATATATTTCACCAGTTTTGTAGCCCTTTTCCATTTCTTCCAAAAATGTAATCATTCCTGTCGATTAAAGGTTTTTTGTTCTCCCCCTTTTGTACCTTTTTTTATCCCGTTTTGGTACGTTTTTTCGTCCCTTCCCTAATTTATTTCCACCTGTTGTTGCCCAACATTTGTTTCGCCATTTTATTATTTTGTTTCCTTTTTATCCCGTTTAGCCAATGTTTC
The DNA here is from genome assembly GCA_958296145.1 of Hydrotaea cyrtoneurina. Lineage (NCBI taxonomy): Eukaryota > Metazoa > Arthropoda > Insecta > Diptera > Muscidae > Hydrotaea > Hydrotaea cyrtoneurina. The sequence continues at coordinate 13,991,239 of OY282515.1, forward strand.
GTCCCTTCTCTTACTATTGTCCACATGTTTTGCAAAAATTTGTTTCACTTTTTTTCCCCTTTTTGTAACTTTTTTATCCCGCCTTGGCTACTTTTTCCTCCCAACTTGAAGTTATTTCTACCTGTTGTAGATTATTTCTCATTTATATCATATCAGTTTTGGGAGCGTTTTGGACCCTTGTAGTACCCTTTTCCTATACTTTAATTTGTTGGCCCATTTCTGTGGATTCCAATTTTGTTCACACATTTTTGTTTTTTTTTTTCCATTTTGTACTTTTTTTTTATCCCGTTTTGGTACGTTTTGTCCATTTTTCGCCCCTTCTCTAACTACTATCCACATGTGTTTGGACAAATTTGTTTCATCCTTTTTTTAGTACCCCCCTTTTTATCCCTTTTCGTCCCATCTCTATTTCGTCTCCATCTATCACATATCTATTTCGTCTCCACCTACCCAGGAGTCACTTCAAATTAATAGAAATTTCCATGAAATCCAAATTCTAGGCGCTCAACATATTAATTAGTCGCTGTTTACAAACCTGAAGAAATGGTTCGGCATTAAGAGATTACCGTCCAATATTAGTCATTCCTGCTGAACACATTTCACATTCAAAAGAACAGTCAGCCTCGTAAGAGTTTTATTTATAACACTCTTACGAGGTTGACTGCGGTTGCCTTCGTCAATCATCTGTAGGAGGTAATCAGTTTTAAATAGGCATTTTTTGACGCTGATTTTTGCACACAATTCACTTTTCAGAATTGACTTAATGTGTACCCAGGAGTCACTTCGAATTAATAGAAATGTATACTGTACAGCGGTATTCGACCCAGTCGACTCTTACTGCCTTGTCCTATTATTTACTACTAGTAAGTTGTAATGCGCCTATGGCGCCCGTTGAAATATGGGAAAAAAATTTGTTGAAAAAAAAAAATTTTGTGGAAAAAAAAAATTGTGTTGAAAAAAAAAATTTTTGTTCAAAAAAAATTTTCGTTGAAAAAAACATTTTGTTGAAAAAAAAAATTTTTCTTGAAAAAAAAAATTGTTGAAAAAAAAATTTTTGTGGAAAACAAAAATTTTGTTGAAAAAAAAAATTTTGTAGAAAAAAAAAACTTTGTTGAAAAAAAAAAAATTGGGAAAAAAAAATTTGGGAAAAAAAAAATTTTGTAAAAAAAATTTGGGGAAAACACAATTTCTGTACAAAAAAAAAATATTATTTTTTTATTATTTATTATAGAATTATAGAATGCCTATTTAAATTCCTACGTACTGCGTGACAGAGTCAGTGAATCAGTGTATCAGTGAATCAGTGAATCAGTGTCGAGGGTAAATATATATTAAGATCCTTACTTTTACTTCAGTTGCTGTGATTTTTGTTTTCCTGTTTTCACATTTAATTTATAACTATTCCAGAATGTGAATGCGTGTGTGTGTGTGAGTGCATTGTTGTATTATTTTACTAGTGGTTTCCTGATTTTTTCCACAACATTTTATTTTCACCGGACATTGGGGGGGGGGTGGACACAAGCGGAGGTGGCGGAAAGTAAAAGGGAGGCTTAAAAATGTATGTGTGTATGTCGTTGTATATATGTATGCACATTGACTTTAGTTTGCAATTTTGTTTTAACTTTAATTGTTCTCGAGTGGATAGTACGAGTAGTTGCAGGATGTAACCTGCCCCACTCGCTGGTGATACTTTTTGCAGCTGCATTTGCTGCTGTAGTTGTGGTTGTTTCGTTATTTTGTGTGTGTGTTATTTATTTTTTCGGGCTGTAGTCATAATCATCAGCAGGTTAAGTTTTTCTTGAAGTGACTTTCTCAAGTTGTTTGACTACGATGATGTTTGAAGCAGTTGTCCTCCTCCACAGCGGCTGCTACGTCTCCTTCTCCGTCTCCGTCTCTCTAAACACTCGTGCCAAGTTTTCGCCTACTTATGGTTACAGGACAGAACTTAATAACAATACATACAAACATTCACTTCAAAATACACACATACATTCATGTATTCTATTATTATGGCAAAGAGAAACAGGAAATAGTAAAATACCAACTAAATTCATAAACAAAAAAAAAACATAACGGAAGAGTAAATGACACTTACACCGAATTGTAGTGGCTTTCGTTAAAACTTTTTTGTTTTTAGTTTCGTGGTGTTAGTGATAGTGACTGTGAGTATAACTGTAGTTGTAGATATTTTGTTCGTTGTAATTGTGATTTGTTTAAATACTTTATGTACTCGTACTTACTTCTTCGTAGTTGTGAAGTGTTCTTAATTGGATTGTGTATTTGAAAGCAAGTTCTCTGCAGTGAAAGTGATTTGGCTATGGAAGCCAAGTGAACTATTTGTTCAAGTGTTTTTTAAAATCTGTAATTCAAGTTGTTGTCAAGGCTTTAGGTTTCTATTTAAAATTGAATCAGAGTAATATTCTTGCGAACATTATTTGAGAACGACAACGTTTTACAACAGGGTAATTATAGACGTCGAACGAACCGCGAACTGTGTGAGCTCACCTTCCGACCTTAAGGCAGTTGAGAGCAAAATACAGCTATTGAGCCTTGCCGCCCGAATGAATCCATGCACTCCAGCCAGAGAGGTCCTGAACGACAACTACTACAAATACTCAACACCATAGTCTGCTAAAGTATTCCGTACTTATGCTTAGTACAATTGAGTCAATTAATGTCGTTGACATGTGACAACATTTTATGAAAATTTCAATGAATATCACAACACTGATTCAATGTGTAAATGTCCACCGTACAAGTACAATCAGCGTATTTCACCGGGTTGTTTTAGTTTATCGACAGTGGACGACTGTTTGCTTAGCCCGACTTAGCTCACAACAACAATCGAGTTTTCCTTCACATTTCCCAGCATCTTAGGAGGTATAGCATTTTTTCCGACAGATGGTTTCGAGTAGTTGCCGTGAGCTTTGCTTTTCAACTAACACCACAAAAAGAAAAATATTTGGGATATTGGATATTTAGGTTCTCGACAACAATAACTCACTCTCCACCTCCCTATATCACTATTTCCTCTCTCTCTCTCTCTCTCTCTCTTCCCCTCTCTCTCTCGCTCTTCCCTCTCTCTTCCTCTCTCTCTCTCTCTTCCTCTCTCTATCCCCTATCTCCCCTCCTGTCTCTCTTTTCCCCTCTCTCTCCTCCTCTCTCTATCCTCCTATCTCTCTCTTTTTCCCTATCTCTATCTCTCTTCCTCTCTCTATCCCCTATCTCCCCTCCTGTATCTCTTTTCCCTCTCTCTCCTTCTATCTCTCTTCTCACCTCTCTATCCTCCTATCTCTTTCTTTTTCCCTCTCTCTCTATTTCCCTCCTCTCTCTCTCTCTTTCCCTCCTCTCTCTCTCTTTCCCTCCTCTCTCTCTCTCTACTCCTCTCTCTGTACCCATCTCTCTGCCACTCCGTCACTATAACTCTTTCCTCTCTCTATCCCCTATCTCTCTCACTCTTTCCTCTCTATCTCCCTTTCCCTTTCCTTCTCGATCCTCTTCACTTTCTGTATCCTCCCTCCCGCTCCCTATTTAATCCCTCTCGCACGCTCACTATCTCTATCTCTTCGACCACAATAACTCCCTCTGTATCTTCCTATTTCTATATCGCTCTCTCTCGAAGATGTTTGGGTTCTCGACAACACACTTTATTTCTCTCTTTCTCTTTATCACTCTCTCTCTCTACCTCTCTCCGTCCCTGTCTTTCTCTCTCTCGAAGATATTTGAGTTCTCTCTACAACTCTTTATTTCACTCTCTCTCGAAGATATTTCGGTTCTCGACAACTCTCTTTACCTCTCTCTTTATTGCACGCTCTCTCTCTCTCGAAGATATGTGGGTTCTCGACAACTCTCTTTATTTCTCTCTCTGTCTCTCTCTCTCTCTTTTTATCACTCTCTTTTCTCTCTCTACCTCTCTCCGTCCCTTTCTTTTTCTCTCTTGAAGTTATTGGGTTCTCGACAACTATCTTTATTTCTCTGTCTCTATTTTTCTTTTCTATCTCTCTCTCTCACTCTACCTCTCTCCGTCCCTCACTCTCTCTTTCTCTCTCTCACACTTTCTCTCTCTCACACTCTCTCTCTCTCTCTCTCTCTCTCTCTCTCTCTCTCTCTCTCTTTACCTCTCTCTATATCTCTATCATTCTTAACTCTCTCTTTATAACTATCAATGTGATATCAGTGTATCACTTTGTATACGTTTTCTTCTTTACGAACAGCTCACTTTGTTGCTTTTTAATTTATCTTCACATGTCTTTATGGTTTTAGTTATTTTTATGAATCTCAGTTCCTTCAAACGATGAACTGTTCATCCATAGGCATTTAAACAAAAATGCCGATATTGAAGCCCTGTAAAACGACTACTTTTCATTTATTTAGAATGTGTTTTGAAATAGTATTTCGACATGGTGAAATACAGCTTTATGTCAGTTATTCCGATTGTATTTTGTTCGAACACTATCTGCATCTTTATACAATATCACAGATACAACAGTGAACGACTTGCATTCTTCATAAAAAAAACCTTTTAAATTCTAAATCTCATTAAAATCTCAACATTTACCTCACGACTACGAATAATAAAAAGAAAATATTTCAAATCTTTAATCTTAAAAATATTCTTATTATTCATTTAATCCCATTCCCACCCACCATAAAATGAAAATTTAAAATTTCTTTTCAAACTGCACAAAATGTTCTCCATAGACAAATTTATGATGTCTGCAAAATATTAGATAAACTTTCAAATGATCCCCCGACGGCTATATATACCAATGTATCCTGCGTACTTTTGCGTATTTGGGAAAACTTCTATTTCGCAAAACATTTCGTACGGCAGTAGCAAACTAATAATGCAAAAATACAACCATAAATCTTCCAAAAGAACTTAACCAAAAAAAAAAAAAAAAGAGAAAATATCTTTTCAAAACAACAAAACGAAATGATGAAGAAGCTTGGAAAGCATGTGAGAAATCAACAAATGCAGAATGTTGGCATTTTGGATTTTAAACATTCGAATGGTACTCGCATGCAAATAACCGGAAACGGAATAAGAGCGGGGTGGGAAGGGGCTTGGGGCGGAAATGCATTCATTCGCTGTTGCTGCAAATCCCGTATTAAACGCTTCCAGAAGAAAAAGTAACGAAGGAAATGGTAACCATAAAATGTTTGCCAACAAATATCATCGCTTGGCCAGAGATATTCTATGAATACAAAGTATGATCTCCTAAGTGTACGTAAGTTTACGAGGATATATACGAGTATTTGAGCCTTAAGAAGATTTATGCAATGCTATGCCAGAGGAGGATAGTTTTATGAGTACATATGAGTACATTTGATCACAGGAGCGTATTGAATAGCTGATTGAGGGACAAAATGATGACAAAATGGCCTAGCCTTTTTCGCCCGATCTATATTTGTGATTATAAAAGTTCATAAGACTTGATTTGGAGGGAAACCAAATCAAATTTTAGAAACCTTTGAATCTTGGAATTTTGATAAATTGTTAAAATTTAATAATCTTGCGAGACTTAATCTAAATAAGGGGGGACGCATAAAGGGAGCTCTCTCGAGAATATTCAATAGTAATGCGGTGCCGATTAACACAAAACCACGTTTACGCCGTTACTTCTCTATGCATTTCCAAATGGAAGTTTTCCAAAGGAAAATTTATCCCAACATTCTCTCAAATTGAACAGAATCCAATAAAATCATAAATTGTGTGGCAAAATCTTCATTAAGAGTCAAACGGGAATCAAAGTCTAGAAAGGATCAAATATTTTTAACTGAGGGTTTTGCTAGATGAAGACATTTGATTGTGAACACCTCCGAAGGAGTGGTTATCCACTCAAACTGTTTACACACATTTTTCTATAATACTCTTTTATCGCATACAATTTAATGCCACTTCAGCAAGTGGTATTCGAGAATGCTGTCCAATTGTTTTCTATTATGAAGTCATAACAAACATTTAAAGTAGAAAATATAGTTGCCCAAAATCCACGCAAATGATCAGCACAATATACACGACGTACTAGTTTCATTAGCATACCAACCTGATGAATGGTATGTACGTTTTCCTCTCTTTTGGGTGAGATTAAATCCCTAAACTAATGGCCGACCTTTGGACCAATATCGAATACACACTAACATTTTAATGATTTTTTTTTGTTCTTACTGGAAGAAGAGTGTACGTTTTTGGATTTATTAAAGATGTCAAGGGTCCTGTTGTGAAGACGGTGAATGAAGCAATGCGACTTTTACTTCAAAGTATGAAGTAAAAGGACATCAGAAGGTGTACCTTTAGGTATGCGTATAATCAGCAATTGTAGTTATTGTCCTTTGAACCGTGATATGCCAATTTATAGCCATTTTGCCAAGTGAATTATTTCATCCGAGTAATAAATAAAAATAAACGACAGTTTTTTTTTGTAGATTTTGTAGGTTTTTCTACGAATATTTGATCCAGCACTCATGCTCCACACTTTAACCATTTTTCACTCACTTACACACTCACACGTGTATACGAGTATATATAGAATCTAAGGAACTCGATCCGGAGGTTACTAATATTTCAAACGTACTCGTACACACCGTGGCCGTGTGTTTGTGTATGTGACTCATGCATGGAGCCAGTATTGTTGTTATTGTAATTCAATTAGCTTCATGGAAAAGTTGACTATACGCTTGGAATATACACCCACATCCACTGTACACCGTACACACTCATGTGCACATATTTGAAGGAAGGACACTCAAAAACACACTTTAAGTGTCGCATTTAAATTCCATGTTCTATTCAAAGTAGAAGTTGAGTTGTTGGTTGTACGTGCCATTTAACTTGAACCCCGACCGACCGACCATCCGTTCCTTTCGTTCTTTCGTCCATTCGACCGAATGAACATTCAATGAATACCTGAAATATGAATTCCAACACAGCCATACACACACATGTATGCCGAGTTGGATAGTAGGATGTAAAATGTACCAATGAATGAATTTCCTTTCCAGCATCAGGGCCAATTTAAAAAAAAAACCCAATTCCTTCACATCGAGTCTTTGCCGGTGGGTGCAGTGCAGTCCTGGTCGTCTGTAATTGTTTGGGTACTTCTCACTACTCCTTCTCTCTCGATGTGTGATTTTTTTGCCCGAATGTATGAATGCAATCATAAATAAAGTTTTCTACTCACATACACACGAATAAAGTTTTTCTGTGGCTTTTGGACTCATTTATTACATCCTTTTTCACTGTACCCAAAAACAAATACGACACACAACAACAACAACAAAAAGCGGTCAGAGTGGCCAGACTTTCTCACAGACTCTGATCACATTCATATCCTCGACCTCAGAGTATGTGTGTGCGTGCGGCTGGAAGTGTGTATATTTGTCCTTCCTTTAATGCTGTATCCACAAAAATCATATTACATTACGTTGCCTTGGGAAATCTTGGGATTCTTTTTACGCTTTTGTTGCATGGGCGGCGTAAAATACACACACATCTTGTGAGTGAGTTTGCTCGCTTGTAGCGAGGGCATTGTGAAAGTTTTATTGATCAAGAGATATTACGAATTGCCTGCATTTTTCTCTGCATCGACTGCACAGACTTCATTTGCAAGTAATCTTCAAAATGAATGACTATTTATACTTTTTGATATTAACAAAGATTAACCCCCCATATTTATAAAAATTTAAAAAACCTTTGTTAAGAAAAATGTGTGAAAATGGTTTTTGTATTATGACATTTTAATTTACAGAGACTTCCTCAACCGACACAGTCTTAAATTAGGCTAAGGCTTTTTGTCATCAAACCTAGAATCGTATATTGGCCAGACAATACAAAGCCATTTCCCAACAGCCTGGGCCTTTAATTTCTATGCTGGACAAACACTTCTAGCCCTTCGGAGACGGCTTTAAAAGACTAGGTGCCGGTCACTAAGTGTACAAATTTTGATGAAAAAGTAAGGCTAGTCAGGTGATCCTGGGGTTGACATCCCAGCCCGACCAACTGAGAACGATTTTGGTTTACCATTTAAATCACAAGACAAGTTCGGCTCGGCGTCGAGTTGCGATCCGGGTGCCGCGACCCAAAGGTTAGCAGATATGTTAGTTGCACTAAAAAAACAAGAGTTTATCAATTTGATGAACTCTTACATCAATTTGATGAATTTGGACATCAATTTCTAACCAACTACACTTTTCTACAATTTGATGTAGAACTTTTCATTAATTTTTCTCCAATTCCGTACATCCATTTGACGAAAATTGTACATCAATTTGATGAACATTGTACATCAGTTTGATGAACATTGTACATCAATTTAATAAACATTGTACATCAAATAGATGAACATTATACATCAATTAAATTAACATTGTACATCAATTTGATGAAAAATGTACATCAATTTAATGAAAAATGTACATCAATTTAACGAACATTGTACATCAACTTAATGCAAAATTTACATCAATTTAATGGACATTGTACATAAATTTGATGAACATTGTACATCAATTTAATGAAAAATTTACATTAATTTAATGGACATTGTACATCAATTTGATGAACATTGAACATCAATTTGATGAATATTGTACATCAATTTTATGAAAATTTTACATCAATTTGATGAACATTGTACATCAATTTGATGAACATTGTACATCAATTTAATGAAAAATGTACATCAATTTAATGGGCATTGAACATAAATCTATAATTTAATTATAATTTAAATATAATTTTAATTATAATTTCTATAACAAAAATAAAACATTTCTATTTTTCAAAAATCAATTTGTACATCAATTTGATGAACATTGAACATCAATTTGATGAATATTGTACATCCATTATAATTTCTATAATAAAAATAAAACATTTCTATTTTTCAAAAATTTCTGAAAAAATAAAACATTTCTATTTTGCAATTAAAAATGATTGCCATGAATTTATTCATCAATTTGATGTACAACTATTGCAGAATCTTTTTCATTGATTTGATGTCCATTTTGTTATCTTTAGTGTAGGTAGAGGAACCTCAAACCTAGAGAAAACATTCAACCACGCAGCGAATTCTCGAATTGTCCCAGGTTCAACCGGGTTTTGAGGGCAATGGTAGTCGAAACGTAGTTTCGCCATATGTGATGACTCAACGTGGTTCAGGCCTTCAATGCGATAATCATGTAAAACCGACCACAATTTTGTAGTGCGCTCCAGATTTGATTAAAATTATGGCAGCCCTGGTTACAGAACCAAACTGTCGAATCTGTCAATGAGCCAAACTGTCTACAATGGCCCTCGTACTTGAAGAATCACAACTCGAACGGAGCATATTAAAAGCATATGTTTGGGATTTGGAGTCGTCTCTTCCTGTGGTCGGCAGCCGGCTTCTGTGATCATGGCCTGTATGTATAGATATGTATGCAAGCGTGTGCATGTACAGCGAATCGGTCTGTATTCAAAGTCATTCCTCAGTTGGTTTCATATTTAATTGGTTTTCTTACCATTTCTGGTCGTTGGCATTATAATTTGTTTTCTATACGGAAAGAATTGCGTATGCAAACCATGTGTGCCGGAGTACCGGAATCTGCAAGTGTATGGGAGTTGGGAGTATTTACATACATACATATACATATGCATATTGAGAACATATTTCTTAATTTACACATACTTATAGACAGAAATACATACACATGTACATATGTAAATATGAGAATGTAAGTAGGGATTTTATGGCATTAATACATATATAAATTTATATATACATATATGTTTGGGTGTGTGTGTGTGTCTGATGGGTGGCTATACAAGTGTTTAATACTGGAACACCGGAATACTGTATTGAGATTGAGTGCTTTTAATTTAAAGAAATTACAATTATTTGACTCACAAGTGTGAAATGTTGCAGTGGGCTAAAGTTGGGATATTCAATAAAATGTATTGAAGGGAAGGGAAGGGAATTAATACCCTGGAGAAAAGGTTGGCCGAGTATGAAGCGCATAAATGGATGGAGGATTGAAAAGGCAATTTACAAAATGGAATCAAATTTCCGGTAGAGAGGGGTCCTTTAAGTTCGAGTTTCGTTTTCAAATACTAAAGACAAATTAATAATTTATAGGGCCCGGTCGGTGGCATTACAAATTATATCGTATACAGCTCACTGTTTTGAGAAAAGTATCCCATCTGAAGCAATCATGGACTTATAAATGAAATAAATATTCATATAAGTAATCCTTTAAGTTTGTAAATTAACCTGCCACTTTTCTAAATTTAAGAATTTCTGTTTTGTTTTAAATTTATTGTTTTATACGTCTTTTTTTTTGTTTTGCAAGTCTTAAAACAGTTTTTCTCCACATAGTTTTAATCCAATTTTCGGTTTAAAATATTCGCAAAATTGTTGGCAAAACCAAAAAACAAATTCTTTCGTAAAACAATTACTTTAATAGAACTAAAGCAAGCAACAAACCGCCAAACAACGAAAAGTCAAAAACTTTTTCAGCATAAAATGTTCTCTTCACCAGAGACGGAATCCAGGCGAATTCCAACAAAGTCGTGATGCTCATGCCAACTTGGGCGAAAAAAAATAATAAAAACAAAAAATTCAACAAAACTCAACTCGAAAACTATGTGCTGGGTAAAAGATCAACAAAATTTGAAACACACCCACACCCTTACATAGCAAATATTATGACAGCTTATATATTCGGTGGAGAGATGGTTATTGGAAGATAACAAAACAAAATGAAAAGAACAGAACAGAAAAATATTGAAAATTTTCCGTAGAAAACCAGAGCAGAACATGATATCATAAATGGACAGGAGTGCCAGAGATATGCCTTACATATGTGATCCAAATATTCGTAAGGACCTTCAAGAGTCTCATACTCATAGCTTACAGTGTGTAATAGAGTCTCATAATTAGTTTCCCCCCCCACTTTCATTTCTTCTTGACACATGCAACCAATTACACAATTTCTGCTCAACTGCCACATTTAATAAGTGTTATACAGTCGTTCCGGAAACATTCCATGTTATCTTTTGAGGGTGTCTTTCGAGTTGTTCTGCCTTGACAGGTTTTTTCTTTTTTAATATTTTGTGTCTATAGAAATAGCAAAAAGAAAAAAAAACCAGGGGTTTGTATTGGCAAAAGTTCATCCTGGTCACCCATTCAACAGTTTATTGTGAAGTATTTTTCGTCTTCTTCTTTTTGGTACATTTACATTGTATTCCCCTGGGGATAACCCAACAAAACTTATGGCGATATGGTAGAGAGAATACATAATTTGAAGTCATTTGTGATCAGTTTTCAATTGAGGGAAGTATTTTGAATATACTAGAATTTTTCATGATTATAAAAGCTGAAGACGGAGACCCTATTTTGGTATTTACTATACGGAGTAGAATGGTAAAAAATGCTCTGGGGTTGGTCAAATAAAAAATCGTCAAACCGCTTAAAACTTCTCAAAACACTGTTCAGATCAAGGCCACCTAACATCTTCATACCGAGAGATCTTCATAGGAGATAACCTTTATAAACCATGCCATGCGGAGTGGGACCTCAGATAGAAAGACTACCTTCCCTACGGTTTATTATAGGAATTGAACATTGAGAGCCTAATAAAACCATGACAGAGGATCCCCTTCATAATAATATTTGAGTACTTTCTGTAGACTTAAAAACGTGCCCTTTTTTCTTTGTCAAAACAAAAACTAATTAAGCAACATTTTCACAGGTCCAACTAAACCAACAATGAACATCTTAATATATATTTACCCTCGACACTGATTCACTGATTCACTGACTCTGTCACGCACTACGTAGGAATTTAAATAGGCATTCTATAATTCTATAAATAATAATAATAAAAAAAATAATATTTTTTTTTTGTACAGAAATTGTGTTTTCCCCAAATTTTTTTTTTCAAAATTTGTTTTTTCCAAATTTTTTTTTTTACAAAATTTTTTTTTCTACAAAATTTTTTTTTCAACAAAAATTTTTTTTTTCAACAAAATTTTTTTTTTTCAAGAACAAATTTTTTTTTTAACAAATTTTTTTTTTTTCAACAGAACTTTTTTTTTTTCCACAAAAATTTTTTTTTTCAACAAAATTTTTTTTTCAACAAAAATTTTTTTTTCAACAAAATTTTTTTTTCCAATTTTATTTTTTTTCAAAATTTTTTTTTTACAAAATAGTTTTCTCAAAATATTTTTTACAAAATTTTTAAAATTAAGTAACAAATACTTTCTCAAGCAAATTAACGGGCGCCATAGGCGCATTACAACTTACTAGTTCTTAATATTGGCCCTTAAAAAAAATAACTCTATAAATCCAATAATCAACCAGTCTTATACTTCCACAGTTACAGTTACATTCTCCGCAAAAAGAAAAATGACAATTTATTTTTGTTGATATTATGTCGACCTTTTTTTATCATAAATTTATTTTATTAATTAATTTGAGCTCAAGTTCAATGATTTGTTTTTTGAATTTAGCACAAATCGTGTCCTGGGTTCGTCGGCAGAGTTTGTGTGGCATTCATGTTCATACAGATGATTCATATGGAGATAGTTATGCATAGTGGAACCATAGTTATGCTCGTTCATATGGTGACATCAACCAACGCCACAAACATGTGACGACTTGAAATACTTCAAAAAAACTTCTGGGGGGTGGGGGGATCGTTGTATGTTGAGAACGTAAAGTGCAGTAGAAAGTTTAAAGACAAACAACATTCAAGTGGCAAGTGGCATGACTACAAACTTTGCATATGTTCCATAAGGAGACTGTACATTAGGGTGTTAAGAATTCGAAATGTTTGCCGTCCTTTGAACAAAATTCATTATTTTCATGGAATTTTAAAAAGTTATGTAAAATTTCCAAATAAAAATAAAAATTCCCATATTTAAGATTTGCAACACTTGTGATTGATAGACATCTAATTAAAACGCCAGCATTTTTCTTTTGAACTTATGATCCAAAGACTTAGACTCGATGGCTTTCCACCAAGCGTGAGCAGGCAAGACTTTTGACGAATGTTGGCAAACTGGATAAGAAGCAAGATGGGTAGCAAAACAGTCACTAAATGGAAATTTGTGGGAAAATTTTACTTTTTGATAAAAATTACAATAAAAAAAACTTTTTTTGTCAACTTTATATTGTTTATAAAAAAGAAGAACACACTTCAAAAACACGCACGCATATTTGTTTTTAAACAGTCATCGTGTAAATGCTTATGACTTGGTTTCTAAAGAAAATGTCAAAATGTCATCATGTAAACTGGGACTTAGAAAATGTTTTTTTTTATTATTTATTATACAATTTTTTGGACACCCTAATACACAGACGAGCACATGAATTCTAACATATGTATACAGAGTGCTCAGAGGCGAAGCAAGGGAATGAAGGGCCTTGCAGACCTTTTGTAGGAGAAATTAACGGTTAGAATGAAAGAAATTCGACTCTTCTATAAATAGACTGTAAAGTATGGCTTAGGGGTCTGTAAGCTCACACACAAGCTCACAAAATCAAATAATCACAAGGGTCTGTAAGCTCACGCACAAGCTCACAATGTCAAATAAGCTGTATGTTCTTACTGTTTCGCCGAAGGGGAGCAGCTGTTCTTTGTAGTAATGAGACTGTTTTCTAAAAATATGATTGATGCAAAATAACATTTATGAGAATCAATAAACTAAAAAAAATGCAAATCTTATTAAAATAGATTTACATTTTTTTAGTTGCAATGCCTAAAAGTAGTCCTCGTGTTTTTTACGAAAAATATCTAATTAATTAATAGTTTAACCCGGCTAGACGGCAAGACCATAAGGCTGTCTTCAATAATTGTGTTTAATTTCATAAAAAATAATATTCTTCTAATATGGTTATCGTTTTTCTTAAGGTTTCAGTTCAAAAAACATTTTTTTTTCGTAGATAAAAATTGTTTTTAAAAAATTTGACGTGATTCAGACATTTCCACGAGTCTGCCTGCCAGAAATACTGGAAATCCTAGTTATTTTCCACATATTTTTTACGAAATTAACCAATAACAATTAATGAAGACATCCTTTTTATACACTCCATCATAGGATGGAGTATATACTAAGTTTGTCATTCCGTTTGCAACACCTCGAAAGAGTGATCTGCGACCCTATAAAGTATATATATTATTGGTCAGTGTAACATTCTAAGACATTCTAGCGATGTCCGTCTGTCCGTCCGTCTGTTGTCTGTTGAAATCACGATAGAGCGCGAACGACTAACCCTAAAAAGCTGAAATTTTGTAGGAAGATGTTTTTTGCCCATAAGCAGGTTAAGTTCGAGAATGGGCTATATCGGACCAAAGGGGGAAAAGTTCTCCTTTACGGGACTAAATATATTCCGGCCATAATCAAATTTTTCAAAAATTTTTTTTCACTACATCTAAGTTTATATAATTTATAGATGGGGAAAAAATCCCAAAAATGGGCGTGCTCATGGGTTCCGTGGACCCTTGGGGCCCAAAAAAGGGCCCATGATAAACATGCGCATATGGGTATCGAAGTGCAACGAAATTTACTCACGAACCCAAATATGCCTTTATCTTCACGATTTTACTAAATTTTTTGATCTGGTTTCTGGGACTATCGGGTCACCAGCGGCCCAAAAACCGTCCCTTGACAAACATGGACATATGGGTATCGAAATGCAACGAAATTTTCTCGCGAACCCAAATATGCATTTATTTTCATGATTTGGATACAATTTGTGATCGGGTTCCTGGGACTATCGGGTCACGAGCGGCCCAAAAACTCAGTTAGTTATACCCTCACCCTACGGTGGGAGGGTATATATCATTTGATACGGCTCAAAAGTGTTACACATAGAAATATCCACATTAGACCCCAGGTGTCTTTGAACCAAATTCGTTTTATGACTTTCTGAATCGTTTGAGCCATGTCCGTTGTCCGTCTGTCCTGCTGGTACGCACGATAACTTTCGAAAGAGTTAAGCAATCACTCTGAAATTTGGCATGGCTTAATATTTTCCTAAAACTGCTTATGGGATAGCAAATGAGCTATATGGCCACACCCCTTCGGGTACCTCCCATACAAATCTGCTATTTCGCCCACTTTAGAAATCGTGTAATAATATCAACACGCCTAGTTGGATCTTCCCCAAATTTTGTATTTAGTAAAAGTAGAGTTAGACTAAGTTTTGGACAAAAAGTTGGCAGTCTGGCAACTCCCCTTCTGGTACCTCCCATACGAATGTACCATCCCGCCTGCCTTAGAAATCGTGTAATAACACCAATATGCCCAACGACATTTTGCCCAAATTTTGTATTTAGTAAAAGTATAGCTAGACAAATTTTTTGGACAAAAACTTGGCAGTCTGGCAACTCCTTTTCTGGTACCTCCCATACAAATGTACCATTGCACCCACTTTAGAAATCGTGTAATTATATAAACTCGATCAACGATTCTTTCCGAAACTCTATATTTAGTAAAGCTTTAACTACATACAATTTTCTAGTAAAAACTCTGCTTTATATTCCGTCCTTTTTGTAAAATCATGTAATACAATATTTTTCTAAAACATTCGGTATTCTAGGTTGCTATTATGACTTTTCATCAGATGTTACATTAAATGATGGTAGCTACTCACACATTTAACTTTCCGATACTTTGAAATATGAGACTTGTATGTTTTTAATAAGGGTGAGGGTATATATAAGTCGGTTTACCCGACTGCAACTTTTTCACTGGTTTTCTTATTTATTGACTTTTTAAGGATCCATGATGGAGGGTATATAAGATTCGGCCCGGCCGAACTTACTATTTGTCCACTTGTTTTTAATTCAGGTTTATTGTCTTGAGAGCGGTCTTTGCCGGTTAGAGGGTTAATTGCTGCCAAAGATCATTTACTACATCCCATAAACATTTTATACTGACAAAGCCTAAAAGTAGGCAATGGGTTCTATAGAAATAGGGCAAATAAAAGGACTTTGTAGAACAGATTAACATATTAACTACAGAAAAACGTATTGCATTGGTTCATATACACAACTATGTATATTAGAATGCCTAAAAGCAGGCAACGCATTGTTTTGAAATAATTCAAATACAAGGAAGTTGTACAATTGATGAATTGATACAATGGATATTTTATCGGATTCCATACACAATTTTAAATAGATTTTACATTTTTACTTTCCAAAGCCCAGAAGTAGGCAATGAGTTTAGAAATAATTCAAATATAAGCGAATTGTGCAAATAATTAATATTTTCATTGATGCAAACGATTGTTTATTACCTCTCACAAATAGTTAAAACATATTTACAATTGTGTCACCTGAAATGCATAAAAGTAGGCAACGAGTTTTTTTAAGAAACAAATGTAAAAATATATGGAATTTGTATAATTGATTAGTTAATGTTCATTGATGCAAACGATCTTTAATTGCATTTCAGACACATTTAAAAAAGATTAACAATTGTGTTACCTGCAATGCCTAAAAGCAGGCAACGAGTTCAAATATATGAAATTTGTATTGTTGATTAATGTTTATTGATTAACAAAATTTGAAACGGATAAAATTATTGTTAATTTTAGACAATGTCTAAAAATAGGTCATATATTTTTTGCAAATAATGCAAACGAATGAAATTGGAATGTGGTTTCAGGGCGGATACCGACCGTCGCAGCGGGTTTGTCCATCCACGAGAGATGTCCGCCCGCCGAGATTAATTTGCTCGCAATATACCGCATGGGACCGAGAAATTTGTCCGTCTACGGGAGTTGTTCACGAGTAGATTCTTTACTGTAATTGATTAATTTTTCCTCATTAGTAGAGCGTATAATGTATACTGGCTATTCCAGAATAACTTTAGAACTCCACCACTGAGTCCTCAACGAACGATTTATTATCAACAGTCAGGCATTCTGCTCATCTTTGTCGAAGTAGAATATTTTTGCAAATTCCATACGTATACTGTTAAATTATATTTGTTGTGCTACCGACCACTGTTCCTTTTGATTTCATAAACTTTGGGAAATTCTGCTAACTGGAATGAAATTTTTCAAATGATTTGATAGGAAAAATTGTTTAAAACGAATTCACATGAATTCAATTAATATCAGCTTTTTTTCTTCTTCTTCTATGTACACGAAATTTGTTGCTCAATTTTGTTCAATATGTTGCCTATGCTTCGATATTTTTGTTACATCTCCCACCCAGCGCTCCAATTTTTCCAATTTTCATTCGACATTTTTTTTTTTTGTTTTTTTATTGGCATTTTTGTTGATGTGTATGTATTTCACACAGATGTACTGTATGCATATGCCGATACTTATATATGCATACGTATGCATGACTCTATATCTGTGTGTGTGTAGTGACGTTTCTGCCGGATGACATGTTTAATCTTGTCAAATTCATGCCCTTCAACTGAGTATACGTAGAGCAGCAACAACATGACTTTGACTTTTACCGATTCATGTAAATGACATTTTTGTTAAAACACGTCACCTCCTGCTTACGTCCTCCACCCCACTGGGGAAATTCGATAAGCCTTTTTACTTTTTGTGGAATATAAATGGTAAGAAAAAAAAATCCAATAAATTGAACGGCATTTTCAATTCGTATAAGAAAACATATACATTTTTAATGAATATTAAATAGTGGAATTATTCTCGTACACGATAAAAACTCAAATGTATTTGAATATTTTATCAAAGTTGTGTGGGGGACGGGGGATTATGGTGACCTGACATTGCCACAAATTATGTTTTAAGGCGCTTTATTGTTAAAGTAAAGAATGCATTATTTTTTGATTGCATTCTTCAAATAAAGACTGTTGGTCTTAAGTATGCAATATTTTCCCCCAAGAAAATAGTAAAGAAAATAATAGGCTATGAGCTGCCTTTAAACCACTCATTGATTAATGTTCTTTATTGCAATCGATCATTTATGGCATTTCACAAACATTTAAAACAGATTAAAAATTGTGTTACCTGCAATGCCTAAAAGCAGGCAACGAGTTCTAATATATGAAATTTGTATCAAAAATGAACTAAACATTGGGATTTATTCAATAGCCACTCATCATATGACGCACAAGCAATGAGAGTTTATTTTTCGTTGACAGATATAAAATATGCCTAAAAATATGCACTATGTTCCCCCAAGAAAATAGTAAAGAAAATAATAGGCTATGAGCTGCCTTTAAACCACTCATGATACCACGGACTAGCAGAGGCAATTTAGTTTTTGTTTTAATATAAAATATGCCTAAAAATATGCAATATTTTTTCCAAAAAGAAAAATACTGTTAAGAATATGCAATGAACTGCATTCAATCCGGTAGGGTGATGGCATCGCCACTTTCGAAAAAACGAAAGTTGTGCTGATTTGTGCAGAAAATCGCTTTTCGAAATTATAAAAATTTCGCGAGATATTTTGAAAATACAAAAAAGTGCCAACAATTTTTTTTAAGTTGTGCAGAATTTTGGTAATTGATGCATACAAAAAAAAATCGATTTTAACGATTTTCGAAAAAAATCGTCAAATTCGAAAAAGTGTAATTTTGTTTCAGAAACTTTAATTTGTGCTAACTACCATTTGACCAAGAAAAATTCTGAAAAAATCGATAATTTTAATTTGCCACTTTTTTCGTATAAAAAATTGAAAACACAAAATTTTGCAAAATTTCAATTATGCTGGACTGTATTTTCGGAATTCAATTTCAATTTTAATGCAGCTTTTATAATAAATGAAAAAGCGCAATTTTAAATTTCAGTGATTTTTGAAAATGTTATCTCGAAAAGTAAATAGAACTCACCTAGCATTGCTTTCGCTTCCCTCAAATGTTTACTCTGAAACCAATACATATTTCGTTAAATAAATATTTTTTTGAAATATCAAAAAAAAAAAACTACAACTGTGCGAAACCTCCATGTTTTCCGTCTTTCAAAAAAAAAACCGCAAGAATTCCTATAATTATTATATAATCTCCAATTGTATAATATTGATGTTTTTTTTCGCAATATTTTTTTGCCATTGTCGAAAAATGCCAACTATTGCGCTTTTTCGCAATATCTTTGAAAAATCCCATTTTTTCTAAAAAAAAAACATTTTGGTTTTTTTTAATGTAGTGTCGAATAAAATTTTTCAAAATCTACAAGTTGTGCTAAGTAGTTCTAGTTTAGCAAAATTTTTCTGTTCCTAGAGTAATTTTCAAAAAAAAAATTGTTAATGAGCAGAAAAATTGGGAATTTCGAATAAAAATTTTCAAAATCTACAAGTTGTGCTAAGTAGTTCTAGCCTAGCAAAAATTTTCTGTAATTTTGTTGACACGTTGAACGAAATTTATCAATTTTCCTAACCCTCAAAGTTCCTAGAGTAATTTTCTAAAAAAAATCGCCAATTAGCAGAAAAATTGGGAATTTCGAATAAAAATTTTAAAAATCTACGAGTTGTGCTAAGTAGTTCTAGCCTAGCAAAAATTTTCTGTAATTTTGTTGCCACGTCGACTGGAATTCTCTAATTTTCCTTACTCACAAAGTTCCTAGAGTAATTTTCAAAAAAAAATTGTTAATTAGCAGAAAAGTTCGGAATTTCGAATACAAATTTTCAAAATCTACAAGTTGTGCTAAGTAGTTCTAGCCTAGCAAAAATTTTCGGTACTTTTTTTGCCACGTCGAACGAAATTCTTCAATTTTCCTTACTCACAAAGTTCCTAGAGTAATTTAAAAAAAATCTTCAATTAGCAGAAAAATTGGGAATTTCGAATAAAAATTTTCAAAATCTACAAGTTGTGCTAAGTTGTGCACACATTTTTCGTATTTCTTTTTTTTTAATTTTTTACCAGTCATTGAATTGAATCATTTTCCTTACTCACAAAGTTCCAATAGTAATTTTCGAAAAAATCGCTAATTAGCAGAAAAAATGCAGAAAATGTGAATATTAAAAAATCTCAGTAATCTTTAAATGTATCGATTAGCTAAGTCCCGCTCCGACTTTATATAATGGGTTGTAGCAATTCATATTTGGCAACCCTAGAGCTACACTGATTTCACAATCGAAATGAATTTTTTTTACAGAAATTTATGATCGGTTCCGGACGGAGTTTTCGTCAGAAAATAATTTTCTTAAAAATATTGGAAAATTTATTCATATTGGAAAATTTATTCAACATCGATTTAGTTACCATTAAAAATATTTAACTCGACAAATCCACATCCGACATTTGGCTTTTTAAACTTTTAAACACACACACACACGCACACTCATCCATTTCGCAGAATGTGTGAAAGTACGTGTTTTAAAATTGATGTCATTCCCCACACATGGAAGCAAAAGAAATAAAAAAAAAACAAGAAAAATAAAACAGCACACACACACTCGTACAAAAAGTTAAAAAGAATAAAATAAAATAAAAACGAAAATGCTTCAACATTTGCGAAAAGTGAACTACACAATCGACCTAAATTTCAATTTGGCAATTGATTGGCATCAGCCTCAGGTGTCTTTCCATCCAAATATAGTACCCACATTCGAGTGATCGACTATTTCACATGTGCTCCATATCCATTTACTCCACCGCTACGAACGAGCATTCATTCCATTAACCTATCAGGTTGCAGAGGCGGAAAACTGCTGCATTTAAATGCATTTAAACGAATGTGTGCAATTTCACTTAAATCAATTTCAAATATTTGACTTTTAATGCTGTTGCCGAACATGTTACAGAACATGCTGGTGGAATTGAATATAATTTCAAGATATTCGCCACCATTTGGCGGTGAATTAATGGCGTCTTATTTGTGGTGGCGCGGTATCTATCGAGAATTTTCTGAGAAAGGCACTGTCATTATGGGTGAGTGTGTTGTCGCCGATTGGTCCATTATAGTTTTGCGCACCGTCACACATTCTTTCGGTTAAATGAAGCTTTTAAGGTTCTTGGTGAAGGGCAAGGGGGGGGGGGGACATATTAAATGATTATGACTGCGCGGGAAATGATTTAGAACTTAATAAGTTGGAAAAGGGTGTTCTGTAGAAGAAGTGATGACATGCAGGGTCCGCCAAATAACTTTTTTTTCGAGCCAAAAAATTTTTGTATGTGGAAGAATGTCATACCCACATACAAATTTTTAATTTTAATTTTTTTTTTATGAACAAAATGAATATGTTCCCGAAAATAATTGCACCATAATGCATTTTTGCATGGACAAATTTTCACAAAATAAATTTTGCCATGATTGTGTTTCAATGGAATGAAAACCCGCCCCGAAAAAATGTCAAGCTTATTTTCGTATGGAAAACTTTTAAGCCAATACAATTTTGTACGGAAAAAGTTCACGAATGTTTGTCACGATACATTTGACATCGAACATTTTTTGTATTAAAAAATTACACAACATTTAATTTTTCTATGAGCTAATTTCAAGCAATAACAATTACTGATTTGACAAATTTCTAGCCCAGGCATTTTCGTATTGGGCAAATTCCACGGCAACGAATTTTTGAATGGAAACATTTCACATCATTAAATTGTTGTCTGAAAATTGTAAGCCTTTACATTTTATTTGGAAAAGGTTTGCTGCCAATGTAAAGAGCTGTAGTACAACTTGTCATTAGATATTTTCATGTTAATAAATTTACATAAGAAAAAATTTTACACCATAGAATTTTTCTATGAACAAATCCATTATTATCTTCTAGGGAAAGAATACCTGCGCTGAAAAATTTCAATGGATTTTTCTATGGCAAAAATTCCATTCTACTGAGTTTTCATTAGTCAAAAAATTTAACTACAATTAATTTTCCTGTTAAAAACATTTCACCCGAACAACTGATTTTACGCCAACAATTTTTTTTGTATCGAAAAACTTTGCACCATTTAAGGTTTCTCTGAACAAATTTCAATCCATTATTTTTTTTTCTAGGGAAAATCTATTCCTGTTCTGAAAAATGTCAATGTATGTTTCTATGACAAAAATTCAACGCGAATAAGTTTTCGTTTGTAAAAATGACAATACAATAATTTTAAATACTCTGCGACACTGAATTTTCGTATGAAAAAATGTTCAGAAAACTATTTTAGGCCAACAAATTTTTTTGTATTGAAATTTTTTTTTTTGTATCAATCCATTATTTTTTCTTGATGGAATTCCTGCTCTTAAAAATTGCAAGTTTTCGTTTTTAAAAATGTCACTACAATAAATTTTTGGGAAAACATTTCGCATGGAAAAAATTTCACTCCAGTATGAAAAAATTTCACGACAATTTTTTTTGGTACTGAAAAACTACTCGCCATTTAATTTTTCTATGAACAAATTTCAAACCATTATTTTTTTCTACGGAAAGAATTCCAGCTCAGAAAAATGTCTATGGATTCATCTATGGAAAAATTCCACTCTACTGGAGTTTTTTTTTTTGTGAAAATTCCACTACAATTAATTTTCGTGGGGAAAACATTTTACGCGAACAACTGTTTGTATCGAAACATTGCACAACATTTAATTGTTTTTGTTTTTCTGAAAAATTTTTTAATGGAAAAATTTCACACCATTACATTTTTTTATGAAAAAAATATCAAAAAAATGTCCTGCCAATGTAAATATTTGTAGAAAAGCTTCACGTCATGGAGATTTTTCCCAGTGAAAAGAAAAAACATCACATTATGATTAATAAACTCTCTTTTACACCACCCTTTTAGACATCGAGTAAGAACACATAAAACGCAGCTTAAGAATATTATTATTTTTCTTTATACACACACGAGGACAATCTCACGAAGAACATGTGTGGCGGTATGTTGGCTAAAGACTAAATTATGTTTCTGGCCAGATTTGCCTTTGGTGTTGCGGCGGTAGTTGTTTTGTTTGTGTGTCGCTGTTAGGCTTACACGTAAGTAAGACAAATGTGGGGTCATTTAATAAAATTACCCAAAGAACAATCAACCGCAACCAGAAACAAATTCATGGCTACACTCTAACAACCAGCATCACCCCCGGACTCAAAACGACAACAATGTTGCGTCTAAGACATTTGTCTTGCTAGATAAACGTTAGAGACATTGGTGTCCTTTGTTGGGAGATTTGAGTTCATTCAAAGAGCTCTCCATTAATATTTATTTAAAGTTGTATGGAGTTTGTTTAAAACTACACGAATAACGGCCCACCCCCAGTAAACATGTTACGAACATAAGTTTCAATTGTCTGCTCATATATTTTATTAAGTATTCAAATTAATCTCCACAACTTTGGCTTACTTAAATTCGGCCAGCAGTTATCTTGTGAAGTTTGGCATCCCTGGCAGGAATAGCGTACATACCTTAATTTGTTGCGTATTTCCTCGAAGGCTTTCTCGAATCTGAAATGAATAATAAACAGACGGTATTTATTATAATGTTAACTATTAGTTTATGAAGGTTTATCGCAGACATAAATAATATGAAAGTCGTTGGCTCATTAAGATTGGGCAAGGGATGGCAGGCGGAACAACTGGGAGGATATTTTTGAATACTATTAGTAGTAGCATAACCTTTAACTCTTGAGTACTTAAGAACTAATATTCGTCAAGTTATGGCTGAGATACCGTTCAATATTTGCCAAAAAGTGGTCCAAAATTATCAATGCTTGCAACATTTCGCGTGGTGTGGTCATTTAAATGATGTAGTGTTTCACACATAATGTCAACGTTCAAACTTTATAATAACAAATAAATATCATGAAAAAAAAAACATTTTATATGTGTTCTATTTATGTTTACTTTTAAAAAGCAAAATGGATAACCCTTTAGTTTTTTTTGTTTGGAAAAATCAATAACGTTTCACCATTTTAACACACATATTTTTTTCTTTCCCTGTTGTAGACTTTTTGCTTACGCTAATAATAATAAATACCCTAATGCCCCAGAGGCCCGGCCTTTACAAAATAAAAAGCTCCACATTTCATAACCCTACATTGACAAAATATCAAAAAAAACGCCAGTCCATATAAATGCCATCCATTTCCCTTTACGATTCATTCATTAATTTTTATTTAAATAGGTATCTGGTTTACTCGCTTGCACTTCCCCTTTCAATTTTCACTACCAGCCACCGGGATCCACAGCTGAGTCCAGTGATTTATGCACCGACATGAGGAGAAATATTTTTTTGTTGGGCAATTTTTTAATTACGTTAATAAAAATTGGTGGGTTGAAAAAAAAAAGTTCATATGAATTAACGTGAATGTGAATTTATTTAAAACATTGCAATAACTTCGATTCGAAAAAGAAACAAAAACCGTTGTTGAAATATAATTGTAAGCTTATGTGTGTGTGTGTGTGTGTGTGAGAGAGAGAGAGCAAATATACAGTTGTACTCACACTGACACATTTACACATAATACTTTCAAATTAAGGATTTTTTTCTTTTGCCACATAAATTCATTTAAGTGTGTCTACGTACTTATGCAAATATTAGAATGGGTTACCCTGAACAGTGTGTAATTGGAGATGACAATGGTAATTGGAAAGGTAATGGGTATTTTCGAACTAAGTAAAGTTTAAACAATGGAATTACTCAAGTAGACAATGAAAACAATGTTATTTGGAAAATTTATTCAATCTTTGAGTAAAACTTTGATGCGAATTTTTAAAGCGGTTGCATTTTGATCAACGCCTAACGCAATAGAGGCATGCGAACCAATACTTGTTTGGACCGAATATGGACTTAGAGTAGATCTTTGTTTATAGCAGGACGACTTGCCACGCCAAATGGTCTTTGTCACGATGGATGTTTTCAGCCCCAAGTTCGGAAATTGTGCTTTCAGCCATCGGGACTATAACAATTGACCAAGCCTTTAAATATTTTTGCTGTTATAACATTTTGTAGCAACCTTTTTTTGCCCATCGATGTTCCGAAAACAACATGAACCATAACCCACATTTTGTTGCGCGCTAGATTTCCCCCGGGGCCACTCCAATATGCCCGGCAACATGGTGTGCAGTTGCATATGCTGCTGATTTTTTAATTGAAATTGTAAGCCCTGCTGTAGAGCATTTAATGTAATGCATTCAATGCATTGCATGGCATTGCATTGTCCTGCCTGACCCACACATGTGTTGTTGGTATTTATGCAAGGTCCATGTACGTGGTACAATTTTTGCGTTTCATCTACTTTTTCTGTTCTGTTCTGTATTTGTTTTGTTTTGGGTTTTTTTTTGGCTCGTACTCATACTTGGCGCTGTCGTGTTCGATACTTAATCACCAGCCATATTGTTGCATGCGTCAACATTGTAAAACACCCAGATGCATATGCACATATATTCAAAGGATATACGTGCAACGATTGGCATACGTACAAACATCTTTGTGAAGAAGCATGGCTGTGATGTTCGACTATTATGAATTATCAACAGTCATTTGTAGCTTACGAGTGTGCGTGCGTGTGTGTGTGTGTCTGTTTTGGTACATGACATAAATTATACCCTGTTTACACACACGTATTTTTCCAACACACACATAATTGTTCGTCCTACAGCTCAGGTCAGTATGTATGCATTTGTTGCTGGCCAATAAAGTCGTTGATATGAGGAGGGTATGAGAAAAGAGGTACTTTAACAGTCGAGAGAGAGAGAGTGAGAGAGAAACATTCAAATCGAGACCACTGTTGATTTTTTGAATTGCATTAACTCCTTACCTCGATTATAGTAACGCAATGTCTAATTATATTTTCAATATTATTCTCGCGCTTACTCAATTCCAGTTTAAGCAGTAACTCAAGTACATTTTACTTAATCCTTAAAAGAAAAACTCTACTAAGATTACACTTTACTTCAACAAAGTTTTACTTAATCCTTAAAAGAATTAATCAACTAAGATATTGATAAGTTAGTTCTTAATCAAAGCAACACTTTACTCATATTTAAGGAGAATTGAGTACTTGTTTTGAGTACATACACTAATCACCGCCTCCCAATCTAAATAAAGGGGTTTCCAGCAAGGTGATTATTTTGAATCACCTGGTATTTCGGTAGCTGTCACTTTTGAAGCTTTTATTCTTTGACATTTCACAAGTAGAAACTATGCTATTACTAAAAATGGAACGATAAACGCTGAAAATTCACTACAAAAATGTTGAAAATCTTGCAGTCACAGTTCGCAAAACGAAAGCATTTTTGGGTCGTCGTGAAGCACCTTGTCGGACGGCAATACAGAAATTGGTGGGAATATTCCATCACACCATATTTTGCATAAAGACCTGGGTCTTAAGGTTTATAAAGTTCAGTTAAAACAAGAACTCAAACCGGCCGATCATCAACAACATCGTGTCTTTGCTGATTGGGTCCTTGAAATTCATGATAACACCGTGTTACAAAAAATTGATTTTTTTCTGCACATATTCGGAAAGAAGGGAATAAATAAAAATACACGTGTATCGGCGATTTTCATGTACACGTCAGAATTTTTTTTTTTTAAGTTTGAAGCTCATATTGTCCTCTGTGTGAAAGCCTTTCGACCGATTTTTAACCCTTTTTCAGTAATATAATCGAGCTGATTTTTGGCAGGCAAATTTTTTTAAAAACCATTTTTTATCAATTCTCAGGTTTTCCCCAATTTTTATTATTTTTGAAAAAAAAAATATTTTTTTCACTTTTCTTAGCATAACTTGAAGAGACTCCAAATTTTTAAACTACTTAAGGGTTACGAAAAAAAAAATGTTTTTCGAACTAAAACCCTAAAAAAAAATTTTTTAGGAAAATCTGAGAATCTGAGAATTGATAAAAATCAATTTTTTAAATTTGACGTGATACAGACATTTCCACGAATCTGCCTCCAAAAAATCAGCTCGATTGGATCACTGAAAAAGGGTTAAAAATCGGTCCAAAGGCTTTCACACAGGCCACTACGAGCTTCATACTTCAAACTTAAAAAAAAAAAATTCTGACGTGTACATGAAAATCGCCGATACACGTGTATTTTTATTTTTTATCCCCTTCCGAAAAAGTAAATTTGGTTCATAGGACAGAATGTGTGTAACACGGTGTAATGATCCGGAATTCCATCGAGAAATCGTCTTGAATGATGAGGCCCATTTCCACCTGGGTGGCTACGTCAACAAGCAAAATTGTCGCATCTGAGGCTCGGAAAACCCAAGAGTTATTGTTGAAAAGCCTCTCCATCCTCAACGTCTGACTGTTTGGTGCCGTTTATGGTCCGGCGGGGCCATTGGACCTTACTTTTTCGAAAATGAGATTGGATCAGCAGTTACGGCGAATGGATTGCGCTATTGAGAGATGATTAATGATATTTTATGGTCGGAGTTGGATGATATTGATCTACTTTCAACAAGACGGCGCTACGTGCCACACAAGCAACGACACCATTGCTCTTTTACGGGAAAAGTTTCCGGAGCGTGTTATCTCCCGAAGAGGTGATCACAATTGGCCACCGAGATTTTGTGATTTCACACCTAGCGACTTCTTCCTTTGGGGCCATGTGAAAGACGAGGTCTACGCCAACAGCCCAGCGTAGATGCAAGAACTCAAAGATAGAATTCGTGAGGCTATCGAGGACATAGGGCAGCCACTTTGCGATTTGATTATGGACAATGTCATGAAAAGGACATGATCCTGTAAGCGTAGTCGTGGTGGCTGATATTGTTTTTCATTATTAACCGTATACTACTTTCCTCTTTATTATGAAATAAACATCCGGTCATTTATCTCGAAAAATTTAATTTTTCTTTGAATACTAAAATAACACTTCTTGTTGGAAAACCCTTGATGTAAAATTCTATTCACATTGAATGTTGTGGAAAATTGTGTAGTTTTAAGTCACTTATTTCCCTTAACATTTCAGGAAGGAACAGACGAATCAGTGAGCTGTGCACGATATAGTTTTTGTAGTTATTCACACTTAGCCAAGGTGGAATAAAAACATGGAAATTCATTCCGAATAAAATTATTTCATACAAATTGCCTGAATTTAAGTTTAAATTACACAAACTAAATGTTATGTACTCCTTGAAAGCGAAAAATGTTCTAAAATTTCAGAAAGGTCTTCGTGAGTATATGTCAAAATTCTACTCATATTGAAATCGGATCACCTATTCTCTTAACAAACATTCCATTAAAGAAGAGAAGAGTGAATCACTGACCGGGACCTACCCTTTAAAGACGGCTACGAACGGCTGAAGCTTTTCTAAATCAATTGTTCATGACTTAGAGGTTACTCTCTTACGCGTAAAGAGTGATTATTGTAAACTCTTTAAACACGACAAATTTACTCATATTAAATCTCAGTAAAATTGTTCCCGTATTGCATTTAATTCTTTTTTTTTTCACCCATATTCAAGTGATTTTCTCAAACACTAACCAAAAATTTACTTAAATTTATTATTTACTTTTGTGTTAAAATTGTGAACTTATTTTAATTACGTAACGCTGTACAATTTACATACACCTTAGAGGGGCAATTTTCAATGAACTCAATTCGTTTGTAAATTTAAAAACAAATTTACTCTTGTTTAGTGTGATCTTTGGTACAAATGAATTACCAGACTTTACAGACCGCCATAATAATTGTTTTTCATGCTCACAAATTAAACAGTCCGTATGTATGCAAGTCTGTATATTACTCTAATAGTGTAAAATACAGTTTTTTTGTTTTTTTTTGGCAGAAATGTCGCCACAGTATCGATACCGTTTTATCCTTGTCCCATGTTGCTGCTGTTGATGATTTCGCTTTGACGTTTCGCCTTAATTGGAATATTGAGCATGTACATTAGGGTGGAGTGAAAACATGTTTTTTTTTTAAATTGAAAAAGTTAACCTCGGAAAGAGATGTAGTCTGGGGTCCCAATGAGGGGAAAAATAAAGAAAAAAATTTTAAAAAAATTTTAGGGGTCGCGCCACTCCCTCGAAATTTGGAAATTATCGCTATTTTGGCGTTGATTTTAGAAAAATCCTAAAAATTAACGACTTAACTTATTCGAAATTTAAAAGTTTGAGCTTGTTCAGTGCCCAAACAATAGTATTTGAGGCAAATATGAGGATAATCGACTAATATTTGTAGCTTTGGTGGCGATTTCATTGTTCAGTCAATTTTCTGAAGAAGGGACGATTTGACTTATTTTACTTTTTGAAATTTTTGAACAATGAGAAAATTTTTTTTAAATTTTTTCATGCCCTTATTTCATTGTTTACGCTATTGCAAACATTTATTGACATAAAACTTTTTAGGATTTTTCTAAAATCAACGCCAAAATAGCGATAATTTCCAAATTTCGAGGGAGTGGCGCGACCCCTAAAAATTTTTTAAAATTTTTTTCTTTATTTTTCCCCTCATTAGGACCCCAGACTACATCTCTTTCCGAGGTTACCTTTTTTTTTTTTGAATTTCACTCCACCCTAATGTACATATGTACTTCTTTATGAAGTCCCTTTTACATTTGGACACACACACCATTTGAGGGCGATAAATTGTTTCACAGCAAAATATATATTACATACATAGAAAAATGTAAATATATTTCTGTGATTTAATATGAGAATATACACAGAATGTATTATAAATTAATTCAATTAAACTGTCGTGGTCACAAAGAAAATCTGGAGTTCTCACTGAAATGGTTTTAAAAAAATGGTTTTCATAAAAATTTAAAAAAATCTTTATTAAACAAAAACGTTTGAAAATACAAATAGAATTTGCACACATTTTTCTTAGCAAAGGTTTTTAAGATTTTTATGAATACACGGGTTAATATTTTAAAAACATTTGTTAAAATTGTGTTGTTAAATTGAATGTGGGATCTGAATTAAAAAGTAGTATCAACTGCCAATCACTGTTTTAGACCATTAAGCTAGAAAAATTCTAAATGTCTGTGCAGTTTTTTTTCCAATTGTTTAAATGGTTTTCTTTGTTTCTTTCAGGACTCCGTGGTCGGATCACATCATTCTGCCCGGCCGCTTGTTAAGGTAAGCTAAAGAAAAATATTAGCCCCGACTGTACTTTCATTATTTCCACTATTAACAACATCTACAAAATACCCAGCTGGGTCAGCAGATTTAATAATTACATAGTTTTTTTATTATGCCTAACAGTAGGCAACAGTTTTTCTATGGCCAAAAGTAGGCAATAGTTTTTATAATTGCTTGGTTTTTTACTATGCCTAAAAGTAGTTAATAATTTTTTACTTGGCCTAAAAGTAGGCAACAATTTTTTTAAATTGATAAACATCGAAAGTTGAAATTGTGCTGTGCTCTGTTCCAATAATTCACACTGCCGCCAAATCAATCAAATTGCTCTGACCCTCCAAATTCCTATTTCCCCGAAAAAGCAAACATTTCGCATTTTCCCGAATATCCAAATGAGGTGCAGTGATGCGAAAAAATACATTCAACGTGAAATTGCGCCAACATTCAAGTACGTACAAATTACGATGATCTCCAAGCGTACACACTCGCCAATCCATGGCACTAATTAGACATGTACGTACAATCGTGTACAAGGCAAAAATGTGCAGTTTGTGGCAAGAACTTTGCATGCAACTGCTGAACTTTAATGGCTGCTCGGCGAATGTGGAGTAGCATTGACGTTTTGCATCAAACCAAACGTAATTGAACAAAACGTGGTGCAAGAAAAAAAAAGTTAAAAATTTGGGTGATGGAAACGTAGCGGCGTTTCTTTGGAAATTTCTAATTGGAGCAAATGAGCAGGCGAAAAAATGATATGGATTATTTGTAAACGACGAATTAGAAACAAATGACCCTGCATTGTTTCAGGGGAAATTTAAAGTTAAACTGCTTTTCTGAATAAACTTTTATTATTGATTGCTTGAGGATACCGTTAGGAGTCAAAGTATTTGTGTTCACTTCCAGTTTAGATAAAATTGCATTTTACTGGAGGACACTGGACTGCTGGACACTCAAAATATTAACTACTTCTAGAGAATGCGAGACAACTGAACACACGATATTAAGTACTTTATGAAGGTCGATCATTACATGAATTGGTATGGCCCAAGAACATATCGAAATCTAAAATTCGTTTTAACAAAATTATATGAAAACGAATCAATTGAAAGCAGTCTTTGTTTTGCTGTGCCTCACAGTTCCTTCTGGTCGACTGATGCAGAAACTTCTGACTATGAAACGTTACCATTTCACTTAAACCTTAAAAGCTAATTTCTGGCATCCGCTTTTCAAGTAAAGTAATGCATACATCAACTTTGAGATTTATTAAAACCACTCAAGGTCCGTAAGATTATCGGCCCAGCAGTTAACTCTCGTCAATTTCAATAAATATTGAAAAAAGAAAATTGAATTAAATTCACTACTAAATAAGCAATACGGCGAACACGGGGGGGACGAACATATCCCTTTCAACCGTACACACACGTCTGTATGTGTGAACATCGTTCAATTGTAGTTTAAAAAGCACCACACGTTTAGACCCGATACGAGCGTTGCATGAACTTTTGCAACTGTTGCAACAAATACGCTCCTTTTGACTGTTAAATGTTCCTGCCACACTAGTCAAATGTGTATGTATGTGTGTGTGCCTGTGTTCCGGCATGAACTACTAAACAAATTGTATACAAATATACCCGTTCGTTGCACAATTATTTTTTTTTGTAGAAAACTTTAAGAAGAAGAACAAGCACATACACAAAAAAAAACTACATTCTAGCAGAAATACTTTCATAAAAACCAAACACCCTTTTCACACACAATAGCACAATGCATGAGAGATGCTCTTATCCGGAAAGTACAAAAGTGAAAAATGGAAACTTTGGTGGCGAAAATACCATCGTGTCGAATATGGTGTGGGTGAGTTAGCCGAGGCGGGGGGGGGGACACATCGTTATAAATATTTTTCTTTCAAATGGAAATTTACACATGAACAAAATGTTTAAAGAAGAATAAAATGTTGTCCGTCCTCCTACTGTTTTGCTATTTTCATTCAACATTTTTTTTTCTCTGTAACAACATGTTTTATTTGTATACATTTTAATTTATGTAAAATAACAATGCAGAGAGAACAGCAACAGAAATAATATTTAGAAGAGCATTGTCTGTTGTAACAATGCGGGGCATGGACGTACATACATTTGTATGATTTCAGCGGAAATATTTTTGTATATCAAAATTTAAACGAAGGTAGGCCAGTTGGAGTAGTATGTCGGTGAAAATTTTAAAATTTTGTCAATTAATCAATTAATCAATTAATCAATTAATCAATGAATCAATTAATCAATTAATCAATTAATCAATTAATCAATTAATCAATTAATCAATTAATCAATTAATCAATTAATCAATTAATCAATTAATCAATTAATCAATTAATCAATTAATCAATTAATCAATTAATCAATTAATCAATTAATCAATTAATCAATTAATCAATTAATCAATTAATCAATTAATCAATTAATCAATTAATCAATTAATAAATTAATCAATTAATCAATTAATCAATTAATCAATTAATCAATTAATTAATTAATCAATTAATCAATTAGTCAATTAATCAATTAATCAATTAACTAATTAATCAATTAATCAATTAATCAATTAATCAATTAATCAATTAATCAATTAATCAATTAATCAATTAATCAATTAATCAATTAATCAATTAATCAATTAATCAATTTAATAAATTTAAACAACAAACGGGCGGTTAGGATTCTCTTGTCATGAATTATCATGGGAATATTTTCTCGATTCTGAAGTCTCCGGTAAATTACTCATCACCGATATTGAAGTTTTAATTTACCCTCCAGCTTAGACTTTAGCCCAACTTATGGTTTTGCAATGCGAACAACAGAGTTCCTGACCATCACGTAGTCGGTTATGCCGACAAATATTTTCCATATCTCAGTTCAAAACCCATAATGTGATGCATATCCTTCAACACTATTATCACGCATAAACAAACCCCTGACATTGTGTACGAAATTTGTTTGGTTTTATTTCCTGTGCCCAAATAAAAACGAGTTCTTGCCATCCTACCTTGGCCACACCACACCACAACTCACCACCACCACACATTCGAATTCACATGCATTTGTGTCCGTTTAAGTTGTATTCTATTCCATTTAATATTTCATATATCTTGAGTTGGTGTTTGTTCGCTGCAATGCGTTTCCCTTTCCTTTCCTTTTCGTACATGTACGGAGGCCGACATGCATGTGTATGGTTGTGCGGTGTGTATGTGTGTGTGGGCGCTTTCAAACTACTTTCTTAATAAATCACTACAAGGCGACAGTTTGTTGACTGTTATTGCCTCGAAATGAAAATATTATGTTGCATATTGCAACATCACTAAGTAGTCGTTGCAATAGCGATGGTGCTGTGCTCCTCTCCACTGTGGTGGTGGTGGTGATAGGATGCTGATGATGATGGCGTTACCCGTGGTGTTGCAACGAGTTGTATAGTGGCAGTAGTAGTACCTAAAACCAGCTAAAAGTGTTGTAGTGCTATTTGTATGTGACAACATAAGTATGTGTACAACGAGAGGGTGTTTCACAGTGGTGTGCGATAGTGAAGTGAATGTAGGTTATGTAGAATCTTGTAGGCATAGGCTGATGAGGAGACGTTTATTTTTACCCAATCCCAGTTCAAATGAATTGGTATAAGCGGTTAGAGAGATAGAGAAAGTGAGAGAGAGATAGAGAAACAGATAGAGAGAGATAGAGATGGAGTTGCCGACAAAGAAAGAGGAAATTGCCCGGAAGTTTAACATGGCATAGAGATTACTCTCTTACTCGTAAAATCGCCAACATTTACGAGGTGGAAAACAGCCGCTGAAAAATTGATGGATTCATTTGTGTGATAGTCGCACACACTACCTACCACTAGAGCGTACCAGGTTACAAGTAAAAAAAAAAAAGTTCGCCGTACACCTTCGAATATGAAGTACTAGTAAGTTGTAATGCGCCTATGGCGCCCGTTAATTTGCTTGAGAAAGTATTTGTTACTTAATTTGTTAATGAGAAAACTATTTTGTTAAAAAAATTTCAAAAAAAAATAAAATTGGAAAAAAAAAATTTGTGAAAAAAAATTTTTTGAAAAAAAAAATTTTTTCTGGAAAAAAATAATTTTGTAAAAAAAAAAAATTTTTTAAAAAAAAAAATTTGGAAAAAAAAATTTTGGTAAAAAAAATTTGGAAAAAAAAATTTTGGTAAAAAAAATTTGGGGAAAACACAATTTCTGTACAAAAAAAAAATATTTTTTTTTTTTATTATTATTATTTATAGAATTATTATAGAATGCCTATTTAAATTCCTACGTACTGCGTGACAGAGTCAGTGAATCAGGGAATCAGTGTATCAGTGAATCAGTGTCGAGGGTAAATATATATTAAGATTATTGAAAGGTAGTTTAAAATTTTTTTTTTTATTTTTTTATGCCGAAAAACATCGATGTATCACACTTTAAAATCCGTTTAAAAATGCAGAAGTTATATAGAAAAATGTAAAAGCGCGACCCCTACGTTCGGCATAAAAAAATAAAAAAAACATTTTGAAACTACCTTTCAATAATACTTCATATTCGAAGCTGTACGGCGAACTTTTTTTTTTGAGGTACGCCCTACCTACCACACCACGGCCGGTTACTAATTCAAAAAAAAGTCGTTTAGTTGCGAAAATTCCGTGGTCAAACAATTTAGATGGCCGTCGTTGGTAGATGGTGTGTGCGACTATCACATACAAACACTGGTTCGTATCCTGGAGGGAACATCCAACATTTTCCAGCGCCCATTGCCATCTCCTAAATACCGGCATCTTTACAAGTAAGAGTGTTACCTCGAAGCCATTAACAAATTCTCTAGACAAGCTTTACCAGTTTGTAGGCGGCTTTAACAACAATAGGTCCCGGCCAGTGAGTATACAGAGTGAGAGATGGTCTCTTTCCGTTTCTTCCTGGAATCTTAGGGGAATCTTGCGTTTCTGAGGGTTTTCAAAGGATTTTGGTAACATCACATTCTTACACCCCCCAATGCCAACACCCTTTGTTGCGCGCCCAAACACAAAATGCATTTATTATTAAACTGTTAACATTTCATTTTATGTACTCGTATAGATTTATACGCCGTACCCCAGCCTTGCACTCTGTCTCTTCTCTTCCTTGCCATACTGGCAATTTTCAACAACATTTCTTTCGTTTTTTTGTGTTTCTTTTCACTATTCTGCATATTTACCGTTGAGTTTTAGTATTTGTATCTTATACGTCTTGTGTTGGAAATTCTCTAGCTTTTTATGTGTGTGTGCAACATTCTAAAGTTTTTCTAGCTACAATATGAAGATGTATATGTTTGAGTGAGTGTGCATGTGTCTGTGCTTGCATACTTTATTTATAGGATAATTTATTTGTTATAAAACTTTTATCATTTGACATGTATTATTATCCCCACCATGGTAGTAGTGGGTGAGTGAAGTGGCTTTAGAAGTGTGTGTGGGTGTATGTGTGAGACAACCTTCCTGGGTAACTCTCTTCATCGTCAGTTTCATTTGCCATTTCTTTACAGTTTGTCTTCGGCAAAGTGTCAGGCAACAGAGAAAGAAGTGCTTATTTCGAAATTGACACTTCATTTATTATCAAAACAAAAGAATACGGTTTTTTTCCGTTCATTTTGAATCTTTGTTTCAGTTTTCATAAAATTTATCATTCACACTTCTTTTTTTTTTTCGTTTTGCCACTGTTTTTTTTTTGGGGAGTTTTTTGTGTGTTGCTTTGCTTTTTCGAAACATCCGGTTGTAATTAATTTAATCAAAACAATTGCCAACATGTCATGCATCCGAACATCTGGGTCTGATTATTATTTTAACACGTGTTAAGTTCATTAAACTATTTGTGTGAATGCAGAGAGTGTGCATATAAATAGAACTTCATGCGAACAGTCACACATATGCACATGGAGCTGATATTGCTGCAAGCTTCATATGATTTAAGAGCAAATTTGTATTTTACTCATTAAGAGAGTTATAGTTCATATTTTGATAGTAAACAGAAGTTAACAAAAAATAAAACAATATGCTGAGAAAATCTACTAATCACACACACACCATAACTCTTCTAGAGGGTTCGTATTTAAATCATTCAATAACGTCCAGTGCGAACAATTTTAAGAGACTGAATGGTTGGATTTTAATTATATTTCATAGAAATCTGGCTAAGTCGGAAAGATGAATACCAAGGGCCTAATTGGCATCGCGGAGAAGGCTGATAACGACTAGAAGTTGTCGTGGCCTTTTCAATAATTACAAATTTCACATCGACCAATAACGCCGTAGCGGCGCTAAGGCACTTTTAACGTATTTCTGAAATTATGAAGAAAAAAAACTCTGCTTCCAATGCAGATTTACAGCATTTTATGGATTACTCTGCATGTGCTCCAAATAAACGATAAACGACAAACTTTTAAAAGTTAATCCAATTCACTTTCGTTGCCATTTAAGAATGATTCTCATGTCTGACTGCCAGTTCCTTAGACTGGCATTTTGTTAGTTTTGATTTTCTTGCCGAGAAAATATTTTCGAATTAAAAACTTTTATTTTATTTCTCTCACCACCGTCTGACCACCCGTCCCTGTTCGTCCGCCTGTTCGACTGCTCAAAAACTCAAAACAATTCTTGACAACATGTTTGTTTTTTGTGTTGTGCAAAACATTTCAAAAATGTTCCAAATTTATTGCAGTTCTCGTCTTATTGTTCCAAACGAAAAATGAAATAAAACACCAGAACGACGCTGTGCAAGATGACAGGCGAAAAATCTCAGTGAACGTAGTTTAAACTCAAGTGGTCGAGGTTGTTGTGGCGCTGCCGGTTGGAGGTGCTGCACTTTTATTATAAATTTAATCGAAACGCATTCACAGCAGTGTGAATAAATAATTCAGAAAACAGAAATGTTTAATTTGCTAACAAAACAACAGCAACAGAAAATAGCAGCAATCTGTATGAGCTAAGCCAAATTCTATTGAAATTTATGTGTAAACAATAGAGGGGGTTCGTTTACAATATGCAATGAAAATAGAACAACACATTGTTAGGAGTTTTTTTTCAGAATCAAAAAGCCATTGAAAGGTAAAGGATATTTGTGAAATTTAAAAGTTTTAAGAAAGAGCTGAACTGTTTGGTTTCTCTTTGTAGTTTTCTTAGACCCGATTTACACGATGACTTTCCACCCCAGGCACGATTTCTGATGATTGGTTATGAAGGGGGTAGAGAACCAAGAGGGGTAGCAAAACAGCCACAATATGAAAGTTGGGGGAAATTTGACTTTTAAATGGAAAATTTCCAAAAAAAAAAAAAAAAAAAAAAAAAAACAGTGAAAAAGTTGCAGTCGGTAAACCCTTACCCTCAGTAAAAGCATTCAAGTCTCATCATATTCCATAATAGCAACCTCAAAATACCGAATGTTATAGAAAGAATATTGTATTACAAGTTTTTAAAAAATGGGCGGAATATAAAGCAGATTATTTTCTCGAAGATTTTATGTAGTTATTGATAATATTACACGATTTCTAAGGTAGGCGGGATGGTACATTTGTATGGGAGGTACCAGAAGAGGAGTTGCCAGACTTCCAAGTGTTTGTCCAAAACTTTGTCTAGCTATTGATTTTCTAAATACAGAATTTGGACAAGATCTCTTTGGGCATATTGATATTATTACACGATTTCTAAGGTAGGCGGGATGGTACATTTGTATGGGAGGTACCAGAAGAGGAGTTGCCAGACTTCCAAGTTTTTGTCGAAATCTTTGTCTAGCTATAGCTTTACTAAATACAGAATTTGGGCAAGATCGCGTTGTTCATATTGTTAATATTGCACGATTTCTAAAGTGGGTGTAATGGTACATTTGTATAGGAGGTACCAGAAGAGGAGTTGCCAGACTTCCAAGTTTTTGTCGAAATCTTAGGGTAGCTATAGCTTTACTAAATACAGAATTTGGACAAGATCTCGTTGGGCATATTGATAATATTACACGATTTCTAAGGTAGGCGGGATGGTACATTTGTATGGGAGGTACCAGAAGGGGAGTTGCCAGACTTCCATGTTTTTTCATGTCCAAAACTTTGTCTAGCTATAGCTTTTCTAAATAAGAATTTGGACAAGATCTCGTTGGGCATATTGATATTATTACACGATTTCTAAAGTGGGCGAAATAGACGATTTGTATGGGAGGTACCCGAAGGGGTGTGGCCATATAGCCCACATGCAATCCCATAAGCAGTTTTGGGAAAATATTAAACCATGCCAAATTTCAAAGCATTTGTTTAACTCTTTCGAAAGTTATCGTGCGTACCAGCAGGACAGACAGACGGATATGGCTCAAACGATTTAGAAAGTCATGAATCGTGTTTGGTCCGAAGACACCTGGGGTGTAATGTGAATATTTCTATGTGTTACACTTTTGAGTCGTATGAAATGCTATATACCCTCCCACCCGTAGGTTGAGAGTACATTTTCGATTTTATATTGTTTAAACAAAAGAAGAAACAAACTTCTTTGTTTGACTTAACGAAGAGCTTTAAGAAGAAAATGTCAAGAAAAACTCGTTAAATTGTGGCTGGAGCCGCAATATTTTAAAAGTCATATTAAAAGAGTACCACTTTCAATGCTACCCCCTCTAATGTACCTACCATATACATATGTGTGTACAGTGTACACTTCAGTAAGCGGCCGCGTGTGTGCGTGCATTTTAAAATGAATTTATCTCTAAACAATTTGAATTAGTGTTAAACTAACACTTAACTGATTGTTTGGCATTTGGAGCATAAGAATAACAGATGTGAAATGAAACATTGCTTTTGTGTGTGTTTTTCGTTTTGGTTCGGTGTGTCAGAAAAGTATTTTGTTGTTGGTGTTGTTGTGTTTTCTGAAATTTGAATGAGTTCAGGATTAATTGGATTTTGAAATGAAATATTTAAAATGCTACGCGAAATCAGGGATCATACTCCGCTTGATTTATAGTCATCGCCAGCATTCTGGTTGTTACAATTTGAAATTGGAATCAAATTGAGGCAAAGTGAAATAAATAGACTATAGACAATTTTAAAACAAGTAGTTGTGTGTAGGGAGTGGCCTATTTAAAATGAATCTTACGATTTGTATACGTTACGAAATAATGAAGGCCCAACTCGTTGAACTTATTCAGTCCATTCAATTTGGCTTTAGACCGATCCAATCAACTAACCATCAAACCTTTGTGATCCACCAAATGCTGGAAATGACCTATGAGACGCAATGCGATATCATGTCGGCGTATGAGATTCCAGCAAAACATATACCCCTTGGTAGAATGAGTCTGAGTGAGACTAGATTCGCAGTAAACATAGGAAGAGGCGTCTGTGAATCAATCACCAATGCAAGAGGTATGGGACCTGCTGATATCTTATTGTCCAAGCTCTTGAACATAGAGATCAAGAGAATATGGGAAAACGCAGAAGTCAATACAACAGGATCGCATATCCGGACAACATTGACATCGTCGGAAAAAACATAGCGAACTGTAACTGTGCGCTTTTTCTAGAATCAGCAATGATTTTAATAATATCAAGGACAAGACCAGACAACTTATGATTGCAACTGCCCAAAAAGTCGGTCGAATGAGTTGAAACGCTCCAGCCAAAAATGCGTTGGACATCAACAAGAAGAAGACATGACAGACCTTGGTATCAAGCACTAAAGAAATCACACCCAATACCGAAGTCCTTGGAAATCATTTATGAAGCAGGCAAAGAACGACAATACGTTGTAGGACCAACGCACAGTGGTTCAAAATCCATTTACATCGGCCAAAAGTCTTATTTATAAATATCTAAGCCTTTGTTAAGAAAAATGTGTGAAAATTGTTTTTGTTTCATACATTTTTCTTAATAAAAATTTAAATTTTTTTTTGTATTTTCATACTTTTTTCTTAACAAAGGTTTTTTTTTTAACAAAGGTTTTTTTGTTTAACTTTGTATATTTTAGAAATACAGTGTACTCTTTCTCATAAGCGGACAGTTTTTTCAGTTTTCTCACAAGTGGACAAAATTCTCAGTCCCTTATGTGTCCGCTTAT
Organism: Hydrotaea cyrtoneurina; assembly: GCA_958296145.1. Taxonomy (NCBI): domain Eukaryota; kingdom Metazoa; phylum Arthropoda; class Insecta; order Diptera; family Muscidae; genus Hydrotaea; species Hydrotaea cyrtoneurina. The sequence continues at coordinate 14,031,282 of OY282515.1, forward strand.
GAGAGAGTACACTCGAATCAGTGAGCCTTGAGCGAAATAATTTCTTTACTCAACGAGACCTACACGCTGAAAAATACGTCTTTTTTTTTGTTTACGCACAAGTAAAACGCGTGTTGTGTGTTTGTAGCAAGTAAAGCTTATTTCCTTCTACACAAAGCTTATTTGGATGTAAATATAACTCGTTTGCTATTAGTATTACATATTTGTGTGTAAGCAATAGCGTGTTTGGGAAAAACAGACAACGAACTTATTAAATTCAACAAAGTACAACATTTGGGTGCGAATAAGTGTGTATTTGCAACTGTTTTCGTAATTTTTTTCTGCATTTAAGCTCTTTAAAAAAAAAAGCAATACCGAGAGAATGAGATGGATTGTTATAAAGAAATTCACAAATTGAAAAAAAATAAAAAGTAACACAAAAATGCATACATATACATTTGATATTTATCACCTACAAATAAGTTTATATTTGTGGTATTGAAAAATATATATATTTTTGATGCGAACTTGTTTGCTGACATTTGTTAAAATGGCCATTTAGCGTGTACTTTTTAAAGCTGGCTACGAGCGGCTAAAACTTTACTAGAGATGTTTAGCATGTCTTAGAGTAGGGTTGTATAAGTCGACTCACGAAAAGTCTACAAAATGTTGAAAAATGAAGTCGACTTTTCATTACGAAAAATTCGAGAAAATCGACTTTGTGGTGTCGACTTTTTAGTTTAATGGAAACCATGTTTTGTCGGTGGTCAGTGGAGCTAATATTATGGCTGCCATTTGATGTTTCGGGCACACAATTTACAAAATTGTCCAAATAGAAATAAAATTTACCAGAAACTGCTGCTGGACATGAGTTTCTACAATTACCTGATGACTCCGACGAAGAGAATTGTTGTAATGAGTTAGCACACATTATTGAGGCTATGGTTGGCTTCTTTCGGAGCAGTGAGGTGCCTACTAAAGTACCCAAAGTCCTTCAAAGACAATCAGCGATAAAAAAAACCCGCTATAGCTCCAATTAAAGAAGTCCGGACCCGATGTAATTGCTGTTACGAAATGTAAACCAGAGTTCTTCTCCAAGTTGTTACAGAAGATGCAATTGAGTAACAGACATTTTGTTAAGTTGTATACAGAAAATAATGTAGCTCTTAATCTGATGGTAAATGTCTGTTTCTTCATGGAATATTAAGGGAAATAAGTCAGTAATGATGTGAACAGTATATGTGGTTCAAAGCGAAGTAGACTTTTTGTTTTACCATTTGTTACATTTTAAACTTGAATTTGTTCTGAGAATCCTCAAGTAATTGAAGAGTGGTCATTAGATCCACAGAAAGTCACTGTTTGGTGCGCTCTTTGGTCCGAATGTGTGATTGGACCTTACTTCTTCGAAAATGACGAGGGGACGACTGTCACCTTGAATTCGGAGCGTTATGGTCGTATGATAATACGACTGGGAGAATATGTGGTTTCATCAAGACGGTGCCACACAACTCGAGCGAATATGGCTTCATTGCAAGAGACATTTTCGGGCCGCGTAATTTCTCCTGGTGGCAACATCAACTGGCCACCAAGATCATGCGATTTGACACCATTAGACTTTTTTTGTGGGGCTGCGCGAAAGACCACGTCTATGCAGATAAACCTTTAACTCTTGAACACTTATGAACCAACATTCGTCAAGTTATGGCTGAGATACCGCCCAATATGTGCCAAAAAGTGGTCCAAAATTACCCCAAAAGAATCAATGCTTGCAACACTTCGCGTGGTGGTCATTTAAATGATGTCGTGTTTCACACATAATGTCAACGTTCAAACTTTATAATAAAAAAGAAATATCATGAAAAAAAATATATTGTATACGTTTACTTTTAAAAAGCGTAATGGATAACCCTTTAATATTCGAATCTTGGTCATCTTGACTTCGTGGCCATTTCTGTTGAGCCAATGACATCATTTGACAGCAAATCATCACAAGCTCTAGCATATTTAGCAAAATCCAAACTAAATTCATGAAATCGAGACGAATATTTGCATCTCTAACTAAAACAGTCGAATACTTTTCATTGATCACACACACAGACACATGCATGTATGCAAATATATTCACAGAAAATTGTAAAAGTTTTACTTTTTCACAAATACCCAGCTTGGCAACTCGCATAAAACTAAGAGGAAAACTAACATCAAATAGAAATGCGCCACTTAAAAATAGATTAGAATTTTCCAATTGCCGCAAAGCCTTAAAGTATGCTTAGAATTGCTTGTTTCACTTTGTTTTGTTTTATATTATTTTCTTATTCTTGTTGTTGCTACCGTCTTTAATAAATTGTTCATTTTGCTGTTGTTGTTTTTTTTATTGCATACTTTGGGGGCATTTTGTAAATATTTCATTTACTTTTCTAATATACATGCAAGAGTGAGAGTGACGTAGCTCCGGCGGAGAGAGACGCAGTATGGTGAAAGGCCATGGCATAAGAACAACAAAAATGGTAGCAGCATCAACAAAAAGTCACTTTTAATTTAATTTCGAAAAAGTTGTATAGTATACCTTCAGGCTAATTACAATATAATGTCGGTTGTTCGGTGTGGATACGCTCTGCTTTTTTTTATCTCATCCCCTTGTTTTCTTTGTTCAGCATTTCTTGTCCATAACGAGGTCGGTCTGTCCAGATGGAGTTTGCAACTAAATTAGGGGAAGTTTTTGATAATTACTAAATTGTGGAGGATACGATCTTATGATCTGCGGATACGGAATGGAAATGGCAAAGAGCAGGGAGATGATATGCACATATTCCTAAAGATCGATAGCATGGTTTTGACAGTCAGACCAAGAGCCAGCTCCTTTTAGTGGTCGGCTTAAAGAGATCATGCCTAAAGTGAACAATCATACAAACTATGGCTGCATAGCAGTCAGCTTAATGATAACGAATGTACACAGGAAATGTGATGCTGGGAATAATTCTCGTTGGTGTTATGAATGTGGATTTCGTTTGCCTGAAATTACCCAACATCGCAGAGCATTGAAAGAAATTTTTGAATTAATAAAACATGGAAGGGAATGAGGAATTTATGTTCAACGATTTTTGACTGATTTTTGACAGTATTGGCTTTACATTGGAAATTACATTAGAAATTAGTAATGGGCATATAGAAGAAAGTCTTGTTAGAGAAATGTATCACTGTTAAAATTGTTGACCTGGGCTGCCGACCTGTAGCTGTCACAACGTCTATTATAGCAAATTTTTGACTCGTTTAACCCTTTCACTACCGAATTAAAATGGATGTGGCTAAAATTTTTTTTTTTGTTTTTTTAATTAATATGCTAAAGACAAACACCCCTGCCTAGTATCACACTGTAGAGCACGAATTATGCGTGGTAGTGATGCAAAAGTACCGTTTAACATATTTCAACAAAAAAAAACATGTTTGTTGTTAGTAACAATGTTTAGTGGAGTCGCGAAGTTACGTCCACTACAGTGGACATCAGTAGTGAAAGGGTTAAAGACTACTAGTGGGCAAAGACCATAAGTCTACTGCAGGTGGGTACAAACTCCAGATGTCACTAATTATTTTATAGAAATTCAATGGCACGTCGCATGACATTTGAATCGCATTTAACCGACTACTGGGTTATTGGATGAACACGACCAGTTACCACGTTCACGATCTTTGTCTTTCCTTTTTAGCAGCCCTCCCTGTGTCATCTCCGGCTATGCGAATAGTCGTCCAAGGGAAAACCGCCCAAAAAAGTTTGGTGCATTTTCGTAGTGAAAAAAAACTCAACAAAAAAAGAACAATCGCCCAAATAATTATGAACAAAAACGCCCAAATAGGAATATGAATATTCGCCCAAAAAAATTGGGCAATCATTCGCAGAGCCGTGATTTTTCATTATGCAATATCACCCCAAACATAAAATGTGTTTTTGCCCTAAATAAAAATGAAAACTTCAAAAATTCATTTTGGGCAATTGTAAACTTTTGGGAACATGGGCGATGATTCATAAAGAAAATCGCCTAAATTTGGTAAACAATCGCCTAAAAATGTTTAGCACTATTTAACGTCTCCATATCTGAGAGTAGATTAAAGTAATGGAATTTTTTTTGTTAACGAATATCTTTAAATCTTAAGATAAGAGCTTGAATATCCATTGTAAGGTAGTTTCAGCTCCTCAATATTTTATAAAAGTTCAACTTAATTCACTTTCGAAAAACTTCTGTGTATTAAAATATTTTTTTTTGTTATTTTATGAATTTTCCAAAAAATATCAACATTTTTACTGTCCTCCCCTCGTAAATTCACATAATAAGTACAAACAAAACTATTCTGTTTGCCGTCCAACAAGGCTCACTCACTCAGTCGCTCACACACATACACCCAACCACACCGAGAAGCAATGTTAAGTGAAGTGAGCGTCTGTCATAAAACAAACCCAAGATGAAATCTTTCCCACGGCTTAAATTTAATTAAAATATAACCACCACTATATACGTGTGTGTGTGTACGTGTACAGACCCCGGCAAACTCCCACCCCTCCACCGCTCACTTTTCTACAAATAATCTCTCCTTAGAGTACCTTTGCTCTGTCGGTTGCAACCAAATACAAAAAAAAAATGAAATAAACTGAGCAACTTTAGAGCCACAACGACAGCAAAAATTAAATATTTATTTATCATGAGATGTTGTCCTTGTGTGTCCTGCCTTTGTTTTTTGTTGCCGAAAACAGGCAACAATAAAAAAAAAACTACAAATTGTTCTCTACTATTGTGATTTTTTATTTGGCAAATCCACACTAAGTCGGGTGTTGAAATCCTGGCATTAGACTCGTAAGCATCTCATGTTCGTCAAGGACTACAACATCGAGGATGATGCTGTTGCCGATAGGGAGTGGGTGAGTGAGTTTGGAATTTAAATCAAAATTTGCTAACAATGCTATTACCACACACGTACGCACTTTGACTCACACGTATTGCACAACACACACACATTCTAACACAATAGAGATGAGTAAAGTAACCTCACATACACATAAACCGCTTGTCAACACATCAACACTACTCGCTGTAACTACACACACGAGTACCCGCATGTGTTTGTTTGGCTTAAATTTTCAAGGAAATTGTTAACATTTTCAGCAGCTCCAACCCAATTGAAGCCTTGCCATCAGACCACACGCTACACGCCACAACGAAAAGCAAAAAGGACAAATGCCATCGAAGTTCTGGTTGTTAAATTAATGTCTATCTGCACGTGTGCCTCGATGTTGGAGTCGTTTTTTGGTTTGTTTGCCTACACCGACTTTATTCATTTTTCCACCGAAAGTGAATGTGGGTTTAGAAATGTTGATGATGACTTCTGGTTTTTTTTCGGATATACATCAAGAATGGGTCGTGACAGAAATATGCAGCGGTTATCACCCGGCAAAGAGAAAAAGAGAGATGTTTTTCCAAAATCATGCAGCTGTGTCTGGAATTGCCTGGAAATGCTTAAACAACAAATATTGTTCACCAGTTACTGGAATTCCGTTTACAGAACTATTGGTCTCATTCTCTGAATGTTCTACATGGGAGGCAAAGATAAACTAGAGCATAGACGACCTAAGTCACATGCGGATTTCAACGGAGATCAGCTATAACATTTTTTACGACAGACACACACATTTGCTATAAAAGGCTCAGTGACACCTGGATTTTTCAGACGTCGCATTGCTTTGGCCAAAAGTCTAATGTCGACTGCCCTGGAGATTCACTCCTGTATTCATAAAAATTTAAAAAAAAAAAACTTTTGTTAAGAAAAATGTGTGAAAATTGTTTTTGTATAAATTTTTCTTGCACATTTTTTTTGTTTTTTAATTTTAATGAGTACGAGGTTCAGTCGTTAACAGAGCGTTGAAGAGGCTTGATCAAAGTGTGTTTAGATAGCTGACAGGTGGTCAAAAGACATTAATTTACACTGCTTTGCTTCGGAAGGCGTGTAAATTGGGGTAGATGTGTGTAGAACTGAAGACCTCCACTTCTTTGGAGAAGTTAGAAATCAGTCTGGGGATTCTAGCTAGAGAGTATCTTGCGTTTAAGATGCTTGTCACCGTAAAAGTCTTAACCATGGACTACCATAACAATTGGGGTAACTATGAAACGGCTATCTACGAGTAAATTCGGAAATTCCCTCGTACAGTGATTTCCGGAATTGACTCTGCGGATGGGGATTGAGACCTTAGTATTCGCTGTGTTATGATCCCAATTATACGCCGTATACTCCCGGCAATTTATTATTATTATTAATTTTATTACTTTTTTTAATTTTCTTAATTTTTATTTTTTTTTTATTAATTTTTTTAATTTTATTTATTTTATTATTTTTTATTAATTTTTACTGCTTTTTATTAATTTGTATTAATTTTTTATATTAATTTTTGTTAATTTTTATTAATTTTATCAGTTTTCTTATATTTCTTAATTTTTATTTTTTTATTATTTATTTTATTAATTTAATTAATTCTCTTAGTTTTTTTTTATTAATTTTATTATTTTTTATTAGTTTTTATTAATTTTTATTATTTTTTTTTATTTATTAATAAATTTTTCTTTTATTAATTTTTATTAATTTTATTATTTTTATTATTTTTTATTAATTTTTACTCATTTTATTCCTTTTTTTTAATTTTAAAATTTTTTGTTAATTTTTACTCATTTTATTAATATTATTAGTTTTTATTTAATTTTCTTAATTTTTATTTTTTTGTTTATTATTTTTTTTTTATTAATTTTTAATAATTTTCAAATTTTTTAATAATTTTATAAATTTTTATTTATTTTATTAATTTTATTAATTTTATTAATTTTATTAATTTTATTAATTTTATTAATATTATTAATATTATTTATTTTATTATTTTTTTTACTAATTTTATTACTATTATTAAATTTATTAATTTTGTTAAATTTATTAATTTCATTACTTTTATAAAAGTTTTATTATTTTTATTAATTTTTTGTTGACTTTATTTATTTTATTAGTTTTATTAATTTTTACCAATTCTATTTTTATTAATTTTAATTTTTATTAATTTTTTGGTTTTATTAAATTTTACTAATTTTATTATTTTTTTAGTTTTGATAATTTTACTAATTTTATTAAATTTATTAATTTTTTTTTTAATTTTATTAATATTATTATATTTATTAATTTTATTAATTTTTATTAATTCCACTATTTTTAATAAGTTTTATTTATTTTTATTATTTTTCTTAATTTTTTATTATCTTTATTTATTTTTATTAATTTCTTTAGTTTTATTAATTTTTACTAATTTTATTAATTTTTTTGGTTTTATTAATTTTTTTGGTTTTATTAATTTTGTTATTTTTAATAATTTCATTGCTTTTATTAATTTTATTATTTTTTTAATTTGTTTAATTTCATAAATTTCTACTTTTTGTGAAATAGTTTGTTAATTAATTTAATTTTATTCATATTTATTAATATTATTTTTATTATCATTTATTAATTGAAACAACCTTAGTCTTCACATTAATTTCTATTTTTTGTTCAATTGTTTGTCAAGATAACGTTTCTTTGACATATGGCTGCTTTTATTTAATTAAAACTACAACATCTCACTGTCCAACCGATCTTAATCCGATATCTACAAAACCCTGAGCCTGCCAAATTGTAGATGCCTCTGGAATCATCTAAAAATGTCCTTGAAATGTTTGATATGTCGAAGATGCGATTTCCTTGGGGACACTTTAATACATTTGTGTTAACCTGCCCTTGAGCCGTTGCTATCTCGTTTATGGGTTATTATTACCCTATCAGATGATTGTATGTTATCCGCCAACCCGCCTGCATTGCCTCAAACAGTAACCATTTAAATTGGAATTCGTATTAGGTTACGAAATTTACCTTTAAGCCAAATGCTGATATAACAAAAAAAGAAAACAAAAAAAAAAAAAAGCCTAACCTATTTCAAAGTTATCAAGCGAAGATTTCTTTTCTTTGTTTCTGACAGCCATTCAAGTGAAACAGTTTGTGCAAATGTGCGTCTCTAAGAATTTCGGTATTCATGTCAAATGATGCCATTGTATCACTTTACCTTTACCGCATATACACTCCCACATACATACATACATGTGTCTATGCCGGCTCATACGCTCTTGCCTATACTTAGCTAGTCTTTTGCGTACTCATATCGTAATCATGCCTTTAAATGAAAAGAGACGAAACCGCGTTTTAGTAGGTACTCTTTCATTCGGAAGACTATGACGATGATGACGTCGTCGTCATTGAATGTGATTTGGTGTGTTTGTGTGAAGAATGTGCATGAATTGTTTGCGAGTGTTTGCTTGGAATGTATGATTTTATTGTTGTTGTTAAATTCAGTGAACAGCAGCAAGTCGTGATTTGATTTGGCAGAACACACCTACACACACCTACACACACACACACACACAATCAGTCCTCAACAATTCCTTCCGTTTCCGTTTCTGTTTTCCTTTTTGTTCTTCTGTGTTTCTCCGGTTTTCTTCCTTTTGGTTAGATTGTCATTGTCATGTCATGACAATACAAGACAACCAGCAAACACACGCATACACTCACACACACACACCATCTCGCCAATATCCCTCCATTTCTTTGAGCGAGTGTGTGTGTGTATGTGTGCGTACAATACAATGCCAATGTTTCCTTCTCAATGAATTTTCCCATTCAAATGATTTATTCTTTTGTTATGTACACAAATTGTTTATCTCTCTCGTTCCCGTCTCTTCCTCTTTATCAACCGGCCCGGTGTTTGTGCGAATGTTAGTTTTTGTGTGTACAGCAATGATTGTATTTCTGTGTGGCTGTGTGTGTACGTACGTACGTATGTTTGGCAAATACAGAAATGTCTGCGATAATGTCATTGTCAGCACCCTGTTTTACATGGATTTACACTTTGGTAACAATCGAAATTGTCAGCAACGTACGTCACAAGGAAAATCACAAGCAAAACAAAACCGAATACAACAACAGCAACAACGACAATTGAAGATAACAAACAAATACTGTTTCTTGTTTACAGTTGACATCACGGAGATGGGTTAATTGGATCCCACGCAGCTACCGAGGAATGGAAGGCACAATAAAAAAATAATAATAATAAAAAAATTCCAGATTGGAACCAAATGCGCAGTAAATTGAATGAAAAAAAAACACAGATTATTTGCTTAAAGAAACTGAAACGAAATGTTCCTAAGGAAACAGACAATATTCTTGGAGAAAAGTCTGTTGTTGAAGAGGTCCAAATACAACAATCGAACAGAACTTAGAATAAAGTAAATTTGTTTAAAAAAAAGGTTTCGTTTTTCGCAGGAAACATGTGAGAGGAGGTGATCTACGTAAAGGGAAAGTGAGTTGTAGACTTTTTATTTTTGCCTCTTAACCGATTTTTTTACATTAACAACCTTTAAGAAACGCATGAGTTTAAGCCATTTTAAGATTTGTAAGGCGCCTATTCGGACATCTTTCAAATGTCTATCCTGAAGTGTTTCATAAGCACAGTCTGATTTTGCAAGAACTAAGATTTCATTCAAATCACCTTAAGCGGGAATACGTGTTGTTTCGATGTAACCTGCATGAGCCATGAAGTCAGCGTATACTCTACCACTTGTAGTTCACTCGCTGAAATCCTGACCGATCTAGGTGACCTAAAAGGTCTGAAGCTTCATCAGGTATTTCGAATTCGGTTATTACGCTGGTTATCACGAAAGTGAGTATTCAAGAGCAACTCCAGCAACTCTTCACTGGAGGTTTTCTAGTTTCCCTGTGTTCACATGGGATGCCTAACAAGCAAACACATTTTGCGCAAACATTTTGTACATCTATTAGCCATATTTATCGCCAAGGTCATTTGAAATGTATGGAAAATTATATTATTTCAAGTCTTATTGGCTGATCCGCAATTGTTCGTATGAAAATTAATCTCCAAATGCGTAAAAGCTTTTTTCAAAGGAAAACAATAGAGAAAACTGAACAACGCCAATATATTCGTATGTGGTGTGAATTGTTTGCTAAACTTTTAGTTCCAATCGAAAAACATACAATAAGAAAAACATCACAACCGAGCGACATTTGGGGACAAAACAATTTACAAGACCCCCCCTCCCCTATCACTGTGATGGTTGTACAATATTTGTTTATTCACAAATGTATGTTTGTGTGTACATGTGTATCTCTCTCTCTGTGTGTCAAAATACCAATGGGCATGGGTGTGCGTGTGTTTGTCTATGATGCGAATTTTATTAAATTGTTTTCGTATAAATATTACACTCGGCGTATGAAAAACAATAATGACAACATACACACACACGGAGACTACCGCAATATCTGTGGAAGGACATTCGCACATATTGTCTCCACACGTATGTATGTATGTGTTTTGTGATGACGCCTATGTATATGATAGCATATGAGTGTTATGCCGATATGCCTGTATGTTAGTTTAACAACAATAACAAACACAGGAGTACACAGAACAAAATATGACTGTTATGTTCATAGGCTTCATAAATTTCAAGGATATTTTCCACGTTGTCGTCGTCGTCGTCGGTTTTATTCCCACAAAACATTTCATGTGTTTTTTTTTCTTGTGTGATCCCTTTGCATGCTTAGAGACATTAGAGGGAGTCGCACACATTTGATATTATGGTTTATATTTACAAAAAGGATTTTTAGGATAAAAATTGCTTTATGAAAAAAAAAACAATTACTAGAAGTCGATCAGAGTCACTCAAAATGCCATGTCTCTTAATTACTGTTATTTAGGGTCCCAATTGGCACTTCTCGTTCACCAAAAGCTACCCGAACCCAAAATATTTTCAAAAAAAATATACATCTTGTCATAGTCAACCCGTATTTAAGTATAACCGTTTTTTCTTCAGAAAATCCAAATTGCCAAAATTCTATTTTTTGTTTTTAAATTAAGATTAGAACATTTTTTGCGAAAATGAAACTTGAATACGATAATTTTAGGATATACATGTAATTGCCGTATTAATTTGGGCCTTTCCAATTTGTAAGTTCTGCTTTCAGATTCGAGGTCAGTAAGCTGAAAACCTTTATACAGGGTGGTCCAACAAGAGGTGTTATTGTGGTATTCAAAGAAAAATAGAATTTTTTTTTAGATAAATGATCGGATGTTTAGTTCATAATAAAGATGAAATAATAATGAAAAACAACGTGGCCGACCACGCTTAGAGTACCATATCCCATTCATGAAATTTTCCATAACCAAAACGCAAAGTGGCTGCCCTATGTCCTAGATAGCCTCACGAATTCCGTCTTTGAAGTCTTGAATCGACGCTGGGCTGTTGGCGTAGACCTCGTCTTTCACATGGCCCCAAAAGAAAAAGTCGCAAGGTGTTAAATCACAAGATCTCGGTGGCTAATTGTGACTACCTCTTCGAAAGATAATCCGGTCCGGAAACTTTTTAGTTTTGCAAACTGTGACTGCATGATTTTCACCATTTTTGTAGTGAATTTAAATAATTTCAATGCGTTGTTGAAGCGTTCCATTTTAGTTTTAGTAATGGCGTAGTTTCTACTTGTCCAATGTCAACGAATAAAAGCTTCAAAAGTGAGAGAACCCTGTATAAGATAACCTTGTTCTTAAAATATTTATATTCTGATTATCATGGTCGCCATCTGAAATTTTTATTAATTTTGAAATTTTCTAGTTTTATTTTGTGGATTCAAATTCTAACACTACCAAAAAAAATTCACATGTGTCAAAAAAATGTTCACCGTCTTTCCAAAAAATGTGTTCACTGTCTCACATTAAACCAAACCCGTTTTAAATACTATTTTATGTACTCACAAACAACAAGCGGCATGTATACAATTACATCACTTTGAACCGGAAAACCGGTTTTTTGAAAAAAACCGGTTTTACGGATTTTTTTTTTTAAATTCTTCTACAGATTGAAGCCGGTTTTTACAAAAACGGTTAACAAAAAACCGTTAATTTTTTTTTTATATTTTCTCTTAAAAATCATGATCAACGCAATCCAAATTCTGACATTGGCTATATTTTATGCTCTAGCCGAGTGTTCTCGTGTTATATTGAACCGGACACCCGGTTTTTACAAAACAAAATTCAGGTTTTTTTTTAATTATGCATTTGAGTAAAGTATAAGAGTTTATAACACCGTGTTACAAAAAATATTTGGTTCACCAAATGCACATATTCAGAAAGAGGGAAAAAAATAAAAATACACGTGTATAGGCGATTTTCATGTACACGTCAGAATTCTTTTTTTTTAAGTTTGAAGTATGAAGCTCGTAGTGGCCTGTGTGAAAGCCTTTGGACCGATTTTTAACCCTTTTTCAGTGATCCAATCGAGCTGATTTTTGGCATGCAGGCAAACCGGGTTTTTGTAAAAAAAATTTAGTCTTAATTCTCATTAGGACACCTTGTTAGATACCCCATTGACAAAATAGTGTTCTGGTATGTCCCTAAACCGGATAACCGGGTTGACAAAAAATCTGTTAGTTTCTTTAAATTCTGTTGGGGATATTCTCAAGCAATGGATACTCCCTCCCATACTGGAATCTCGCATCATAATGAATCCGTAAACCGTCTGTGTATTAAATGGTCTTTGTTTTTGCGATTCACGTATCACATTGAGTGGAATAAAAACAGGATTACAAAAACAGTTTTTTTTTTAATTCTAATTGGTCGTGATCCATACTCTAAAAGAATTATCGGCCGCCAAACTGAATATTGCATTTTAAATTTACATATTCTGTTTTAAAATTCATAATAATATTAAGGATTTATTCTTTGCTACCACTTCTAATGTACAAATGTATGTCTGTATAAGCGTGTCAAGTGTTTTTTTTTTTTGCATGAGTTTAGTACACAAATAAGTTTTCAGGACAAACGAAAAAAAAAAGGAACAGCACCAGCAACGTTAGAATAAAAAATATCGCGACGGCAGCTCCACTCCAGCAGTGGCCACGACAAGAAATGTTTTTCATAAATATTTATTGTTCAAAGGAGTTTAGCTCGTCCTTTTTCGGCTTCCTTTTTGTTGTTGATTGTTATTGTTTTGTTATTGTCTCGCTTTGTATTTCCCAAAAGTGTTTTTATTTTATTTTTTGTTTTTGTTTGCCAGTACTGGTACTGAAAAAATGATATAAATTGTCGCTGACAGTTGTTTTTAATAAAAAAAGAAAACACAGCGAGCATTCAAAGGAATTCATTCATTGTTATTGTTATAGAATTTGATTATTGAATATCAGTGTAGAGTGTCGACATTTTTATTCCATTCGCTGGAGCAGCTAGAGGTGGAATGGGGGGCGGGGTTGGCTTGTGTCTGGTGGAATTTGTAACGGTTTGTGATATTTTTAGAAAAGTTGCTACAACCGAGGGTGACTAATGAAAAGGTGCTACGGTTACATGCTGGCTTGTGTTTTGGTTGGTGGGTGATGGGGGGTGGGGCGGGCGGTGATGTGGCAATGTCCTTTGGCAATTTGTAGAAAGCCTTTGATCAGGAGTTTCTCTGGCAGGCATTCATTGTATACACTGAAAACAAATTATCTGATAATCCTTGATTCTCTGAACACAAGGTGTTCTGGGAATTGTGGAAAAATGCGAATCTATTTGGTTGAAAAGCTAAAACAAAGTACTCGTCCATGAGTCGCCAATGGCTTTTGTGTTGGGGTTAGAGGTCACATAAAGGATATGACTTACATTTGAGAACACACATAGGAGGAGATTGAGAGGTTCCTATTACATTATCAAAAATGCCACTCCATTGCAAAATTTCGAAATATATTTAATTTTATGTTTCATTTAGAGTAAGTACACAAATTTATGCTCAAATTAATTATAGAAATTGTAAATTCCAGATTGACTCTTATTCATGTATTAAACCACATTTATTTCTATTTCTATTTTTTTTTTATTCTTATTCTTATTTTTTTTATTTTTATTTTTATTTCTATTTCTATTTCTATTTTTTTATTTTTATTTTTAATTTTAATTTTATTTTTATTTTTATTTTTATTTTTATTTTTATTTTTATTTTTATTTTTATTTTTATTTTTATTTTTATTTTTATTTTTATTTTTATTTTTATTTTTATTTTTATTTTTATTTTTATTTTTATTTTTATTTTTATTTTTATTTTTATTTTTATTTTTATTTTTATTTTTATTTTTATTTTTATTTTTATTTTTATTCTTATTCTTATTTTTATTTTTATTTTTAATTTTTTTTTTTATTATTTTTTTTTTATTTGTGAAAATTCTTTTTTTTTATTCTATTGGGAGCCATCTGCCAATTAGTTTCGTTAACAGTACTCGGAATTGCCAGCTCATCGCAAAAGAGTTCGGTGATTTTCACAATGAACAAAAAGTATTAACCAAAAGGATTTGTCTCAAATTTTGAATAACCAAAGACATAAAGGAGATGATTTGTCTGGTCGACCGTCAATATCTTCAACGGCACTTCACATTGCTAAAGTGAAGGAAATGGTCATCTTGAGAGAGATGACCGCTAAAATGTCTGTATGTCATGAAGTATCATTTTATGGGATTGTTTGGGCATGAAACGAATTGTCGCTGGATCAGTTGCGAATAATTTAAAGTTTCTGCTAAAACTCAATGGCGGAAAGATCGCTGAAGACATCCGAGAACGAGTCTATTACCATCCTTAAACCGGAATGGAATGGACGGCTGTTTTCACCTCGTAAATGTTGGCGACTTTACGAGTAAGAGAGTAATCTCTGAGCCATGTAAAACTTCTCTAGAAAAGCATTAGGCGTTTAAACAGTAGGACCTACTGACCTGATGCAACTTATATCGTACACAGCTCACGGATTCGAGAGAAGTTCCCCATCTTTTGTTTCATGGAATGTTAAGGGAAATAAGTAAGTAATCCGGAATACGCTTTGTAACTGGAGATAGAGCCAGCAACTATCACCAATGATTTGGACAATTCGGTAGGATGAGGTCTAAGTCTTGATGTACAATTAATGCAAAAACACAAAGTAGAATTTCTTAAAATTACAAATATCAATAAAAAAAAAAAATAACATTCTTACCGTTGTAGTTTTCTTGGAAGTGATTATGAGTTGAAGAGAATCTGAAAAACAAAACAAAGATAAATATTGAAAATTGTTTTAGAGCAAGAAATTCGCAGATATATAAAAAACTACTGTGACAAAGACTTCTTACAACGTGTAAGTCAAGTTTGAGCCTTTCTGAGAGCTTTCTCGAAAATATCCTACCATGACATATGATCTTCTTTTGATTGGTTTACAACATTTGACAAAACACACGTGCAACTCATAACTCTTCATTGGTAGATTTGCAAGGTATTCGAAGCAATGTTCAATGAATATACACATTTGATCTGACATGTATTTTTTTTACACATATTTATGACTATGACATCTGCAAAGCCATAGCGCCATTTCGTTGAATCTATTACAGAAATTAAACCTTTTCTTCACAATTACCGCACGTCTGCATAAACACGATGATAAATACAATGAATGGGGAATCAGGTGATATCATACGAGTACGAGTGTATAATTCATGATCCTGGCCTTACCTCAAATATCCAATAAATTAATATTCAAAATTGTCTACGTTAAGCCTTCAAAACACATAAATTCTCTCTCTCACACACACACACACACTCACGCTCCCATAAAAGCCTCCCCACAAAAGGATTATTGCACGAAAATTTACTGCCTCCGTGTGTGTGTTTTTTTTTCAACAACACATGTACTCATCGTACACACACACACACACACACAGACCGACTCACACTTACACATGCATTCATATTGAAGAACCAACACATCATCACATTTTGTTGGTTTATGTTGTTGTTTATCATAAATTATGTTGTGTTTTTATTCTCATTATTATTTATGCATATGTTTGTTTCGGATGGTATGACACACTAATACATCCACCAATCACCGTTATATTTATGAACCTTTCGCAAACACTCATACACTTACACAGCACGCACGTGTGTGTAGTTCTTTTCTGTTGTTTTCATAAATGTGTTCCTGGGCAGAGGTGCGTTTCAGAAATTTGGAGCGTGGTTCCGAACACACTGTGATGGGATCTTTTACTTTTAATGTCGTGTTGAGTTACTACGGATATTTTGTTTTTCTTTTCTTTACACACATACACATGTAATTTGTACGGTCACGTAAAAACCATTTCATGCCTTAGGTTTGTGTACTAGGGTTAGTCATTTTTTTTTAGATTCAAAATCTGTGGAAATAGCATATAGGGCAGGCAAAAACAAGCAGAATTGCGTTTTTACTTTTTCGAAATTGTGAAAAAACGTTCCGCACAAAATGCAATTACTTTAGCTCAAAACCAACTTTTTTATTTGCATTTTTTTGTGATTTTTAAAATTTGATAATATTTTTTTTTAAAAAAATTTTTTTTATACTTTTTTTTTTAATAAATTTTGATAAATTTTTAATAAAATGTAATTTGATCCAAAATATGTCATTTATTTTTCGAGATATATCGATTGTAAACTATGCAATATGAAATGAAACCGAGTTGCAAATTTTAAAATCGATGTAGCTTAAAAACGAATGACAGATTTTTGATCAAAATGCATATTTGAAATCGATGCACTAAAACCAACTAAAAAAAATTATTTCCAAGAACAACTATTGCAGAAAAAAATTTCTCAAATTTAAAAATTTAAAAAAAAAAGTAAACTAAAAAAGTTTTTTTTAGCTAAAGTAATTGAATTTTGTGCGGAAGGTTTTTTTACAATTTCGAAAAAGTAAAAACGCAATTCTTATTATTTTTGCCTGCCCTACATGCCACTTCCACAGATTTTTTATATTCGAAACAAAAAGTGTACCCTACCAGGATATGAGAAATATTTTGCTGATTACCACACATGGAGATAAAGCAGCGAATATCGTCTTAAGGCGATCGGTGTCAGAGAGTAGGTCAGAAGGGACCTAATGCAAGCAGAGTTCCTTTAACCCTCCGATTAGTGAGTCTGCAGATCAAATGGCCCCAGAGACCTCATCACAAACAGAAGGGTTAACTTATAGTCCGGCTGGAACATAATGTCGCGTGATAAACATACGGGTGAATAGTCAAGCTGCCATCATATATTGGGGTTTTTAGTGTGTGCCCACCAGCGAATCCAAGTAATGTGGGTACATAGTGGAGACACATTTGTGTTCCGACAAAAGTGGAGACACATTTGTGTTCCGACCATAGTGGAGACACATTTGTGTTCCGACCATAGTGGAGACACATGTGTGTTCCCGCTTAGTACAGACATATTTCTTTGTCGTGCCTCAACAGTTACACCACCTATGCTTTCTCCGACTTCCCCCCCTTCAGTTAAGGCTTCCTCAAATCGATTTGCTTAAAATTTTAGTCAAGTTAAGAAAAGCAAACAGCCATGAATTCCTTCCTTTTAACAAGAACTTGACATTTTTGTATTTAGTGGGGTGAACAACAACAAAAAAAAAAAAAAAAAAGCCACACACACACAATAAAACTGTGCAAATACTTGCTGTTGTCTATGTTTTTTCACGTGAGTATGCGTGACTGGTTGTCTCACCGGCTGATTGCATGCACTTGATAGAAAGCAAACTGGTTTACTAAAAAAAAAAATCCCAAAAAAAAAAAGAATTCTCTACATGTCACATACTTTGGGTCGTGTTGTAGAGAATGCACTCAAGCGATTATGTGGAGGGGAGGTGGCGAGCATAAGAGGAATGACAAACAAGACTACTGGTGTAAGAAGATAGAAATTCAACGAATGCCTGGAATGTTTGTTATCCTAAGTGTGTGTGTTAGAGTGGTTTTTTTTCTACATGATACCCTACAGTAGAAAAGGGAAAATGTTATAGGACTCTAGGCATAGGAGGGGGGGGGGGTCATATTTACAAATACCCCCCTGAAATCAAACTCAGTTGTGATCGCGTCTGAAATGCGAAACAAATTCTGATTATTTTGAAAATGTCGCTGAAGACTAGGGTTTTTAATTTCTCAAACTTTTTGAACTCCCTGGAATCGGAAATTTTTTCGACGTCTCTCCGGCAATTCCGAGGTCTTGATTTTCTTTATTAAATATACTGAAAAAAAAACGAACAGAAACAAAACTGTAAAAGAAAAACTTTAACTGCCTGTTTCCATAAAACGAATTTGTTCGTTCGTTATAAATTGTCAAAATTGAAGGCGCAATAAAATGGATATTCAGTCAGTAGTGAAAGCTCATTCGATTTGAGATTGTGTTCCAGATGTCCATTGAATTGAATAATGTCTTCCAATATATAAGAATTGTAAGGAACGAACAAAATAGTTTTATGGAAACAGGCAGTAAAATTGTATTGTATTTTTTTTTTAACCAAAAGTTAAGCATGTAAATTATTCAGGTACGTTAACAATTGTAAATGTTTAATAAATCTTTAATAAAAAT
Source organism: Hydrotaea cyrtoneurina (assembly GCA_958296145.1). NCBI lineage: Eukaryota > Metazoa > Arthropoda > Insecta > Diptera > Muscidae > Hydrotaea > Hydrotaea cyrtoneurina. Next base: position 14,049,751 of record OY282515.1, read on the forward strand.
TCTTAGACAATAATATTGAAAAATTTATTGAAAAATCGTTTATGTGAAACACATTTTTAATGCAAAGACATAAACTTGTATGATACCAGCACCGCTTAACGGCTATTCATGGAACTCATTAAAGTACAAACACAATAAAAACGAATTTGTTCGTTCGTTATAAATTGTCAAAATTGAAGGCGCAATAAAATGGATATTCAGTCAGTAGTGAAAGCTCATTCGATTTGAGATTGTGTTCCAGATGTCCATTGAATTGAATAATGTCTTCCAATATATAAGAATTGTAAGGAACGAACAAAATAGTTTTATGGAAACAGGCAGTAAAATTGTATTGTATTTTTTTTTTAACCAAAAGTTAAGCATGTAAATTATTCAGGTACGTTAACAATTGTAAATGTTTAATAAATCTTTAATAAAAATTCTTAGACAATAATATTGAAAAATTTATTGAAAAATCGTTTATGTGAAACACATTTTTAATGCAAAGACATAAACTTGTATGATACCAGCACCGCTTAACGGCTATTCATGGAACTCATTAAAGTACAAACACAATAATAGAAAATACGTGATTATTTTCATCCAAGCTCATTAACCCCTTGTGGATCTTCACGAAATCTGATTGGTTATAGAATTTTAAAAGATAAAATAAAATTTTTAAAATTTTCAAGGACCTGCAAGTATATTATTTATGACTGCTACGTTGGGCTAAGGTGTATTGAAAAGAATGAAAAAAAACCTTAATATTTTTGTTTAACTTTAAAAAAAATTAATAATAACGCCATTATAAATTCATTTATGCAATATTATTTCGAAAAACTATTTCTAGACATTGATAAAACCCCTCTTTCTCCAAGACAACCATTTTTCAATAGTCGTAATTAGTGACACGTTTTCGCAATTACACTAATATTTATATAATACATTTTTTTTAAATTTTTAAATTCCCAGAAAAAAAAGGGTGGACAGGGCTACCAACAATTTAAAAAAAAATGTTTTCGATAAATATTAGTGTAATTTAACGTACCTAGGGGGGAAATTATACAAATATTTTTCTTTTAAGTATTTATGAGCTGATAATTGTAATGGTACTTTTAATTTGTAATGGTACTTTTACCGTCGGTCGACAAAGGGTTAATATTGAATTTAAACTTTACGTACATGTATTTGAATATGTGTGTCACAAGTCTGTCTCTTCGTTTCGTAGAGCAATTCGTTTAAATGAAAGAATGTTCAATTATCCGAACTCGTTTTTATTGAAAATGCCGCACAAGTGAACAACATTTCTTGATTTTTTTCATTTCCGTTTAACCGAATTCGAGTGTATCTGTGGTTTGTGTCCCACTATAGTGTGACTCAAGCGCCCATACACTAAACGTCTAATAAAGGTTTTTTTTTATTGGGGTATAGAACTTTAAGTTGGCATCACTTTTTTAACTGGCGGCCACTTTGTCAGCTGTCAAGTGATTAATATTTAGTTTGGTTTGCCATTTCATCATGAACAGGTTGACAAAAGAACAACGCTTGCAAATCGTGCAAATTTATTTCGAAAGTAATGGTTCAGTTCGCGAAGTTCACCGCAAGCTCCGTCCATTTTATGCCATTACATCCACAAAAACTGACTGTTTGGTGTGCTCTATGGGCTGGTGGAGTCATTGGGCCATACTTCTTCCGAAATAATGCTGGAGAGTCAGTTACCGTTAATGGAGACCGGTATAGAGCCATGATAACCGACTATTTTGTTCCCGAATTGGATGGCATGAATGTGGATGAGTTGTGGTTCCAACAAGTGGTTGAAAATTGGACCTGTAGAATTGGCTTTATTCGAGCCAGCCACGGCGGCCACATGCCCCAAATCATATTTAAACATTAATGGCATACAATTATCCTTCCAATAAAGCCAAATTGATGAACATTAAAACGATTTTCTTGTGTTTTATTTCAATTCGAAGTTCTATACCTCAATAAAAAACACCCTTTATTTGTGGCCTCACCACAGCGGAGACAAAATTTCTATCCCATCATAGTGAAGATACACCTCGATCGTACCACAGCGGAGACACCTTTGAGTCTCACCACTGTATTATGTCTTCGGAATTTGTAACTGGAACATTGAAAAGGACTTCACCACCAACCTTTTCAGTTCACCCTGAAACGCCGCCCACTAATGTGTCCTACTTCAAATCTCTTGAATGATTTTTCATTTATCTAAAGCATTTCGTCGCTGAACTATAATAGGGTGTCTCATGAACATGCTCCGCTGATGTGTTTGTACCATTTTGCTGTTTGTTCTTTGCTTTGGCTTTGGCTTTCGGTTTTTGTTTTCTGGCTTTGCCAAACTAAAAAGAATTTTAAATGTGTTAACTTGTTAAGAACTTGTCTTGCTGTACTGCTGCAAGAACGTTTCTTCTGCTTCTTCTTTTTTTCCTCTTACACTTTTAAACGCTTTATTGAAGACAAACAGCAGCAGCTTTTAAGAATAAGACTTGATGATGTGAAGTAAAAGGCAGAACTCACAACCATCAAGTGAGTTCGGCGACACAGTGATCTGAGCTAGCCAACGTGTAAGTTTAATAATTCTCACATTCTCCAACGGAAAAACAAGAGCCACAGGAAACCATAAACGCCACTACTCGGTTCAAACCACTGTGTTGCGTTTACCAAGTGTTAAAATAAACAGAACATTTTTTTTTGTTTGAAAGGAAAAAAAAACAAGAAATGTTGAAAGAAAATAAGAAAACACACAAACTGAATATTGTGTAATAAATACAGTTATGGTATTTCAGCAACTCATTCATTCATTCATTCATGCATTGTTTCACAGCTTCTTCTTCTTCTTCTTGTCTTAAGCATTAACAGAAACAACAATGACAACAAATAAAATAATGGAAAGAGTGGTGCAACACAAATATTTGGTATTTCAACAACTCAACAAACATGAATATGTTCATACGCGTACATATTCAGACACACATGTGTACATTAGGGTGGAGTGAAAACATGTACATGATGTTGGACTAGGGCACTGTCGACCAGCATCTCAGTTGTTTCAATAGCACTTTAATAACATTTTATTGTGGGGGAAAGATGGGTTTGTGGATGGCAGATTACGAATTTAAACGTTCAAAATGGCGAATGCAATGTGGCGACTACGAAAATCAATATTACAACTATTGAAATCAATATGGCAACTATTAAAATCAATATATAAAATGTATAGGATTAAGATTGGCTAACAGTGATATCTAAATCTAGTAGGAAATCTAAAATCAGCAAAATTCATTAAGCCTGACGGAACATTCTTACGAGTTGTCGTTTTTGTTTTTTTAAAATATAAACAGAATTTGGAAGAAATCATTCGGTTTTTATGTTCAACCGGGTATTTTTTTTAGAATCCGTATAACAGGATTCTAAAGGTCCAAATTTTTTAAAAATTAATAATTACTTAATATTTAAGGAGAAACAAATGGAGTTTTGAATTCCGGCTTTGCTCCTAAGTCATACAAGCCCTAAATGAATAACAGATTTATAAAAAACTTATCGGTATCTTTGTTCGAACACATTTTTAGAATATTCAATATTTTTCAAACTTACGGGCCATTTTGAAAATACTGAATATTCTAAAAATTCGTTCGAACAAAAAAACCGACAAGTTTTTTTTATAAATCTGTTATTATTACCTATTGTTGAAAAAGTAAAAAATAACTTTTTTTTTTGAAAATTCTATAAAAAGAAACTACTGGATATTTTTTTCAAATTTCTTTTTTTATTTGAAAGTACAATCCTTCCGGTTAATAATGGAAAATAATTTCATTCAAATGGCTGCCTCGGCTGGCCATGCCGTAGCCTAACGACATCAGCTCTGCGGCTGACAAGGCGATCTTCAAAAACAGGGCGCAAAACATCGAGTGTAGCTTCGGCTGTGTGGCACGTAGCGCCGACCTGTTGCAACCAAATGTTGCCAATATCCTCCTCTTCAATTTTTGTAAACAAAAATTCGTTTAACATGGCCCGATAACGAAATAAGCACTATTTGAAAAAAAAAACGTTAGATGGCGAACCCTTTATAATTTAATAAAAAAAATAATCTGTTTTTTTAAACCGGTTTTTTAAAAACCTGGTTTCCGGCGATGCTTCTCACACAAGCTTTAAATGCTTATAAATGTTGTTTTATAAAACTTGTAGATCTACCAGTTTGACATCATAAGTTTCTAATAAAAGAATTTCGAAAAATTATTCGTTTTTTTTCTTGGTTTCGAGTATTTTTTGTTTAAAAATTTGAAAGGAAAATGTTGTTTAATAAAAATGTTGGCAGAAACAGATTTTTTTCTTTAAGTTTGTTTTTTCCAGTTCAGTAATTTTAAGAACTGACATAATTTCTACTTAATATTTGAGAAGACGGAAGAGGGTTAGAGTTTTATGTAGGTTGTTTCCAGCTCTCGCAGATTCCAACTGTGAATATGCAATTTTTATTAAAACTCGAAACAGAGTATTTGAAAACATTCGGTTTTTTGAAAAACAGAGTTTTTTTAGAAACCCAAGTTGAATATTTTCCCAAAACTGACTCAATAACAAGATGATGCTAGAGTCAGATACAAAATAGGCAATTTTTTTAAAAAATGGGGATTTTGGTGTTCGGATGACAATTGGTTTCCTTCATACTATAAATTGGGATATATGCACATACAACTGTTATTTTGCTTTAAAACTAACTCTGACTCAGAATTATAACAAATAAGTCTGGTTTGTATATTAAGGGGACACTTCCCCCTTAATATTGAGTCGGATTTTTTGTTAAACCGTTTGGAGGATTTAATTTTTTGCTTATAAAGTATAAAATTGTTAGTTGGTTTAAGTAAAAATCGTAGAATTCTTACTTAAAATTCCAGCGCTAAGAAGTCAAAATTTAAAATAAAAATATTCGGTTTTGTTGGAAACCGGTTTTTCGTTCAATATTTTTTTTTTGTAAAGAATGTGATATATTTTGTGCCTGCAGCAGAATTTGAGAGAAATTATTCGGTTTTTTTGAAAATCCGGTTTTATAAAAACCGGTTTTCCGGTTCTAGATTTTTTTCTTTCTTAATTTTCAGCATTTGCAGACGTTAAGTCCTCACTCACTAGCATATAAAATATTTGCTTATTTTAAAACTCATATTACCACTTAGTTTTATAGAGGACTTGAGAGAGTGGGTTTTTTAGAAACCCGGTTTACCTCTCTAGTTTGGAAAGTTTTTGTTGACCGCATTTGAAAACTTCAATTATTAAACTTTACTATACTCCACCCTAATATACATACACACATACGCATATGCCTGTGCGAACTTATATCACAAAGGCCCAATTCACACGGGATTAATTGTTCTGGTCTAACATGGCAGCTTGTAGGCATTTTCGGTGAGGAGAGTCGTTTTTGGTTGGATTAATTTTTCATCCAGGTACAGACCCGCATTACCAGAACAAAACTAATACATGCACACAAAACAAACGTGAAATAAATAAAGAAAATACTAACACACACAAAGCCGTGTATACGTATACAATTTTAGTCAGATTAATTAGTCTCGTGTGTTTTGGAAAAAACAAAAGTTGTTCGGACTAAAAATTATTCCCGTGTGAATTGGGCCAATCAGAATAGAAAAATGCGAACATATCCATGGCTGTTGTTGTGCATAATGAGTGTGTATGTGTCATTGTACGTACGTACGTACATGCGTACGTACATCTTTGAAAACATTATCAAAAAGTTGTTTACGAAAATGTATGAGAGTTTTAAAACTCAACATCAGCAGTATCGCGCACCATCATCGCCATCGCCTACGGCAATAACATCGGCTTGAGGCACCATCATCATCATCACCAACGGCTGCAGCACTTGCAGCATTGCCATGCCGCTGCATGGCGCGTCTCGACACTGCATCAGTTGCAAAACTTAAATGAATACGAACAAATTTCAATTTTCACATAATCATTTATTGTGTTTTTTTTCTCTCTGTCTCTCTTGTTTTTATTTCATTTTCCCAGCAAAAGATGATACAGAACAAAAAAAAATATAAAAAAAAACAAACAAAGGCAACGAAAAAAATAAAAGAATAGCAAATATGGAAAATATATGGTCTTAATTAGTGTATGCGACTGATTATTGGGGTCGTTTATTTATTTGTTGCAATGTGTCTTGTGTGCTGTTGTGCCAATTTAGCAGACATTGTCGGAGCTTTTTTTCCTTGTATATTGTTGGGCGATTTTTGTGTTTTGTCTTAAATAAAATTGAAAAATACATAGTTAAATTGTAAATGGAGTTTTCGCTGTAGTGTTCGATTTTTCGTTTCCAACAAACCGTAAATGTCACTTTGTTGTCAGGTATGACAAGTTATCGAATGTCTGCTAAACAATTGTAGCATTTTGCCACTTATGCATGTTTGAAATGAGAATTTTATATTTGTGTGAATTGGAATGAAAACTGACGAAAAAATAAATAAATCACAAATGGCATTTGCTAATTTTTTTTATTTTATAATTTTCATTTGCATCATTTGAAAATCTCGGTCAGTAATCCAGGGTCTAATAAAATTGTAAAACATACAAGTCATGTCAGGCCGTCGGTTGAAGGGGCGGACGGGGAACTTATTTCTGATCAGGATCGACTGGTAAATGTGTCAGAGTGACTTCATCGTAAAGACGCCTGCATTTACGAGGTTTAAAAAAAAGGCTGCTGGAAATTAGTGTAAGATGTTCTTACGGGGATTCGAACTTGCAGTTGCTCTCTGATATTCGTCCACATAATAATAGCAAACTTTGTTTAGTAGCAAATAGGCTTTTTTTGGTACAAGCTCGAAATATGCAATTTACTTGTGTGCAAACATTTAAAAAAGACCGATTTTTTAGCGTGTAATATTGAGACTATAGAAAATGAAATTCGACGCTGATGCTAGTCTTAAAAATCGATTGGATTTATGAAATCAATTTGTTTGTGTCCACACAAAGGTTAAACCCTTTTTATGGTATTAACTGAAATTCTACAGAAGGTACTCGTTTGTCTTAATGTTTGTGTGGCCATATTGGTATGATTATGAGATTAAAAGAAAATCAAACATTGGCTTCACAGCAAAGAAAATTTTTCTGACAAATAAAAATGTGTGTTTTTTTCTTCAAACTGAAGTCCCATGGATCCGGTGTCTGTAAAACTGTCGGGGAACAAAAATAAGACCAGTATTTCCATCAATAAGTCCTGACTCATGTGAGGATTTATCCACATTTTTTTTTATACCAATTTTGGATTCTTCTTTTACCAATTTTGGATTCTTCTAGAAAAGAATCCAAAATTGGTAAAAAAAAAAATGTGGATAGCTCCTCATATGAGTCAGGACTTATTGATGGAAATACTGGTCTTATTTCTGTTCAAAATTTCTAAAATTTTAAAATTTCAGAAAAGGTTTAAAATTTTGATTTAAGCAACATATAGTCGTGAGTTTTACATAATTATCACCGAAAGGCCTGAACCATGGTACGCTGCCGTACAAGGACTGCTATAATGCGACAGTCAACGCCCCTTTAGGCTAAAGGAAATGGAGACCATCAAGCCCAGCCCGGCGGTACCAAAAAAATTAATAAACTCTGATGTACCCCTGAGTACAAAAATGGCCGCCATTTTTTTTATATTTTGCTTTTTAGAAGGCAATTTTTAGCGACATTTTTTTTTTTGACCTTTTTGGATTCTTTTCTAAAAATGACAATTCTTCAAAATTTCTAAAATTTGAGAAAAATGTGTACAAACTTGACTTAAGAAACAATAGGTGGTTGGTGCAGCAAAAAAAAATTAAAAAATTCTGCTTTACCCCTGAGTACAAAAATGGCCTTTATTTTTTATAGTTTCCTTTTTTAATTGTTTTTATTTTAAAATGCAATTTTGGCGACATTTTTTTTTTTACCTTTTTGGATTCTTTTCTAAAATTTGAGCAAAATGTGTACAAATGTGATTTAAGAAACAATGGGTGTGCTCACGTTACACCGCTAGGTTGGTGCAGCAACAAAATGACCGCCATTTTTTTTATAAATTGTTTTTTTTTAATTTTTCTTAAAATGCAATTTTTCGAGACATTTTTTTTGTGACAATTTTCGATTATTTTCTAAAAATGACAGTTCTTCAAAATTTCTAAAATTTAAAAATTTGAGAAAAAGTTTAGAAACAAAGAAAAAATTCAATAAAGGACTACTATATTAGTCTGATGTACCCCTGAGTAAAAAAAATTGTCATAACCTCAAAACGAATTCTCCAATTTTTTGTGAAATGCATTTTTTATTTTTCTAGATGATCGCCTTTAGTGCGATTGAATCCGACGTTCAGTTTTACAGTTATTAATAAAGTTAAGCCGGATTTTTTTTCGTAATTTTTTTGGTTGTCAAATTACAAATTCAAATATGGCAAAAAAAATGCAAACAGTAATGAGTTATCATCTTAATATATATTTACCCTCGACACTGATTCACTGATACACTGATACACTGATACACTGATACACTGATACACTGATACACTGATACACTGATTCCCTGATTCACTGACTCTGTCACGCAGTACGTAGGAATTTAAATAGGCATTCTATAATAATTCTATAAATAATAATAATAATAAAAAAAATAATATTTTTTTTGTACAGAAATTGTGTTTTCCCCAAATTTTTTTTTCAAAATTTTTTTTTCTTACAAAAATTTTTTTTTTCCAAATTTTATTTTTTTCAAGAAATTTGTTTTTTCAACAAAAAAATTTTTTCCACAAAATTTTTTTTTTCAACAAAATTTTTTTTTTCAACAAAATTTTTTTTTTTCAGCAAAAATATTTTTTTCAAAAAAAATTTTTTTTTCAACAAAAATTTTTTTTCCCCAAATTTTTTTTAGATTTTAGTTTTTTTTTGTTTAGTAGATTTTATTACTAAAATGTTGCTCTGCAATCGGAGAAATTTTAAATGGCAGTCATTGCAGACATTTGCAAATATGTAAAATCTATGTTGAGTAACTCATTATTTTATCTTTTAGAATAATGTAGATGGTCATGTGCTACAGACTGTTAGAAATAGAATAAGCTTTTCTGAGTAATGCTCATATTCATAATAATTTGCGAAAGCTTTAAGGTTAAAACTTCCTTTATACAAACACACACTTTAAACTTAGAGAAAATTTAAATGGGGAAAAATATGGAGACAATTGTCAGTAATTATATTTTTTTTACAAATCATACAAAGGGTAATATGTTATTATTCGGTATTTTAATGTATCTGTTCCTCGGTTGTCCGTCGTCTTGTCCCTGATATTGGAACATTTAGCCGAAAAACTCGGCTTTCCAGGGACTTTCATCCGTACGTTGTCAAGTGGCCGGTAGAGACATTTTTTTTTGTTTGGGATCGGCCCATTATAATGTACTCATTACACATTGCATTACGGTAGAATACCCTACTTATAAAAGTTGTTCTGAGAAATTTGAGATCTGAATAGCCATTGGTAGATCCATGTGTTAAATATCAAGTCGATCGAAACAGTTCCCTGGGACATGGACTTGAATTATCAATAATTTTTTTTCTGTATGAAATTAAGAACCCACTAAACTAAGCCACTGACTTGTATCCATATTTCTAGTTCTCCCTGTGCATCATCGACTTGCAGGTTTGCCAACGCATGTGGGCTTTTTAATAAATATTTCTGTCCAGTATTCTAATTTTTCAATTTTAATTGTTACATTTGCAACATTAGACAGTTTTTCTTGACTAATCCTCTTAATCTGTTACAGGTAACGTAAACACACACACAAACACACTTACTCGATTTGAAACTTGTTTGACAATTCAACTAAAAGACATTAAGGAAAATTACCATACATGATTTTAATGTAACGGTAAGTACTGAATACATATTGATTTGCACAGAAAAAAAAACAAACCGCGGGGACAAAACTGGAAAAACTGTATCATTATGCAAAGGAAAAAAACGGGGGAAAAAAATGATTGCAATTAAATTTGAAATTTATGAATTCATATGAGCGGCATGCAAAACAGTCGGACAGATAGGATAGACAGATAAATTAATGTGGTTAGTTGGACTGACAGGCGGACGGACAGACGGGCAAGAACACATGCCGTTAAACATTTTCGAACGTGTGCGGTTGGTTTTAGGAGATAATCTAAACAAAACGCAAATATTAATTACATAAACATAATTTATGGACGTGATAAATATTTTAAATGAATTTTTACCAACTGCTGTTGTTTGTTTTTTTTGTTATTTGGTTTGGTTTGTAAAAACTTTTCCATTAAAATCGGTGTGTTTAATAACGAACACACATAAAAACTAATTAATAATTGATTATTAAATTGGGACCTATTATTTTTTTTTGGGGGGTTATGGTTTTATCTACATATGCTTGTTTCTGCCCCACAAGGCCAACAGACGATTATGAGATTTTCCTTTTTTTTTGCCAACGAACAACCCTGAAAACCTCAAACATTTGTTTCTTTTTGAAAATCTTGTTTATTTCCTTTTACTTTTTTTTTTTTTTTGAAAAAAATTACACAAATTGTTTTGATCTGATTGTGATTCCATAACGACCAAGCATGCACAGACATTTGTGTAGGTTTGAATTGGTTCGAATGTTTGTTGCTTTGAGTAGGTTTTATGGATAATTGAAAAATTCTTAAACCAGAACTTTGAAATACATATGCAATCAAAATCGGGTTGGGTAGACCTGGCCAGGGCACGCAGTTGACAAGCAGACGCTTTCACATCTTATGCGGTTGCTTGTGAAAACCACAGAATTTTATAGGACCACGCGATACAGACAGCAAGCGATATCAGCTCTTATTAGTAAGTCATTAGTTTATGTTTCCATGTAATCCCATGAGTAAATAGTTCTCGGTATTCGGTAATGCCAGTTATAAGTAGAGGTCATTAGGAAGATGTTGCTGGGATGTAATTGGATTTTCCAATTAAAATTAAAAAAAAAAAATTAAAATAAAAATTTAATTTTTTTTTTAATTAATTTTTCTGACAAAGTTTCATAAGAAATTCACCAAATAAAATATCTTCAATCTTCTACTTAAGTGCTTTTGAAAATGAATTCAGAGTTATAAACAAATTTAAGTCGTTTTTTTTCTAATTTTTTTTGGTTAAAAGCGACAAAAAAAGTTATTTAAAAAAATTAAATTTTTTTTAAAATTCAATTTTTTGACAGGTTTTCACAAGAAATTTACCATTAAAATATCTTCAATCTTCTCCTTAAGTGCTTTTGAATCTGAATTCAGAGTTATAAACAAATTTAAGTCGATTTTTTTTCGAAAATTTTTTTTGTTGAAATTAAAAAAAAAATAAAATTTTAAATAAATTTTTTTTTTTAATAAAATGACAAATAACTATTAAAAAATTTAGATTAATTTCTTTGACAAGATTTCATAAGAAATTCACCAATAAAATATCTTTAGTCTTCTCCTTTAGTGCTTTTGAATATGAATTCAGAGTTATAAACAAATTTAAGACGATTTATTCGCAATTTTTTTTTGTTAAAATTAAAAATTTTTTTTTTTCAAAGATAAAAATTTTTTTTTGATAAAGTGACAAAAAAAAAAAAAAAAAAAAAAAAAAAATTAAATTAAATTCTTTGACAAGATTTCATGAGAAATTCACCATTAAATTATCGCCAATCTTCTCCTTAAGTGCTTTTGAATCTAAATTCAGAGTTATAAACAAATTTAAGTCGATTTTTTTTCGAAAATTTTTTTTGTTGAAATTAAAAAAAAAAAAAAAATTTTAAATACAATTTTTTTTTAATAAATGACAAAAAACAAATAAAAAATTTCGATTAATTTCTTTGACAAGATTTCATAAGAAATTCACCATTAAAATATGGGCAATCTTCTCCTTAAGTGCTTTTGAATCTGAATTCAGAGTTATAAACCAATTTAAGTCGATTTTTTTTCGTACTTTTTTTTAAATTAAATATTTGACAAGCTTTCATAAGAAATTCACCAATAAAATGTCTTCAATCTTCTCCTTTAGTGCTTTTGAATCTGAATTCAGAGTTAGGATAATCGCATTTATTCACAATTTGTTGGATGTTCCTTCTTGAATCTCCCATATACATTTTATTGAAATCGGTTCAGTAGTCGGTTCGAAGTAGTTGCCTTTAGGAACCGCTGCATGTCAGCAACTGAATATACAAATAAGTCCACTTGCCTCCCAATAATATGTGAATATCTAGATACTTTTCCAGAAATAGTTTTAGGCTCATTGTATCCGCACATGAAGTATTATAATCTCGTGCCATAGGTTGACCACTTGCATCTCCCTGACCATTTCATAGCACTGGTACTAGCACGTTTTTTTTTTTGCATTACATTCAACTATGGAGTCATGGCAGTTATCCACATATTCATCTCTTTATTGTATAGACATCATTGCTCTTGTCCATCTTGCTAATACTTGTATACGTACGTATGTACGTACATACACACCTACATTCACTCATTTGTCTGTATCTATTGTTTTCTTTCAAAATGAAATTAATTTGCATTTTTACTTCTCTCTTTCCTTTGAGTTTTGTTGCAACAGCATCACCCCCCCCGGTTTTTGAGGGATGCGGTTTGTGGTTCTGGTCGAAGACTCTGTTGTTGTTTGCTTTTATTTTTTTCTTCTTCTTGTGGATGATGTTTGATTGAATTTTTTAGCAAATCTTATGAAAATGCAAAGAAGGAGAAGAAGAAGATTGAAAATTTCATAACATGACCGCAACGTGATGTGAGCCCGAAAAGCGATGCTGCATGAGAAGGATGCATCGAAGCCATGTATCGCTCTGTATGCAGAAATTGTTGGTAGGATGAGCGAAACTCGGAATTTCAAAATTAAATGAATGGTAGGGGTAGGGGGATCAACGATTTGAAATATGCTAGATTGTGTTTAAAATGTGGAAATGTCGTTAGTGGAAGAAGGTGGTAGCAGAAAAGCGGAATTACATTCGCCCTTCATATATTTCACTATACAGCCCCAAGGCTATTGTCTCACTGTTCTTCTCCACAGCATCGGCTGAATTCATGCTACTATATTTTGGGGTGAAAACAAAAAACTCAAGTTCTGACTAAACAAAACCTAAAGTTTCATCCATCGGAATTTTGAAAATTTCTCTTGGAATTTTGGAAAAATTCTCTGGGATAGAGAATTTGAATTAGAAGCTAGACAAATATGATTGGACTTAGTGAGCTAACACTATCATTAATCAATAACACAGCAAATTAATTTGTATTTAATTAAAGAAATGGTCCATTTTTGTGAAGGGAATCTAGTACAGAAAAAGAAGTCTATGTATTATCCTCTGTATACGGAGTTTTGAAACTCTACGACTTGTTGAAAAAAATTGATTTTTGTAGGCAAAAAAAAAAAAAAAAATTCCTTAACATCGTCTCCGTTCAGATCGTTACATTCAACCCGTATTCATACAAAATTATGACAGAGTAGTAAGCTTGGTTATTCATAATTTGGGTGCCCAATGAAGAGGTCATCCCCTTTGTTAAGAACAATTTTTGAAAATACAAAATTAACAACTTTTTCTTAACAAAGGTTAATGAAGCTGTAATACATTTTTATGAATAAGGTGGTATGTATTTTCATAGTATTTGCCGTCTGTTTATTCTATCCAAAAATTTGTTTCTGAATGTTTTCTACAAGGGTCTTTGCTTTTCATTCAAAAAATGTTTTCCTCAAGGTTCTCTACAAGGGTGTTTGCTTTTCATTCAAAAAATATTTTCCCGAAGGTTCTCTACAAGGGTGTTAGCTTTTCATTCAAGCCCCCCAATTAATAATCACCGAGGTTCCCACTCTTCGCTTTCTTTGTCTCTAGTGTGTTGTGCTGACTCCATATTTTGTCCGTGGTTACGACAAACACTCCTTTGAATTGGTCTCAAGGTGGTGTCGCCTGTGAGCAATCGTGGCACCCATCCCGCTGATAGGTTTGTTATGTCCAATCCTGGAAATGGAAAATCCACGATAGCGTTCCCCTTTCGTTGCAGGCAACAGTGTTTAAACAAAAAATATATTCATACTAGTAAGTTGTAATGCGCCTATGGCGCCCGTTGAAATATGGAAAAAAAATTGTGTTGAAAAAAAAAATGTTTGTGGAAAAAAAAATTTTTTTGCTGAAAAAAAAAAAATTTGTTGAAAAAAAAAATTTTCCTTGAAAAAAAAAAAAATTTTTTTTGAAAAAAAAATTTTGTTGAAAAAAAAATTTTTCTTGAAAAAAAAATAATTGGAAAAAAAAAATTTTGTGGGAAAAAAAAATTTGTTGAAAAAAAAATTTTACATAAAAAATTTTTGTAAAAAAAAAAAATTAAAAAAACAAAAATTTTGGAAAAAAAAATTTTGGTAAAAAAAAATTTGGGGAAAACACAATTTCTGTACAAAAAAAAATATAATTTTTTTATTATTATTATTTATAGAAAATTATAGAATGCCTATTTAAATTCCTACGTACTGCGTGACAGAGTCAGTGAATCAGTCAATCAGTGTCGAGGGTAAATATATATTAAGATCTGAAATCGCAATGCCTTTTAATGGCTGCCTATCATAATGGAACTACTCCAATAGCATCTTCATCGAACACTGTACGATGAGAGTACTAATGGGTTCCCCCCGCTTTGATTAATGCACCATGAAACTTTGCCTTTATTGAATTCCTTTGACATAAGCATATTTTATAAACTTCTGGGCCAACGTATTCCCTGCACTACAAAGGAGCAAAGGCGAAAAGAAAAGGATAACATTTACACAACCCATAACCCTGCGGTTAAAGTTATTATTAATAATAGTTTTATTAAGATAACTTAACATTTTTCCACTTCAAGGAGTCTGTCTATTGATCTCACTACTCAAAGCGCCTTCCAGCACACCCCCCAACTATTCCGAAGAATATCCGCATAACTGCAAAATAAATACTCGTATATACAACAGAACAAATTTATTTATGAACATTCATATTTCATTGAGCTTCTTCTTCGTTGGTTTCTGTTTTCTTTTTTTTTGCTGTTCTGTTCAAATACAAAAGGGTTAAAAGTTCTTTTGATAAATTATTTTCTACTCTAAGTAAATATGAGTACAGCTGTATTAGGTCCTTTGTCACTCGGACACATACACCACCACCCCACTTCACCCCACACATTCATGCATAAAGTAAATATCACAATTTATAACTTTAACATTTTATTTGACTTTAAATCATAAAAAGACACTGAGACAACGGGATTTATTTTGCAGCACACGGGTGGTGCCGCTGGGGATGGAGTGTGACAAACAATCCATTAAAAGTATGGTCAGCAGCCCGTGGCTGGAGTCAGAGTCAATAAAAATGAAAAATAAAACAGATACTGGCGAGATGTTTATGCTGTTTCCTCGTTTCCCAATGGGGGATGATGGCATGAATGATTGCTCGTTCCTAGGAATGCTTAAGGTGTTGGAGCCGGAGTCCGAATCACATTTGTGCCCTTAAAGTGTTCACCAGTTTGATTGACAACCGTTGAAATTGCCAAGTCGTAAGGTGAGTGGTGGGATTTGAAGGGTTGATTTGCTGGTTGGCTGTTTGTTGCCCAAGTGTTCCAGGGACTTTTGTAAGATTTTTGTTTAATTATGCTGCGGAGGCTTTTGCCTGTCTGTCTTGTAACTTTTTATTTGGTTTCTTACAGTTTCTGTTGGGGGTTTAGAAAGAAATCCTTTAATGATTTTTTTTTTTAACAAAAGTTCATAGATACACCTGACATAGAATACACTTAGTGTAGCCCTTCTGGAAAATATCATTAGCATCAGAAACCGCCACGACTTGAAAAAGGGGGGGTGTTGTGAATTTAAGGAAACTTTAAGGTTATTTTCAAAAGTGACGGGAAAATACAAATTTTGTCGTTAACAACAAAGGACAGATAAGTATTTTGTTGGCTCCGATTTGGAAATTATTTATTGGGCCAGAATGAAGGCAACCCAAGTGCAAGCCATTTTAATGTTAACCCAGAAAGAAGAAAATGACTATCGACGGTAGTCGGGTTACCTTCTTAGGTCGTCAGCTCCTCATTTTGTTGAACACAAACTGGGGGTAGTCTTTGGTCTGGGAGGGTTAAGAGCCGCCTCAACAAAGAAGCCTGCGATTTGAAAACAATTTCAATACTATTTCAGACATATGAATAATAGCCGATTCTTTGGAAAATGTTGACCCCGCTTAATCTACGGTCGTCAACACACCATCGAGGTTCGTTAGCTTACTATCGACAATCGTCAGTATCTCAGTTTTCAGACCACAAACTGCAAGTCGTTTTTGGCTACATACCGCGGGTAGTTAAGAATCACCGGTACTTATTACGCCTTGACTTGCAGATAAGACCATCTCGGTGTATAACACGGTGCCCAAATCGTGGGAAGAGTTGGAGTTTAGTGTGGATTTACATCGCACCCGCTTACTGTGATAGAATAGATAAGATTCAATCCCTTGCCCAGATGAAATGTATGCTCATAAAACATGCAAAATATATTGTCACTCTAATATCGTGGTCCTTCGACAATTGTAGTCAGTCAGCTGTCGACGGCCGTCACGTTTCGACGATCTCAGATATAGATTTTCGTTAACTGCCAATGATCGCTAGCTGTCGACGATCTTAACTATCAACGGTTTTTTAGTTAACAACGATCATCAGCTAACGGTCGACATATTCGTTAACTTACTGTCGATTCAGATAAGTGTTGCATTTGCTCCGATTTAGAAATTGTTTATTGGGCCTAAATCAAGGCAACCCAAAGTCGACATGATCATCAGAATACTGTGAACAGAGTACTGTCCACAGGTTCGTTTTGTTACTGTCGAAAGGGTGACAGAATCATCAGCCTATTGTCGATCCAGTCTTGATAATCATCATTACTATCGATTATTGATAAATATCATCACTATCGATAATTGATAATTATCATTACTACCGATAATTGGTAATTATCATTACCAACGATAATTGATAAATATCATTACTATCGATACTTTATAAAAATCATTACTATCGATGATTGATAATTAATATTACTATCGGTAATTGATAATTAGCATCGTACTATCGATAATTGATATTTATCATCGTACTATCGATAATTGATTATTATCATTACTATCGATAATTGATAATTATCATTACTGTCGATAGTTGATAATTACCATTACTATCGATAATTGATAATTATCATTACTATCGATAATTGATAATTCATATTACTATCGATAATTGATAATTAGCATCGTACTATTGATAATTGATATTTATCATCGTACTATTGATAATTATCATTACTACCGATAATTGATAAATATCATTACTATTTTATAAAAATCATTACTATCGATGATTGATAATTAATATTACTATCGATAATTGATAATTATCATTACTGTCGATTGTTGATAATCATCATTACTATCGATTATTGATAAATATCATTACTATCGATAATTGATAAATATCATAACTACCGATAATTGATAATTTTCATTACTATCGATACTTGATACAAATCATTACTATCGATACTTGATAAAAATCATTACTATCGATTATTGATAATTATCATTACTATCGATAATTGATAATTATTATCGTACTATCGATAATTTATATTTTTCATCGTACTATCGATAATTGATTATTATCATTACTATCGATAATTCATAACTATCATTACTATCGATAATTGATAATTATCATTACTGTCGATAATTGATAATTATCATTACTGTCGATTATTGATAATTAACATCGTACTATCGATAATTAATACTTTTCATCTTCTACAAATGACAATTATCACTGCATATTCAACAATTAATAACTGTTATCTTAGTATCGATAATTGACAATCACCATCTTAGTGTCGATAATTGTTAATTGTCATTATGCAATTGACAACTGATAATATTTTTTTTTCTGGGATTGATAATTTTATTCCATGTACCGAAAATTAAAGCGTACTATCGATAAATAATAATTATCATCATAAAATCTATAATTGTAAATTATAATATTACTATCGATAATTGATAATAATTATCTTTACAATCATCATTACAATCATCTTGATTATCGATAATTTATACTCGTCACCTAACTGTCGTTGATCGTCAGCGCCATATAATTAAACCTTGAAACCCATTTCGGTCCCTACAAATGGGTTGTTCATTGTTAGAGGGTTCATTCCAAGGTAATAAAACTTGAAAATAGAAACCCATCATCATTGTCGTGTGACACTTTGTGTCTCAACCACCCATCCCACCGACGACCGACCGTCTTTTGTTGATAGTTTTTTGTGTGTTTGTCTTTTTTTTTTTTTTTTTTTTTTGGATGGTGGTGTCCATTTCCCAGCCCATGCTCCCACCCGTTCCCAGTTACTCATGTATTGACAACGTGATGGTAAATGATGATACATTTTCGTTATGGTGGCGATGGTCAAAGTGAATGTTAGGTGGGCAAGGGTGGATGGATGGGGGGACCGATTGCTGGGGAGTGGAGAGTGTGAGCGTATGAGCTGGTGTTGCAAGTAAATGTTTAAATAAAATTAATGTATTTTTATAGTGGTTGTTCTGCTCGTGTTGTTGAGGCAAAGTGACTGTACTGTACGCGGCTGCTCCTCCTTACAATGAGTGTCCATGGCTACAATGTGTTGTGGATCATGATGGTGGCGGAGTGGTGTTGCAGTGTTTGTTTGTTGTTTGTTTTTGGGTGTTAAATTTCATTATTTATATTTCACTTAATGTTAATGACGGCTGGCGATAATAATAATGACGAAGAGGACCCATCCCACTGACAGTAGCAAACGATGCTGATGCCGATGCTGATGGTCGATGCCCGATGCTGTGCACAAAGTGGACGCATCAGTGGGCGGTGTTGTTGAACCCGATGCCGCTTTGGTGGGAACTTAATTTGTTGTATAGTCCCTGATATACAACGAACCAAATTTGATACTTCAAATATTTACACACTTAAACAAAAAAAAAAAAAAAAAAAGCAAATAGTTTTACATTTGACACTTTCATAAAACGGCTCTTCTCCATGTCTGGATGGTGTGGTCGGTGGCCGAAAAAATTACGCGTGTTTGCCTTTAACAAATAAGTTAAGTGCTCCAAAGCCTTTAGCAAATGAATGTCAATCGATATTAAGCAAAAACACCCACACTTCATATAATTTTGTAATTTGCATTGAAATATAATGCCAATATTTGTTGTATTCCCCGTTTATCGGCCAGCTGTCTAGTGTGTTTTAGTTTGTTTTGAAAACATTCCGGCTGGCATATTTCTGTTGTTGTTTGTGTTCTACATCTTCACTTGTACTATTGAATTGTGTTCTTATCACCATTTGTTTTGTGTCATATTAATAACTCACACTACACAATCGCCTCTTGCTCTTTCATAACAAATCCATTGTTTTATTGTGGGTTTTGCTCCATGCTCCTCTTATCAATTGACCCATAACCCGCTCAGAGACAGAGAGATCATCGAAAATGTCATTATAATGATGCTCATTAATTTGACGCAACGACTATTGACATGACAGACAGGCACTTCACAGTTTTTGGTCTGTTTTCTTTTTTTAGTTGTTGGGGAAAATCGGACAAAGAACACGAGAAAAAAAATTAAACATAGTTGCCCTTTCTTTAATGATTGGGGGCCACAAATAAGTTTGATGCGAACTTTAGTTTTAATGAGCAACGTTTGTCGTTGGAAAATAAATCTTTACTCCATATTTTCTTAAAATAAAAGATAAGTGAGAAATTGTATGTCAGCACAAAAAGGTCAATGACACTTGAAGTCGCTCTGCAATAGATTCATTTTTAGGGGGGTGTATATAGTGATGTGGGGTTTAGTGGCATTTTAAAAGCTATACTGGACTGAACTAGCCTTGTTCAGCGGAATATATTCGATATTTAATGGTGGATAAGATTCATCTTGCTATCGATAACTGACATTCATTATCCTACTGTCGATAAATATCGTTATAAGATAATCGTACTAATAATCGTTTTATCGATAATTGATAATTTTCATTTTTATTATATACATATATATTTGTAATATCGATATAATTGACAATTATACTATTATATCATTCGTCTATCGATAATTGACAATCATTAGGTTTCTATCGATAAGTGATAATAATCATCTGAATATCGATAATTGATAATCTTCATCTTATTATCGATAATTAATAATATTTAACTTACTATCGATAATTTTGATTTTAATATCAATATGATTGGACGATTATCAATCATTCATATATTCATCTATAATTTTTCCATCGATAATTGTCAATCATTAGGTTTCTATCGATTAATGATAATAATCATCTAACTATCGATAGTAAATAATCGTTATCTTACTATCGATAAGTCATAATTTCCATCTTCATATAGGTATAATTAATAATTATTATATAACTAGTACGTTGTAATGCGCCTATGGCGCCCGTTGAAATATGTGTGGAAAACCAATTTTTGTTGAAAAAAAAAATTTTGTGGAAAAAAAAAATTTTGTTGAAAAAAAAAATGTTGTGGAAAAAAAAAATTTTGTTGAAAAAAAAAATTTAGTTGAAAAAAAAAATTGTAAAAAAAAAAATTTTAAAAAAAAAATTTTGTTGAAAAAAAAAATTTTGTAAAAAAAAATTGTAAAAAAAAAA
The DNA here is from genome assembly GCA_958296145.1 of Hydrotaea cyrtoneurina. Taxonomy (NCBI): domain Eukaryota; kingdom Metazoa; phylum Arthropoda; class Insecta; order Diptera; family Muscidae; genus Hydrotaea; species Hydrotaea cyrtoneurina. The sequence continues at coordinate 14,070,468 of OY282515.1, forward strand.
TTATTTTTTTTATTATTATTATTTATAGAATGCCTATTTAAATTCCTACGTACTGCGTGACAGAGTCAGTGAATCAGGGTCGAGGGTAAATATATATTAAGATTATTATTATAATCATACTACGATAATCGTACTATCGATAATAATAATTAATAATATACTTATATTACCATCGATAATTAATAATCTTCTGGGTACTATCGGCAATTGATAAAACTATATTACTATCCTCTCTCATTCCGGACACCTCTTACAAACGGACACTTTTTCAGTACCAATCCGCTTCAGTCCTCTTGTGTACTTCTCTCATTAGCGGACAAAATTCTCAATCCCTTAGATGGCCGTTTATGAGAGAGTACACTGTACTTGATAATCAAAATCATACTATCGATAATTAAAAATTTGTAATGAATTATCGCTACAAAACTCTGACGTACTGTGGTCCCCTGAGTATGGGAGGCAAGAGTATGAGCCTTCACTAAATAAAAGCGAAAATCCTCCATCGATTTTTGTGATCTACACCTCAATTTAATTGTAATTTATAATAATCTAGTGACAATTTTTCATTTTTTTATAATTTTCAAAATTTTACAATTTTTTTCAAAAAAAAAAAAAATGTTAAAAACAAAATTCGACCCAAATTTGTTTATAACTAAAATAACTAAACTAACTAATTATAACTAAAACCAACCATTCAGAATTAACGATAAAACAATAAAGTTGTCAATTTCGGACTAAAAAAAATCCCTGGCAAAATAAAATATGGGATAACAAATCCTGAACATTTTTTTGATTGAGTCGAGGTTGATATTTTCATTAAAGCAAAGCTTAGTCAAGCAGTGTTTGGAAATTATTTAAAATTACTATCGAACTTCTGAGTAAGGTGTTAAATCTTAAAGATCGTCAAAGCCAATTTTCCAGCTTTGAAGCCAATAATCTTCCCACAAAACTATAGTAACAAAAAGTAGAGTACACATACACAGTACAATATTTTTCAGTTCGTTGATTGCCAACTCAATTCTGAGAACAGTATGTGAAATTATACCCAAAAAGAATAATTTCTGCATCATTCGTTTTGTCTTCTTACCTGCCGAAATATTTTTAATATCGATTTGAAGTTAGTACTATTGTATAGGGGAATTTATCACGTTTTAGGCCCTGTTGTTTGACATAGCTCGACAGCCACTAGCCCGATTTAGTTGAAATAAATTTTAAAAAATTAAGAATTACAATTCCCTTAATCTGTTCATATAAGTTAAAAATAAGTTTCCAATAAAAAATGAAGAAAATTTTTTTTTTATTTTTTTTTTTAAATTCATAAAAAATACAAAACGGAAATAAGTTTCAAGTGTAGTTACTTTTTCGCAAAGTCACATAACCTATGAGCAAAATGAGACAAAGATCATGAAAATCGATGCACGCGTTTCGCTTTTATTCGCAATTGAGTAAAGGTATGAATTTCAAAAATAAAATAAAAATAAAAATTAAAAAATTATCATGCAAAAAAAAATTCGAAGATACGAAAATATTGTAGTCGTAAGTATTTCAGTTACAGATTATTACAGCAACAAGTACTTTAGTTCAAAAATGTGTGAAATTTGTCCATTCGACGCAGTTCACAGAAGTTGGGAATGTACCAGCCTAGATTGCGGCAAATTTTACATAGAGACCTTGGCCTACATCTATACTAGATTGAAAACACTAAAGAAGTCTCTCGATGAGCTGAAACTTCTCTGATAGAGATCTAGAAGATTTGGAAGAAACTTCCAAAGTTCATCGAAAACTCATCTTCAGCTATGAAAAGCATATTTCGCAATTTTTTGTTCTCATAATCGCCCAACAGAGGCTGGAATAAAAAAAATACCTGGCAAAATTGGCTACCTCGGTCTGATAAGCTTTACAAGTTTGTAAAAATTATTTGTCATTTCCATTAAAATGGTAAATTGACTCCAATATATTGAGAAACCTTTAGATTTTGGTCTTTACCAATTTGTTTTAAATGCCGTATAATGAAATTGTTGTTGACCAATGATTAACGATAAAATGATTGCCAACGAAATTCGCGGCACGATTAATTTTATTAAAAATCTGTAGCAATATGGCCGCCAGATTTAACAAATCTTTGGGGTCCCCTAAAAGAAAAAGTGCATGGCTTTCGGAAAAACTGGAAGACATGGGTCAGTTTTTATGGTCTTGTATCAGGTAGTGTTCTCCGTATATTGTTATATTTTTTCGTGTTGCACTGTGTAATTGAAGCCTTGAAAGACAACATTTTATTTTACAATCCCTAATAGAACAGACAGATAACATCTGTGCCTTATGAAATAATTGTATAGTTTATTGAAATACTATAATATCTTAAACCCGCGATTTTCGACATAAGACATTTTAACGTTGTGTTGCCAGAGTATTATAATTGCCTTCATCGGGGCACTAGTCCCCAGATTGCATGCCCTCGCCTCTGATCGGATTTGGATTCCTCAAGCCCATACACACTGAGGGCTGATGGACAAAAAGTAATGAAGACAACAGACAATGTTGGGTGAGCAGTTACTCCTTGTTTTTTGGTCAGCTAAACTTTTATTTATTTATCATTTCTTGGGTCTACTGTCTACTGAGTCAGAGAATTCCTCGAATACAGATTTATCTCAACCAGATGCTAAAATTATCCTTCGATTGTGTTTTTTTTTTGTTGGCCATACAGAGACTATTTGAAAACAAAGTTGTTGTTAGATGCGAGAAAGCTTTTCATGCTCACCTTTAGCCACAACAACAACATGAACACACAAAAAAAATCAAAAATTTACTCACTTTTGTGGTATTATTGCGCAGGTACACAAACGGTCAGGCTTCTTTCTCAAGGATTTCAATTTCGAAGAGAAGCGAAAATAAATCTCCAAAATCAAATCCCGACACTACTCTCGCACAATGGAATTTTCAATTCTACACAAACACCCACTCAAAGAAAAGGATGCTAATTTCTGAACACACAACAAAGGATGTCTAACACTAGACTTCAGATAAATTTCGCTGATGATGTTTTGCAAATGAAATGAACTACGGTTATTTGTCACACACACTTTGTATTCCCTTGTAATTAGATGTTTTTCCAATTGCTTACAATGATTTTCAAGCGACGAGACGATGTTTTTTTCTTTTGTTTTACACAACCGTTTTCAAAACCTCAGTGGTCTTCTTGTGGCACGCCGAAGTCAAACTGAATGTGTTTGGTGTGTCTGGTGTAGCCGATAACTCTACACAAAAATCGAAAAATCTCAATACGGTTTGTTTTTCTTTCTGGTTGGTGTGTGTGTGTGTGTGTGTTTGTGTGTGGCGCGCTCTGAGACCGGTATTCTTAGTTTTTGTGCTTGTTGGCTGGATGATTCCCAACCAAAGGCAATTCTGCTCAACTTCCATCCGTTGTGGACATGGAAACACTCAATTCCACTCCATTGCAAATGTTACACTTTTCCCACTCAATTCCACTCACAGTCGTGGAGTAGACGGGAATGAGTGCAGTTTTCATTGCTGCCGTCTCATTTTTCGCTTTGTTTGCTTTATTTTTCACAATCGTTTTTTCTTTTCTTTCTTCATAATTTCATAAGTTTCATTAAATTTTTGTATTTGTTTTGGTTTTTGTTTCGTTTGTTTTTTTCTTTTGGTCTTCTCTGTTTTGAAAATAACACCGTGTGTATTTTGGGTATTATCAGCAGATCATCAGTCAGTCGTCAGTTTCGGTTTTTGCGTAGAAGAAAAAAAAACATTGTTTTGTTACCAAAAACTATACATCAAATATTGATTGATGATGTACGGGTATGTCTGTTGTTAACATTGCACACAAAGAAACGCAAAAGGAAAACAAACATAACGGTATCAAAGTGTTTGCGCTGAACAGTGGAACAAATTCGTAACGGTTATTGAAGGACTCCCATCTACATATATAGAAATATAAAACTCTTGCGTGACGGACTGATTCAGCACTGTCCTGGCCAAATGGCTAAAGCTAGAATAATGAAATTTAGGGCTAAGAACGAATTTGGAATTCGGATAAAAATATGGAAAACGGAAAAAATTTATAACTTTCAAAATACGCAACAACTCAAATTTCGTAATATTTCTTGGAAAATTGGTACGTAACTACGTTTGGCAACAACTGGTGGAAATGAGTTTCAAAACGACATAAAAAAGGGACAAAAAGGGAAAATATAATAAAAGTTGAAACATATTTGGCAACAACATTGGGAAATTCGTTAGAGATGGGATGAAAAAAGCCACAAAAAGGGGGTAAAAAAGGACGAAATAAATGTTTGGCAACAACAAGTGGATACTATTACCAAAATGGGATAAAAAAAGAACAAAAACCGAAAAAGTAAAAAATGTGAAACAAATAACAAGGAATTAGAGATGGGACGGAAATGGGCCCAAAACGTACTAAAAAGGAATAAAAAAAGGGACAGAAGAGAAAAATAAAAAATGCTGAACGAAATTTTGGTCAAACAAGTGGATAACAGTTGCGAAGGGACACATAAGGGACCAGAGCATACCATAAAGGGAATTTAGAAATTTCATTGCGGGAGAGAGGGGAAAAAACAGTCAAAACAATTGACCTGAACTTCGAAGATTGTTTTTATAAATCGTATTCCTCTTAAGAGAACGAAAACGTCGGTACATTGAAAAAAAATTGTATTATAAACAAAAGGGGATAAAAAGGGACAAAAGACAAAAAAAATGGTGAACTAAACTTTGGGCAACAACAAGTGGATAATAGTTAGGGAGGGGGCGAAAAAAACCAGAACGTACCACAACGGGATAAAAAAAAAAGGTAAAAAAGGGGGAAACACAAAAATGTGTAAAAATCAACAGGAATGATTAAATTGTTGTAAGAAATGCAAAAAGGGAATTTAGAAATTTCATTGAGGGAGAGAGGAAAAACAAACAGTCTAAACAATTGACCAGAACTTCGAAGACTGTTTTTATAAATCGTCTTAAGCGAACGAAAACGTCGGTACATTGAAAAAAAAACTGTATTTCAAATCAGCGAAAACGAATCTTTAATAGTTTTACATCAATTTGATGAATAAATTCATTGACTTGAATGAATTCTTCAATTTGAATTAAATAGATTTTAGCTAATTTTTCTGCGTTCGTCAAATTGAAGTATTATTTTACATCAAGCAAAAGAAAAGAAAACGCTATGAAAGAGTGGGTCATTTTAAAACTGCTGTTGCTTTTTTACAACAACATTTCTGTCGTTGGCATTGCACACAAAGAAGAAGTTTCTGCACGTGTTTGTTTTGTTTGTTTTACTGCTTTGTTTTTTGGTGATATGCGCTACTACAGAGTAATTCTCGTTTAAACGATACGAACTATAGCTTTTTTTTTTTTTTTTTTTTTTTTTTTTTTTTTTTGACTAACACTCAGTGGATGCCCCCTATAAATGCAATGCACTGTGTTAGCGATGGGAAATAAGGGTATTGGAAGGAGGAAAGAGGGAGTAGTGTTTGTTGACGTTGGCCTCGAATTTGGTAATGTCATAGCAGGCAGGAAAAACACTCGTTGGAAGATTATTCCACATACGAACGGTCCGACTAAAGAACGAATTTTCTCTATAGTGCGTCGTCCGGTCAACCGGCCATTTGACAATGAACGGATGAGAGACCCTGGATAGCCGAGTATTTCGGCTAAATGTTCTAACGTCAGGGACCAGACGACGGATATCTTCTGAACAGATACCATTAAAATATCTATAGAATAGCGATACACAACCCACATTTCGGCGATGCTGTAGGGAGACAATAGATCTGGATACCCTACCATCCCCTATCATCACCACCGCTCTCCTCTGTACACGGTCCAGAAGCTTCAAAGATGTTAATGGAGCCCTTGCCCATATATGCGAGTTGTATTCCATTTTAGGCCGGATGTAAGTGGTGTAAATATTTACGAGATCAGATGGAGTGAAATATTTCTTGCACCGCTTCAAAAAGCCTAAACACTTGAATGCTTCTTTCGACACTTCGAATATATGGCTAGCCCAGCGAGCATCGCCCTGTATCTTCATGCCCAGAACATCAAGAGTGTCTGATTCGTCGATATCCACACCACCCATAGATATTGACGGCGATGCTGGATCAGTGGAACGTTTGTGTGACAACAAACAGCACTGGGTCTTTTGTGGACTAAAATCAACTCTATTCATTTGGCCCCACTCACAAATCGTCGCCAAATCGCGGTTAAGTGAGTCATTCATCATTCGCCTTTTGTCCTCGACCTCCAGAGGACCTGGCCGATGATCAAATTAGTATGAATGACAGAGGTTACTGTCATCCGTAAAGGAGTAAATCGGGTTCACAGTATGACCCAACAAGTCGTCAATGAAAATAAGAAATAGAGAAGGAGAGAGGACAGAGCCTTGTGGCACTCCTGCGGTCAGCCTATGCTCGTTGGATGAGACCCCATCTATAACAACTCGTATAGAGCGATCTCTGAGAAAACTCGATATGAATCGAGAGAAGATATTACCGACACCAAATGCAATAAGTTTTGATATGAATGCTCCGTGCCAGACCCTATCGAACGCCTTGGAAATATCCAGAGCCACGACCTTACTTTCACCAAGGGCGTGAATAGATCGACTCCATCGCTCCGAAAGGAACGCCATCAGGTCTCCAGTAGATCGATTTCTACGGAAGCCATACCTTCGATCATTTAGAAGGCCGTTAGACTCTAAATACTTGACAAGATGGTGGTTAACCATGCTCTCCATAACCTTTGAGAGCGCAGAACATATTGCTATTGGGCGGTAATTCGCAGGATTAGTAGCCTCGCCTTTCTTGGGGATCGGCTGAACATTGGCAACTTTCCAACGTGAAGGGTAAATACCAGCACGGTACGACATGTTGAAAAGATTGCGCAATGGACGAGCTAGCGTCGAAGAGCACTTACATAGGACAAGTGCTGAAATACCATCCGGGCCCGGAGTTTTATTTACGTTAAGATCTGCAAGATAATTGTAGAAGGAAGCATTACAAACGGTACCGATGAAGAAGCGAGGTAGCTTCCGAAATGGTTTCTTACACCTTCTTGTTTGTAGCATGAAACTCTTTAAAGAAAAAAGAAAATATTTTTATTTGTTTGGTGCGCTCTTTGGTCCGAACGTGTGATTGGACCTTACTTCTTCGAAAACGACGAGGGAACGACTGTCACCGTCAATTCAGAGGGTTATGGTCGTATGATAACCGACTTTTTTGCCTGCTATTGAAGAATACTATTTGGAGAATATGTGGTTTCAACAAGACGGTGCCACATGCCACACAACTTGAGCGAATATGGCTTTATTGTAAGAGACATTTCCTGGCCGCGTAATTTCTCGTCGTGGCGACATCAACTGGGGAAAGACCGTGTTTTTTATGCAGATAAACCTTTAACTCTTGAGCACTTAAGAACCAACATTCGTCAAGTAATGACTGAGATGACGCCCAATATGTGCCAAAAAGTGCTCCCAAATTACCTCAAAAGAATCAATGCTTGCAACACTTCGCGCGTGGTGGTTCGCGTGTTTCAGACATAATGGCAACGTTCAAACTTTGTGTAAAATGGATACCCGACAATTCCCCAAAAATTAAAAAAAATGGGGAATTTTTCATGTGAAAAATGCCACAAAAATGAAATATTATCTAAAAATTATGAAAAAATTCCCTGTTTTTTGGAGGAAATTTTTTATTATGAATTTTTTTTGGAGAATTTTTAATTTTTTTTTTGACATTTTTCTATAGACAAATTTTACTAGTTCTTCTATTTTGATCGTTCGATTTCCACAACATTTTTTTCACCACCCAAGAATTTTTATCTAAATTAATTGGAAAACATAATCCGATGTCAATAGAATATTTTTAATGTTCTTATTTAGAGTTTGAACAGAATCGTTTACATTCCCAATATATTCTTTTCAGGAAAAAAACACAGATGGAATCGAACAATTCCATATTTACATTTGGGTTGATCTGACCTCCGACACCTTCCCACTTGTTCAGTTTTTTTTGTTGTCCCAGCTCCACCGTAGTCTTGTTAATATTTGAAACACCGCAAATAGTCCGTCAATCGATTGAGACGCTGGCAGCGTTACGTACATAATGTGGCATGATGCAGTCTACTCATAGATGAACCGGTAGTGCCGACCGTGCATCATCTATTGTTTGCATTCTGTTTAGATTGATGATGATGTGTTTTTTCTCATTCATTCCGTTCAGCGTTCTTTTTACGATCCTTTCCCGGAAGAGGGGGGCGAATGGATGGATGTCAATATCCATTACAGACACAGTCGTCGTTGTCGTCGTTTCGCATACAAATCGGTCGTTTGGCGTTCAGCTGATAAGCCACTGCTGCGGCTGCTGCTGTACAAATAGTTGCAGGGATTGCCGCTTTCCAGTACTTCGTACTTCGGGTTTACATACATAAATATGTATACGGACGAGTATGTAAACATGTACTGTGTGTTTTTTTTTTTATTAGTGTTGCTGCTGCTGTTATCATTTATTTATTAAAATTGTTATTTGCTGCCCGTCCGCCATCCGCCATCCGCCTGCCTTCTTCAGTTTCATTTGCTTACCATGACCACTGTGGACAGCAGCAGTCAGTGGTTTCGAATTCCGAGTTCGTCCAAGTGTCCAAGGGGAGTTGGGTTCCCGAATATGAGACTGTGTGCGTGCGACCGTGTGTGGTTTCCATATTTCACAGAGATTTATTGAAAAGTGGTGGGTCGACAGTATATTTGTTTCAATTTTTTATGATATGTACGAACGAGTATTTATTTTAGTTTACACTTATTAAATATACAATGAAATGCACAGGCATGGGGTATGCAGATACAGTGGAACCTTGAGCTATCGTTTGATATGGGATTTTTTCAAGGTTACTGAAGTAGCGTGATGCAGTGCTATTATAGGCTTAATTTTCAAGGACAATTTAACCCTTCAAGAACTGATATCAAACCAAATGGCTGTCGACGGCCTTAGTTGTGAAAAGGTGTTCAAAGTGTTCAAAGCAAAAGAACGGACGCCTGAGCTAGAAATCGAATTACAAATAATCACCCAATGTTAGTCCCAATTCACACCAGACAATTGTAATTGCCTTAATTCTCAGTTTGTTGAACGAGAGATAAGGGGAATGGAAATTGAATAAATTGTTCGTACTGGCAATTTCTTTTTATGTTTTTCATATTTTGATATTTAGAAAGTCATGTGAAAAGGCAATAACGAAAACAATGGAGGCAAGTTCAAAAGGGAATCATCAAAACTTTCGCAAGTAAAATTGCCAAATATTGTCATAAACTGCAACTCAACATGAAACGAACTGAGCTGTCTCTTTTTACTTTAACGGAGGTACGTTTATTCAATCACTATATTTTCTTAGACCCCGCAAATATTATGGACCTGGGCCGTCGCCCCAACGTCATCTATTGGATAGCTCTCCAAAACTTTACTTCACCGATGAAAAAAGTGACGACATTTGTGATCAAATATCAAATGTAAAATGTCTTACAAAAATATTCCGTTAATGAAAAGTTGCATTACTTCCATGAAAAGATATTGTATTGAAAAAATATTATCGTTTGGGTTTTTATCTTGTAGGATTAGCTGTGTATCTCTCTCTTGGCATTTCTCTCCGTCAGTGTTCCTCTCTCCACCTCTCTATCTCTCAGTCCCCCTCTCTCCCCAAGTCACCCCTCTATCTCTCAGTCTCGTCCTCTCTCACCCAGTCTCCCCTCTATATCTCTCTCAGTTTCCCTCTCTATCTCTCAATCTCCCCTCTCAGTCCCCCTCTCTCACCGTGTACACTAAATCTATCTATACCCTACCTCTCTCAATATTTCTCACCATCTCAATATCTCTCTCTCCCTATATTTCTCTCTCCCTCCTCTCCTTATCTCTCTCTCCCCCTATCTATCTCTTTCTCTCCATATCTCTCTCTCTCCCTATCTATCTTTCCCTATATCTCTCTCTCCCTGTCTCTCTCTCTTTCTCAGTCCCCCTCTCTCACCGTGTACACTAAATCTATCTATACCCTACCTCTCTCAATCTTTCTCACTATCTCCATATCTATCTCTCTCCCCATATCAATCTCTCCCTATCTCTGTCTCTCCGCATGTCTCTCTCCCTATCTCAATCTCTCTCTCAGTCCCCCTCTCTCACCGTGTACAATATATCTCTCTATATCCCTACTTCTTTACATCTCTCTCTCTCCCTCACCCTATCTCTCCCTATCTATCTCTCTCCCTATCTCAATATCTCTCTCCTTCCCTATCTTTATTTTTCTCCTCATCTCTCTGTCCCTATTTATCTATCTATCCCATATCTCTCTCTCTCCCACTCCATATATATCTCTCCCTATCTCTTTCTCCTTCCCCTACCTTCAACTCCCTCTCCCTGTCTCTGTCTCTATCCCTATCCCTGTCTCTCTCTATCCCTATCTCTGTCTCTATCTATCCCAATCCTTCTCTCTGTCTCTCTCTATCCCTATCCCTCTCTCTCTCTCTATGTTCTCCCCTAAGGACATTCACAGGGCATGCGTTATTCGCTTACCAGGTCCCACTGATTCACCTATTCAAGGCACACGACCATCATTGTCGCTTCTGAGATTCGATCTTACAGCAACTCGATTTGGAATCGTATGAATATAAGAATAATAGGAATGTTCCACTGTACTTATATTGGATTAATATTTGGTTCTTAATTGATAAAACATTTTTTTTTTAAAAATATTTTTTTCTTTCTTCTGATTTATTAACATTTTGTTTCTCTGTCTCCATCTCCGTGAGAGTGTGTGTGTGTAGTGCAGTATCTCCATACATTTGCACGCTGCTGTGTGAATTATAAATAATATATCATTTATTCATATTTCATTCAATGTTGTAAAATTATATGTATAAAAACGTGCTTGTAAATGGCTTTAAATTTAATACTCACACCATAGACGAGAGTCGTCGTATGAAATAATAATAATAATATTTTATTTACACAATTTATCTTAAAACATGTTGTTGAATTTAATTAATTTACACTTGCGCTCTGGAATTCAACATCGCAAATGACAAAGTAAACGATTTACAAGTACATACGTTCATATCCATTCAAGTGGGCGATTTAATTTCTTTTACTTTAGCTGGTGTTCTTATCTTGGCAAATATTCTTAGAATGGCGATTGCGAGGGGAACCAATTTAGTATGTTGCCTGGATTTATATCTATTTCATTATGATTTATGAAGAAATTACTGTGATTATAGGGTTTAGTAAACAAAGAGAAATAAAACCATTAACCATTTTTTCATTAAGTGTTTCTAAGAAAAGGGGCCAGAAAATGTTCCTTAAGTTCTAATGAAATTTCTATCCAGCAAGACGGGACATTGCACTTAGTAGCCATAGGTCTAGATACATTTGTATACAAATAGTACCGTGAACAACTCGATGATTTGAGGCAAGTCTGTTCCGTATTTGAATATTGTGGCAAATACGTACGTAAGTAGGTCTTCTGGGTCAAGTGATATCTGGGCATTAGACAACAATTATCAGGGAAAGCTCAACTGTGGTCGAATACTACATTACAATTGGCACTACGATTTCAAAAGAGCACTGTTGACGGGAATTCCCTCTTATTAGAGTTTTATTTAGAGTTTCAGACCTACCAACCACCTCTGTTTTTTTTAATATTTACATTTGGCTGATGAGTGATGAGGGCATGAGTCTCAATTGCATTAATTGTTTGTTTTATTCCATTTGAGGAACTAAAAATACACAACTCTCAATTGATTTCATAGAATACACTACTGGATTTTCCCGTGGCTATAAGGCTTGACTGTCGATGTTGACGAATGGCCAGTTAGTTTATTTGATTTCCGCTACTTTGGTTTATCAGCGATTACACGATGACTGGCTGTTTTCTAGCAATTGATTTTAGTGTAAGTGCTTTGTACATTTGGCTGCCATCTTCATCCTTCCTTCCAGACGTTTTATTAATTTTGAAATTCGGTTTAAATTTTTAGTGGAAAACTGGAGTTGCCCAAAAAATCGTCATATGTAGGGGCATTCTAAATGAAAAATCGTCAATCGTCAAAATGACCAAAAAAATCGTCACGTCTGGCACACCACTGTTCACAAAGTCACCACCATTTACGAGGCGGCAACGGGCATTGCAAAGTGGTTCATGTTCTCATTAAGATACGAAGCTGGATTTGCTGTCCGACAGTAGTGCGTTCTACCATAAGAGGACCTTTTCAATTTGTCATTTTTCAATGAACATTTTCAAAAGTTCTGATCTTTATTAAATTTTATTTAAAAATTGATTCGTGATTATTAAGTGCTTTATAATAAGGACAAATAGGCCCTAGTTATGTCGTAATGCCAACCTTGGGATTAGAAATATTTTCATGTCACAATTTACAAAAAAAAAAAATAGAACACCAGGGAAAAAGTTCAACCCTTCGATGACTGAGTAATTTTTCAACGGTCAATGACGTACAAGGTCCCCAGGGACCTTATATATGGGATACTAGCAAATACCCGCTACTTCGTAAGCGTACTTTTTTTCTTCCCAGTAAAACAGAAAATATTTGTTTAATTGCATTGGTTTACAAAACAATCCTTTATACCGACTCAAAACCTTTATCGCCTTTTTCAAATTTTTGTCGGTTGATATTAATTTGATTTAATATTTCCCATTTTGGTCCCCTTTTCTATTTTTTTTGTTCCCTTTTCCCATTCGTTCCTTGTCGATTACAATTTTTTTCACACATTTTTGTTTTTCCCCCTTTGTACCTTTTTTTTTATCACGTTTTGGTACGTGTGGTCCACTTATTCGTCCCTTCCCTAACTATTATCCAATTGTTGTCAAAATTCTATTTGAACTATTTTAATTTTTCCATTTTCTTGGCTCCATTTTCGTTCGAACTCATTTCCATTTTTTGTTGCCAAAAATTTGTTTCAGTGTTTTTTTTTTTTATTTTGTCCCCTTTTTGTTCTTTTTTTATCCCGTGTTGGTGATATTATACACTTGTTGTTGCCAAAAATCTGTTTTACAACTTTCTATTTTCCCCTTTTTCGTCCCTTCTCTAACCAATATTCACACGTTTTTGCCAAATAATCTGTTTCACCGGTTTTTAATTTTTTCCCCTTTTTCGTTCCTTTTAATCCCGCCTTGCCCCCCTTTTTCGTCCCATCTCTAACTCATTTCCACCGGTTGGATGTTATTTCTCATTTATATTATACCACTTTTGGGCCCATTTTAGTCCCATTTTCAATTATTTGCGTTTTTGGCCCATTTCTGTCGATTTAAATTGTTTTTACAAATTTTTGTTTTTCCCGTTTTTGTACTTTTTTTTTATCCCGTTTTGGTACATTTTGTCCACTTTTTCGTTCCTTCTCAAACTATTGCCCACATGTTTTTCCCAAACATTTTTTTTATTTTCCCCTTTTTGTCCCTTTTTTGTACTTTTTTTTATCCCGTTGTGATACAATTTGGCCACATTTTCGTCACTTCTCAAACTATTGCCCACATGTTTCTCCCAAACATTTGTTTCAATAATTTTTTTTATTTTCCCCTTTTTTGTACTATTTTTTATCCCGTTTTGGCCACTTTTTCGTCCCTTCTCAAACTATTGCCCACATGTTTTTCCCAAATATTTGTTTCAATCTTTTTTTTTCTTATTTTCCCCTTTTTTGTACTTTTTTTTATCCCGTTTTGGTATATTTTGGCCACTTTTTCGTCCCTTCTCAAACTATTGCCCACATGTTTCTCCCAAACATTTGTTTCAATCTTTTTTTTTTTATTTTCCCCTTTGGGGTGCCATTTTTATCCCGTCGTGGCCCTTTTTTGTACCATCTCTAAGTCATTTGCAACTGTTGTTGCCAATTGTAGTCGTGGACCAATGTTTCAACAAAAATCATAATATTTGATTATTTTGTATTTCTTCGCATTTCGAAGTGTTTCAAAGGGTTTCAAAGGGTTTCAATCGGTTTCGGGGACAAACTTTACCAGTTTTCCCCCATTTTATTCCACTTCAAGGGCACCTTCCTAAATATCATGATTCTACATTAGGCCGTTTCCTCATGACAGTGATGAATCAGTCAGTCAGTCATTTAGATGAACTATTTCAATATAGAAAAAAAAATCATTTACGACGTGGTGTCGGTTTGAAAACCTAAAAGGTCCCTTGTCAGTCAATGGAGGTTTAAGGCTGAGTAATGGACTTTATGACGACTGTACTATCGTGTTTTCCCAAATATTCCCATTTGGTCCTCGGACTTGTCATGTCTTAGGGCTATAAATTATGGAGATTATTGCTCTGGCAACATTCTCTACTGATCTCGTTGCTATCAGACAACCTTATTCTTTTCCTGGCCTTTGGATATATCCTGAAATCAGAGTAAGCCTTCTTTGTCTCCACCATCTCACCCAACATCCGTGCTCTTATTAACTTAATGTTCTTTATGGTTTTACATAGTTATTGTCATAAAATAGAGCATTAACATTCTAGCCAATTAAATAATAAAAATAAATTCAATTAGCCGCATTGGACAATTATTCGCCGCCTAATTAACATCTGTGTGGTGGTAGTGTTATGCCTTAAGTTGCCAAGTCAACGTGACTTAATCCACATGGCAAGGGAGCCCAGAATACAATTTCTCGGTTTTTATGGCCGTCTTTTACAACAACGTTCTCGAATATCACATTTGAAGTCAGACGAAGAACAAAACATTCCAACCTCAAGAATTAAACCTAAGACTAAAATCTCAATTATGGCAGCAAGTGTATGTTTGCCCGTCTCTCTCTGTGTGTGTGTGTGTAGAACGTGTTTCCTGCCCAAGACCTGATAAAAACCTGTTCTATGTTTCTCCTCCTACTCCATGGCGAGCCATGTACGTCTTGGTTCCAGTCTGGACACCAATGAGTTCGACCGACCACAACTTAATTTAATTTCTGTGTAATTTATGGACTGTCTGCAGTTAATCATAACAAGCGCCAACAATATGTGTCTAATGGCCAAACGCTCTGCTCCAGAGTCATATTTACGCACCGGCACACACACACACACGCATACGCACATACACAAATCAGCTGCCATTGTTTGGAGTTGTCGATGGACATTGTGGTCGGGCATTGTTATTGGTGTTGTTGGCGATATGGATTTAATGGATACAAACAAATCGTTTGTTGTTTCACACATTTGGTGTTGTTGTTGTTGTTGTATTTAAATACCTTCCCATTGAAATCCATCGCCCCGACATAAAAGAAAAGTAAATCTAGAAATTGATTTGAAAATGAAAATGGAATGAAGAAAGAATGTCGGGATATAAATACTGTGGAATATTTTTAGAAATGCCACCACCACCACAACTACCGTCGCCACGATTATTGCAATCCAACAACCGCAGTATTTCCACGATTGCTCCACAATACAGTGGCAATATTGAGGGAAATGTGTGCAGATCATTTGGATTTTCTCAAAATGTAAAATAGCCCACTGTGCCCTCAAATGGAATGGAATTGGACAACCAGCTTATCGATCGATTATACGGGCATTATTATCACCACTGCTAAGTGTGTTACACATGCAAAATGTTGCAAGGGGTTGGTGGGGCGGTGATAGCAAGCGGAGTAGAGCGATGATGCCAAATGCATAACAAAACTGGAGTCAATCAATGTAAATATAAACGCAGCATGCATGTGCTTTTAAAAAACATTTTTGTTTTTTTCCATTACCGCCAAACAGGTCCAAAGTAATAAAAATGTACGTACGATGAAATCATGTCGCCCTTCCGCAATGCCCAAAGACACTCGTAGCAAATGTAGCTATCTCTCAGCTTAAGAAAACAATTTAATATGGCTTTGTTTGATGGACAGTTTAGTTTTTTTTTTTTTTTTTTTGAATCATTGATAAAGTAGTCACAACATTTCGAAGATTTGTTTGATCACATGACACATGTTTTTTGTCATAAGCTATTTAGTCTGACAGACATTGTGTCAGAGACGTGATAGCTACCTCAAAATATTGCATAGGGGTGGGTGCCGCAATTGAGACGACCCTCACTCACTGTTGGTGTCAGACGGCTGAGAGTAACTGACAGCTGACATGATTCATATGATTATTTTCCGGGATTTTATTCTAAAATATAAATAGTATGACCGGATATGATTTAGGCTCCATGAAAAATGCCTACAAAAATGAAGAATTCCTTAAAAAATAAATGAAAAATCCCCCATAAAATGAATCATACCCCAAACAATTTATGGAAAATTACCCAATTAAAATACCCAAAAAATACAACAATAAATTTTCGTAATTTAGAAAAATGTCAAAAAAAAATGAAAAAAAAATCCCCAAAATAAATGAAAAATCCCTTCCAAAAGGCCAATATGAAAATTTCCCCAAAACATACCCCAAACAATTTATGAAAAATTACCCAATGCAAAATGCAACCAAAATTATGAGAAATACCCCAAATAAAACAACGTTATAAAAATATCAAAAAAAAAAAAAAAATGAAAAATTCCCCAAAATAAATGAAAAATCCCCTCCAAAAGCCCAATATGAAAATTTCCCCAACAGTTCTGAATCATACCCCAAACAATTTATGAAAAATTACCCAATGCAACATCCCCCAAATGTTGTGAAAAATTCCCAAAAAAAAATACAAAATAGATTTTAGTAATTTGGAAAAATGTGAAAAAAAAAATGAAAAAATGAAAATTTTCCCAAAATAAATGAAAAATCTCCCCAAAAACCCAATATGAAAATTTCCCCAAAAATTCTGAATCATACCCCAAACAATTTATGAAAAATTACCCAATGCAACATACCCCAAATGTAGAGAAATGTCAAAAAAAAAAATGAAAAAAATTCCCAAAATAAATGAAAAATCCCAACCAAAAGGCCAATATGAAAATTTCACCAAAAGTTCTGAATCATACCACAAACAATTTATGAAAAATTACCCACCAAAAATTATGAAAAATACCCGAAATAAAACAACTTTATAAAAATATCCAAAAAAAAAAAACGAAAAATTCCCCAAAAATATAAAATGGGGAATTTTTCTTTGTCCAAAAAATGTTACCTACAAATTATGAAAAACTTCCGAATTTTCTATGAGATTTATTTGGGGAATTCTTTTTTGGGGTGGAGGGGTAATTTTTCTTCGAGCCTATTTACATGTTTATCTTAGCTTTACTTTATTTCAGAATGGAAAACTTCCTACTAATTCTGTCTAAAGTGTTATGTTAGAGAGGTGTTATTTCTCGGTTCCTATGCTCCACGGCTAAAGACCCAAAGACCAAGACGGCTCTGAAGGGCTGAATCATTTCCGGAGAACTTTTTCAGGGCTTAAAGATTGGGCTGTTGTTTGTAACGTCGCCCAGATTTACAAGCACAACGACCGGATTTGGCCTAGGTACAGGGTTTCCCAACAAGGGATGTTATTTTGGTATTCAAAGAAAAATTAAATTATTGGAGGTAAATGGATCGGTTGTTTATTTCATAATAAAGAGGAAGGTATGCCGTTAATAATGAAAAACAACATCGGAATATTTTTAGTTTTGCGAACTGGGATTTTTCCCATTTTTGTAGTGAATTTTAATAATTTCAATGCGTTGTTGAAGCTTGTATCGTTCCATTTCTAAGTAATGGCGTAGTTTCTACTTGTTAAATGTCAAAGAATAAAAGCTTGAAAAGTGACAGCTACCTAAATACCGGGTGACACCTCTTGTTGAAAAACACTTGATTTTGCGTACAGTGTAGGGCACTCGTAGCACTTGTGGTCCAAAGACGATGTCCGAATATCAACGATGATTTTTCAAGGATAGGCAAATTCCAAATTCCTTACTGCGGCTCGGCTATGGTACAGGGTCTGTACCAGCCTGTGGAGTTGAGCCAAAATTGCTCGACTCCGACTCCAGCTTTTTTGAATAGCTCGATTACGTCTCCGGAGTCGACTCCTACTTCAGCTGTTCAATAACACAATCTCGAAAATTGTGTTTCCGTCCACTCTATGTCCGTCCATACTCTATGTTACACTGAGGTGCGTTTGTATCTTAAAGATTACAAAAATTCTAATAATCAAAAATATTTCAAATTTTAAAAAATATTAACAGATTAACTTGTTTTCAATATTTTTTTTTATTTTATGGGAAATGTAAGAAATCGAAGTCCAGCACATTTTTCGAGTCCAGACTCCTTGCGGAAGTAATAATATATGTGATATAGAATTCTTTGTACCTCATCACTCCTGAGTGCATAATCGATTAGGAATGTGGTATATACATACATATATTATTGGGTAATGTTTATTTTATCTTTTCGTTTCCTGACAGTCTTCTTGTGGAAGGCATTCCTCCACTGTCAGTTTTCGTCGAACAAAAAAAAACCCTACACTCGCTTGGAAATTGAAAACCTTGATCGTGGCCACAAAATTGGCTTCCTTAAATGTAGTTTCTGGACTGATGTCTATTTTGCACAACCAGCCATCCGGTGCTTGAATAATAATATTGTCTGCAGATAAAATAAAGTAAAAGTGGCGCCAAGGCGATAAGGTGGCATTGGTAGAGCAAACCAAACATTTAAATCCATTTGCTGGTTCCTATGAGTCATGCCAAAGGATGCCCGCTCTCCGGTTTCAGATTTTTCCGTGTTTGAGATTCCACACAAGACATGACATCATCATACAAAACAAGAACGTAATTCCCGTGAACTTCACAATATTATTTTGCAATCGTCTAAACACCATCAGCAGTGGTGGATGTAAAGAAACTGTAACGAACAGAGTGTGGGGGGCGAGGGGTGGCGAACTCTCTAATGAGCATCATCAGCTTCCTTTCTCCCAACTAAGGGGGGGGGGGGGCAATTCTTTTAATACATGAACGCCAGCTTCAAACCGATTGCCGTCAATGACTTTAGAAGAACTACAAGAAGTGCCCGTACCAGACCCCAAACATGGATTCCACTCAAAATGCGGCAAAGACAAAAAAAAAAAACACACACAAACACTTGTGGGGAGCTCAGTCCCGTCCGCTTATCCAACCAACTCCAAATATTTTTGTTTGCTTCATGTGAATATGGCCGGACGGACAATAAAAGATGGTAGAAACAAGTTTTCTTTGGCTGGCGCTCTTCAGAGCGCATTACACTCAACTTGGAGTTTTTTTTTTCTTCTTCTTTATTTTCAAAACAAACAATGCAACAACGAAAACGACAATACAAAGCCGATGCCAAAGACAACAACCAGAAGATGTTGAGGGTGAATAAAAATAAAAAAAAGGAAAAGAATGAAAGACTGAAAACAAACAACAAAAATTCTTAATGATGATTGTTTCAACACAATTAAATTGAGTACTTTGGATGCCACTAACCGGCATCATCGTCTTCGTCATCGTCACCATCCATCGCCGCCGACGCCACCATCATTATGATTGTGGTTATTGTCAAGAATATCCCCCCGTATTATTTTCTGAAGAAGAAACGACGCAATGGGGTCTCTGCAGATGATGCGCATTGATAATGATTTGTTATTGTTGTTGTTTGTATTTTATGAGGAAATAAAGTCATTATGGTAACGATTTTTCCATTAAGTCGCGAGTCACTTTTTGTTTTGATTTTTTTCCCAAAATGTTTTTCTTTTATTTTATGTCAAACCGTAGGTTGTCACAAGGGGTCATATGAGTTTTTCCAAATAACTTCGATTACGTTGCAAACGACTTAACATTTTGAACTTGTAGCGATGTAGGTAAGAGCAGGCAGAAATATGATAAACGCCCCTTAATGAGAATTACCAAAAAAAAAAAATGGGTGAAAAAAATCTTGTGAAAAACTTAACATAAAGATTCTGAAAAATCCACCAAAATGTTTATGACAAATCCCCCAATGAAAAATTACCCAAAGCTAAAATGTCCTCAAAAAGAATATGAATGATTTGTCATAATTATTTGGGGGATTTTTCCAAAGTTTTGGGGAAAATTTTCTTTTGGGGCATTTTCCATTGAGCCATGATTGTTGTCGTAGGTATTTTTTCCTAATGAGGCCCCAATTTTATGTAGGATTTTCGGCTCAAATCCCACACCAAATTGGGGAATTTTTCATTCCCAAAAATTTGGAAGTTTTTTCATAATTTTTAGGTAATATTTAATTTTTTGTTATTGGGGCATTTTTCGAATGAATAATGAAAATTATTGAAATTTTGTAATTTCGGGGAATTTTCAAAAATACACTTTTTCCAAATTACGAAAAGCAATTGTTGTTTTCTTTTACTGGGGTAGTTTTCAATATATATTTTGGGGGAATATATTCATATAATATATAATATATATATATGGGGGAATTTTCTGATTTTTTTTTGGGATTGGTGTTTTTGGGGAATTTCTCACTTATGTCTGGGAATTTTTATTTATGAAATTTTTCATTTTATTTTTAGGAAATTTTGCATATGGAAAATTTTTCGGCTCTATGAAAAATGCCCCAAAAAAAAAAATAAGAATTCCCTAAAAAATTGGACAGTTTTTAATAATTTTTAGGTAATATTTAATTTTTCGTTCTTTTTTTATTAATTGTGGAGAATTTTTTTTTTTTTTTTTGGTATGTTTTTCAAACAAAAGGGAATCATATATTTACGAGTGCAATTTCTTTTTAAAATGTGTTTGGGTTACGACCCTTATTTTTTGTAAATTGTGTTGGGGATTTTTCAGAATTTTTGTTCATTTATTTTTATGTTCCGGAATTCTTCATTTGGGGCATTCTTCATATTTTTTGAGGCATTTTGCGTTAGTGGTATTTTTTATAGAACGGAAAAATTTTCCATATGTAAAATTTCCTAAAATAAAATGAAAAATTTCATAAATAAAATATCCCAGACATATGTACGTGAGAAATTCCCCAAAAATTCAAAGCGCCAACAGTCCAGCTTAAGAACAACAAGATGGCAGAAGGAATACTCGCAGAGTTTTATATCGGGCTGAGATAAATGATCGGTTGTTTATTTCATAATAAAGAGAAAGGTAATCGCCGTTAATAATGAAAAACAACATCAGCCAAATGGCCACCACGACCACGCTCACAGGACCATATCCTTTTCATGAAATTTCCCATAACCAAATTGCCAAGTGGCTGCCCTATGTCCTCGATAGCCTCACGAATTATATCTTTGAGGTCTTGAATCGACGCTGGGCTGTTGCCGTAAATCGTATCCTTCACGTGGCCCCAAAGGAAGACGTCGCAAGGTGTTCAATCACAAGATCTCAAAAGTGGCAGCGTAATACCGGGTGATTCAAAACAACACCTCTTGTTGGAAAAACCCTGTATTTGTAGAGCACACATAATATTTCAGAAAGCGATTTGTTTATTATTTAAGCACCTCAACTATCAGTCGCCATTATTCAGTCAAATCTGTTTACATTCGTTTGTTTTGATTTCATTCCCACTTTTTCACACAAACATGTTTCCGCTCGCAGTCTTTAATGGAATTCGCTGAATTCCTGGAAAGTGGCAACAGCAGCCAAACGAAACGTTGGGTATAATTTCAAATCAGATCTTTTATTGCCATCCATGAGTGTGTGTCTTTCCAAATGGAATTCGTTTTCAATGGCGACGTTGGCCGATGCTGCATTGCTCAAGCAATGCTTCACTTGCTGCATGTCGCATTTAAAATAAACAAACAATCGTCATGAGTACAAGGCGGCAGCAACTGAGAGTAACGCCAGTTACTCATTATCTTTCATCTATCACTCATTCTCTCGTTAGGCTCTCACTGTCCGTCCTGTTGGGAGACTGAACTACGGAGAGATGCAGATGAGTTAGAAACTCAGTGTAAAGTGCGGCAACTCAGGGGTTTTTGCTGTTGTTGTTGAATTAAAGTCATCGTAAGTGACTATCGTAGAAGGAACTGAGGTTCAAATCTGGCTAAGAACTTGTGAAATTTTTCAGCGTAGATTTTACTTGGAAATGTCAGCCACATCTCCATAAATGCCTTAGCCGTTTGGAGCCTAAATCGATGTGTGAGTGGCTATTGTACAAAGAAATGGCAATTTTACTTTGTAATAACAGCAACAATTTCAGAATAGAAGCCGGGGAAATAACATTTCTTTAGAAGTCTTGTAAAAAAAACATTGCCTAAAAAATCATTGGAAACCTAAATTGGTGTGCTAGATAGTGTGAGTGGCTACCGTAAACCGAACTCAGGTTCGAATCCGACAAAGAATGTAATTTTTCAGCGAAGGTTTTACATCGTAATGTTAGCAACATATTGGTTCTTCTCACAACATTACTGAATTTTGGAATATAACAAAAGTAAACTTCCGATGTTTTTTGGCAGTAATTAAAAAAAAGTGAAAAACTTTGATTCTTCTTGTGGATTATTTAATTTTGGATCTTTTAATTTTTTTTACATCAAGTCGAGAATATGATGTCATGTGAATGGCCGCCGCCACAGTTGCCACTGACATTAGGGGCCAATCGCAAAATTTATAGCATTTTCTGATAGGAGGATTACTTTTGCGCCACAATTCTTGACTATTAAGCCGGGAATTGTGTTTCCATAAAAGATATAAACAAATAAGACTGTAGACATGATTTGTAAAAATATCTCTGCAAATGTCTTAAGTCGTTTGTAACCAAAGACCTCAGTTTTACATTTCTCCATAAATGCCATAGTCGGCTTAAAAAATGATGTCCCCATAAGCCGAAGAGCTCATGCATTGAACGAGATATCCATGTTTTCCCGATTTATGGAAAAATCGTTTTTTTTTCAATGTATGTGATTAGCAGCACTTTCCCACTACTCCGTTGTACTCTTATTGGCTTACTCTCTCTCTCTCTCTCTTTCTCACACACAGAGACACTCGTTCGTTCTGTATGTATCTCGCAGATACTTTCGAGTTCATGTCTGCGTTGCTTTGCGTCGCCATGCGTTCATATGCGTCTTCATCGGAGACAACATTCACAATTACCAGCAATGTTGCGGTGTATCGATGCTGGTGTTTGTGATGTTGACCTGCGCCATGTCGTCGTCCCTGTGACCGACCGACCGTTGGGTTTTATTTTTTTGTCCATTGTTTTCTTTGGTTGAGGACATGAATTGTATACGTCTGTTGTGTGTGTGTGTGTGTGGGTTTTTATCTTTTTGGCGTTTAATGTGCATTTTATGTTCCATGTGGGAGTTGTTTACAGTTCTTTTCAGTTTGCAGCTCTGTTGGTTTTTTTTTTCCATTTTTTTGTCTCTTTTTTTTTGTACATATTAAACACCAAATGTGTGTCCTTATCGCAGGTCCACAAAGGCCACCACTGACAGACTCACACACACACTCGTACGCAACTCAACTCATGGCGATGCTCAACAACACGACCGACAATGACAAAATATTAAAAATACAAATTTGTCTTAAAGAGAACATACATTTTTTTACCAGAAGTCGAGGTTTGTGTTTGTTTTTGGGGGGAGGTTTCCTTGAATAACCCAGATCGTAGAATGTAATGAGAGTGAGAGAAGGGGGGAAAGAGTACATTGAGTTTGTGTTTAACATTTGCCCAACGAAAACTGTACAGACAGACACACTTGGTCGGAGAGAATATGTCCACTGACATAAGGTATTTTTGTTGTCCCTGTCCTTAGACGAAAGGTTGGATGTATGAAAGGCTATTGTTGACTCAGTCAGGCGCCAGCAGGCATAATAAGTGTGACTTTGATCACATGTTCGCCAAGGGACGTAAACATGAATTAAAACATTGAACTGATAAGCTTGATATTTGCTAGTAATTTGCCTAAGGTTACATCTTCAAAGGTTTTCAACAGTTTCTTGACCCTTGGATTCCAAATATTTCCCACAGCATTACTCGTATGTGTTTTCTATCTTGAATGGCAGAAGATTCTGTCAACGTGTTAAAACCCAAACTCGCCAAATTCGCTCAACGACGTTTTGTTCTTCGACAGAGCACTTTTTTAATCGTCTGCAAAATATGGAGGCCATATATGTGCCAACGAGGAGAATAGGCGTCGAACAAACCGCTTGCAGTATGAGTTATAACCCGACCTGAACATAGTTAACCCTTTAACCACTAACATTCATTTCTAATGGTAAAAGTGTTCGATTTCAGTGGTAAAAGGGTTAAGCCCATCAAAAGACAGCAATTACATGGGCTGGACCATCCCAACGCTGCAGTCAGAAAGGCGTTAGACAACAGCCAGGAACGGCGTAGACAGAGAATATCGAGAATAGATCAAGAAGAAGATATCTTGCAAATTCAAGTTTTTTTTATTGTAGACCGCAGTGCTGGTAAATCAATTCATTCCTAAGCATTCCAATACTAACAAAAGGTTGTAGATCCAACTTAATTTTATCATTTGTGGCAGGCAACACTTTGATCATCAGCTGGTCCGTAAAAGGAATACCAATGTGTTGAGTGTTTGCTTGTTTTGGAGTGACCGACTGCACTGTTTGAGTTTGTATCATTCGGAAAAATGTATGTAATATTTTGGGGGTTAGTTTTCATAAATAAATAACCTCCAGAACAAGAAATGAAATAATACACCCTGTGATGATAAAATAATCCGCAAATCGATTGTTGAGGCTCTATGAAAAATTCCCTGAAAAGTGAAGAATTAGCCAAAAAAAATCTCATACAAAATTAATAATGAAAAACCTTCTTTCCTTGGATTTTTTTTCCAAATTTGTAGGTAACATTTCATTTTGATTTTTTTTTTTAAAAATGACTGAAAAATTCCCCATTTTTTTTATTTTTGTGAAATTGTTCGTTTATTTGGCCATATTTTCATATATCGATTCTTTTTATAATGTTTTATTTTTTTTGGGGTATTTTCTATAATATTTGGGGGATTTTGAATTGGTAATTTTTCATAAATTGTTTTGGGGGATTGTTTGGTAGATTTTTGAGAATTTTGGGTACATTTTTATATTGGACTTCTGGGGCGATTTTTTTTATTTATTTTGGGGGATTATTCATATTTTTTTTGGGGGATTTTGAATTGGTAATTTTTCATAAATTGTTTGGGGGATTTTTGAGAATTTTGGGTACATTTTTATATTATTTTTTTTTTAATTTTTATCAATTCTCAGATTTTCCTAATTTTTTTTTTTTTTTGAATGGTTATCGTTTTTTTTAAGGTTTCAGTTCAAAAAACATTTTTTTTTCTTAACGCTTAAGTTGTTTAATTTGGAGTCTCTTCAAGTTATGCTAAGAAAAGTGAAAAAAATATTTTTTTTTCAAAAATAATAAAAAATGGGGAAAATCTGAGAGTTGATAAAATTTTTTTTTAAAAAATTTGACTTGATACAGACATTTCCACGAGTCTGCCTGCAAAAAATCAGCTCGATTGGATCACTGAAGAAGGGTTAAAAATCGGTCGAAAGGCTTTCACACAGGCCAATACGAGCTTCATACTTCAAACTTAAAAAAAAAAAAAATTCTGACGTGTACATGAAAATCGCCGATACACGTGTATTTTTATTTTTTCCCCTCTTTCCGAATATGTGCATTTGGTTCATAGGACAGAAAAAAATCTATTTTTTGTAACACGGTGTAATAGTAGGGATATTTTGCATCGGATAATTTTTCATAAATTGTTTGGTTTTTTCAGAATTTTTGTACAAATTGGGGGATTTTTTCTTTTTTTTTTGTGTGCATTTTTCAGTTGGGACATTCTTCTTTTTTTTGGTCATATTTCCATTGGGACATTTATAAAGCCCAAACGGCTCTATGAAAATGACAAAAATGCAAAATGACCCAAAAGAAGAAAACAAAAACTCGTACAAAATTGGGTAATTTATCAAAAAATACTCCAACAATAGTTGAGGATAATTTTTCGTTTTTGATCCAAAAAAATTGGTACACTTTTATGAAAAATACTCCAAAAATATTATGGATTTTTTATTATCATTATTGATAATATTTCATTTTCGGTTTTTGGTAATTTTTCACAGGCAACATTTCACGAAAGTATTCGTCAAATCTTCAAAATCAAATCCGTCTTCAAAATCAAAATGCGTCGTCGTAGCACCGATTGTTCATTGGGGAATATTTCATAAATTATTTGGTGGATTTTCCAGAATTTTCATATTGGGGGATTTTTAATTTCTTTTGGGGAATTCTTCAGTTTTCAGACAGCCTGCCCAAACGGTTTAAATTCATTATTTTCCTTTTGATTTCTTTTCATTTATTATCTGGGGATTATTTCATAACGTTTGGGGGTTATTTAACTTTTTAGGGTGTTACTTGATTGGGATTTATTGCATTTTCCGTTTGGGTGTTTTTTTCATTTGGCGGTTATTTCATATCTCTGGTCGATGCAACGAATACTTTCTAGGAAAACGGGAAAAGGTCAAATAAAGCCCTCTCTCTCTATCTCAGCCCGCTCATATTTTTGAGCCCTGCATTATATCGCATATCAAGGAACATTTAGCATTACTGTCTACTCCACGTGACGTCACTTCTGCTGCTTTCGGAAGCCGTGGCCATTGACGTCATGACCACAGGGTCGCAGCAGCAGATAATTTAATACGGCTCATCGTTTTGCTGCCCTTTTTTCCTGTAGATTTTTTTAAACTAGGTTTTGCTCAGCTTATTGTATATACAATAGGGTGGAGTGAAAAAATGCTTTTTTTTAATTTGAAAAAGTTAACCTCGGAAAGAGATGTAGTCTGGGGTCCTAATGAGGGGAAAAATTTGGAAATTATCGCTATTTTGGCGTCGATTTTAGAAAAATCCTAAAAATTAACGACTTAACTTATTCGAAATTTAAAAGTTTGAGCTTGTTCAGTGCCCAAACAAAAGTATTTGAGGCAAATATGAGGATAATCGACTAATATTTGTAGCTTTGGTGGCGATTTCATTCAGTCAATTTTCTGAAGAAGGGACGATTTGACTTATTTTACTTTTTGAAATTTTTGAACAATGAGAAAATTTTTTTTAAATTTTTTCATGCCCTTATTTCATTGTTTACGCTATTGCAAACATTTATTGACATAAAACTTTTTAGGATTTTTCTAAAATCAACGCCAAAATAGCGATAATTTCCAAATTTCCAAATTGTTTTCTTTATTTTTCCCCTCATTAGGGCCCCAGACTACATCTCTTTCCGAGGTTAACTTTTTCAAATTAAAAAAAAGCATGTTTTCACTCCACCCTACTGTCTACTCCACGTGTCGTCACTTCTGCTGCTTTTGGAAGCCGTCGCCATTGACGTCATGACCACCGGATCGCAGCAGCAGATAATTTAATACGGCTCATCGTTTTGCTGCCCCTTTTTTCCTGTAGATTTTTTTAAACAACGTTTTGCTCACCTTATTGTCCATACAAGCTGTCTCATATCGAATTGAAGTCTTGTTTGTAAAAGAATCAGTTTTCAAAGCCCTTTTGTCTATTCTTATGTGTTCTATAATGACGCAATAAGATGGCTCCCCCAGAGTCCTGTTCCATCGTAAAGTCAAAACACACTTGAGGGAAATCTGTTGCCCTGCGTCTCTTTTCAATATCAACCGATCGACAGCAACGAATATGTGACAAATATCAGCGAAGCTGAAGGCCACTAGTTAATGATGATTTTATATAATTTCAAGTCTTCCAGATCAATTTTTTGAGTTGTTAAACATGTAATACCATTTCATAGCACACTCCAGTTAATGGTCAAGTCATTCAGCTGAGAAGTAGTGTCTCTTACACGGGTCACCCTTTTCGGTGTGAAGTTTAAAATTAAAGGAAATTAGCAAGTGCTGACTTTAAATTCTACAGTATAATTGTCCTTGAATACAGATGACTGAATACTTCTAATACAAATATATACTACATATGTATGTCGATTGTAAAGCAATATATATCTACCTATGTAGACACATATGAATATAGTTTCTAGATAGATAATAGAAGACCATTATCGTCACAAAGATCCGGCCATGAAGGCTTCCACATAAATGCTTTCATCGCATCGTCAGTTGTCGTCAGTCATCATGGAATTGAGGATAGCTCATGCAATGGATAATGGTAATGGCTGTAAATATCCTTTTCACAGACAGACAAATGACGTAGCTATCAAATCGAA
The DNA here is from genome assembly GCA_958296145.1 of Hydrotaea cyrtoneurina. Lineage (NCBI taxonomy): Eukaryota > Metazoa > Arthropoda > Insecta > Diptera > Muscidae > Hydrotaea > Hydrotaea cyrtoneurina. The sequence goes on from OY282515.1 coordinate 14,098,550, forward strand.
TCACAGTCATATCAGATGTGTCTCGTTCTCTCTCTCTCTGTCTCTCTGTGTGTGTCTGTCTGTGTTGGTCTGTGAATGGAGATTATAATATGAAAAATTTACATCAATATTGAAATGTATTATTTTCTATAAAACACTAATGGATTTCAAGTACAATTTCAGTCAGCAGCAACGTATGACGACGAATGAATGAGTTGTAGTGAGGGTGACGATGCGGTGGGTGTGCCAGAATGACAAGATGTTCCAGAAGCTGAAGCGGCAGCAATAGTAGCGATGATGTGTTGGTTGGTTGGCATCAATTTTGCATGTTGTATTCAACGGAATGCTGCATGCAGTCGTTCACGAATCATATATGGCTGGCATACATGTGAAAGAATAAAATAAATAGAGTGAGGCGAATGTGTCTTTTGAGTTCCAGTTTTGTGTGTGTGCCATTTGCGAGGGGTTCTTACCCAGGGAAAAGAGAAGGATGTCGTTGGATAACGACAGTGTCTGGCGAAGAACTATAGTTGGGGAATTTCGAACACTTTCAGTAAATAAGTCTATCATTTGGAATTCCCTTAACCTTTTTTTTTTATTAAAATTTCACAGAGACTTAGCTGAAGTGTGTTCGAGCTTAAGTCCGTTAGATGGACACAGGGGGTCTATCCAGAAATGAGCTACATGGATCCAAAATTCGAAATATTCCCCGCAATTTTTATTTATGGTCCAAAATGCCTACTATTTTACATGAGTAAGGTAGTGGTTTTTACTTTTACTCATAGAATCAAATCAAATCGAAGAAATCATTTACAATTTTTTAAAAAAAAAAAAAAAAAACACTTTGGTCCATTGTATGATTACACCGTGTTACACACATTCTGTCCTATGAACCAAATTTACTTTTTCGGAAAGGGGATAAATTTCTTTTTTTTTAAGTGAAGCTCGTAGTGGCCTGTTTGAAAGCCTTTGGACCGATTTTTAACCCTTTTTCAGTGATCCAATCGAGCTGATTTTTGGCAGGCAGACTCGTGGAAATGTCTGTATCACGTAAAATTTTTTAAAAAATAGATTTTTATCAATTCTCAGATTTTCCTATTTTTTTTTTTTAAATGGTTATAATTTTTTTAAGGTTTCAGTTCAAAAAACATTTTTTTTTCGTAACGCTTAAGTAGTTTAAACATTTGGAGTCTCTTCAAGTTATGCTAAGAAAAGTAAAAAAAATATTTTTTTTTCAAAAATAATAAAAACTGGGGAAAATCTGAGAATTGATAAAAATTGTTTTTAAAAAAATTGACGTGATACAGACATTTCCACGAGTCTGCCTGCCAAAAATCAGCTCGATTGGATCACTGAAAAAGGGTTAAAAATCGGTCCAAAGGCTTTCACACAGGCCACTACGAGCTTCATACTTCAAACTTAAAAAAAAAAAATTTTGACGTGTACATGAAAATCGCCGATACACGTGTATTTTTATTTTTTCCCCTCTTTCCGAAAAAGTAAATTTGGTTCATAGGACAGAAAAAAATCTATTTTTTGTAACACGGTGTTATTGTCAGTATAAATCGTTCCTAGATTTAACTGGCTGCTCAATAAACCATTTTGAAAATTACTCTAAAAGTTTTTTTTGTCAAAATAGTACTACATTTGGGAAAATATTGCTTGCCGATTAATCTGCCGCTGCAGAAAAGTAAATCATTAAAACATTTTTCACCCACCTGCCATTGGAAACTTTTCACAGGACCCCACGCCGATATGCACATGACACAAATGTGAAATTGACAGTACGAGTAGGCAACACAAACAGCCGCATCAGATAGAAATTTGCATCGACACAAATACACCAACAACACATTCACAAAAGAAAAGTGTTCAATGGACGAGGGAGTACGCATACGTAGACATTAGGGTGACATTTTGCCACACATTTATCGGACTTTCCGAATAGTCCACAAAGAGGCTGGGCGGATTTTTGTGACTTTATTCCGTAATGGTGCTAATTTGGTATCAGTTGGCTGATGTTAAGCCATGACACCTTGAGGTCAAAACGATTTTCACTAACATCGATTTTCATTTAACAATGTAAATTACATTTATTACATTTTTATACATTGATGTCGACTTCCATTCACTTCTCCTACACATTTTACAAAATGTCACCCTAGTGTACCTACAAGTGCCGTTATGTGCTCGTAACTAAAGTAGCACAGGTGACGCGCAATACCATGACGGACGGGAAAGAAAATGAAAGAAAACAATTCAGACAACTTTTATTTCATATTCACACACCCACCCACACATCCAAAAATGGGAAAGTCGTCCAGAATTTCTTTATGACAAATAACTCCACAAATGCACAAACACACACACACATCAGAAATTCAAACCAGAAATTCAAACTGGCCTAAGAAACATTTTCATAACTTTACAGGAGAAGCAAAAAAAAACGTTGTCAAATCTAAACACTCTCCTTGGTATGTCGTTCTTATGGAATTCGCCTATAAAATTGCCAATTTTTAATATTGATTTGTAAAATTTTGCAGAAACATGTCTTTCACCAGAATCAATCAACAACTCGATTTTGGGATTTTTGATGTTTGGTCATTTTGGATTTCAGGTGACGTTGCACGAAGACACTCATAAAAACTTTTCCGCTGTTTGTTTGTTGTTTCTCAAGTGTGGAATTTATATAACTGGGCCTTTTTTTTTGAATATCTGACATGTGTTGTCAGATGAGATCATATTTACCAAAGCATTTTGCTCACTCAATCCTAACGAAAATAAAACTTATGTTTCTCTTGTAAGCGGTAAATTAAACCGATTTTTTTCGAAAATAATCATTTTGGCCTCTTTTGCTAATTTCTGATTTGATTATTTTTATTCGATGAACTAAGGAGGTCTGCAGACAGCCTTGAGTACTAGAGGATAGCTCGATCCGACGAGCTTCGTGGAAGTCAGAGTCCTCTCGAATGAGAGCATGTTTATATGCGAGAAATATCACTGCTGGATAAAGAAGACCCCATGTTCCTTATAGAAATTAAAGGAAACAATATATATCTGGCCCCTGAAACCAGCCATCCATCCATCAGCCACTGCTTCTGGCGGATGGCAAATTCTCTCTTTTCATTACCAAAATACATTCCCCACCATTCAGCTCGTTGTCATATCGAAAGCCAGAGCAAGCAAAGAAGTATGTGAAAAAGCAAAATAAAATTATGTACAAAAAAATATCAGTTTCAAAAGCTAGTGCAAGATACTTCAGAATCTAGAGGGGCAGGGGAGAATGTATGGTCCCAGACGACATTGCATACGCAAAATAAGAACACACGATGAAACGAAAGGAAAGGAAAAAAAAGAAAAGACAAAACATCATATCCACGTACCCAATTGAATGGAGATGCGAGCAAAACAGCAAAAAAAAGTGCAAACGTTTGTTAAGCGATAAACGTAACATTTGCTATTGAATTTCAATTGAATTCGATTGTTTTCTTCATTTCATTTCCGTTTTGGGAAATTGTAATCGTATCTGTAAAGCATCTCATAGCAGATTGTCGTCTTCTTCGACTTCTTCTTCTTCTTCGTTCATCTCCGTTAGCATCATCATGCGCATCGAAATCGTTGTCGACGTCATTATTTAGGAGGGGAAATTATTTTTCGTTTTGCATACCCTACCAACGGGCCATGTTGATGGGTCGAAGTGATTAGTAATTACAATGATTAGAAAAGAAAATATGAACATGTAAGAAGAAGTTGCAGATAAATGAAAATTGGTTTCACCAAAGAGTTGGTCGCGGTCAGTGAGAATACAAATTATGTCGTGCAGAGCTCGCTGATTCGAGAGAAATTCCACACTCGCTCCTTCATGGAAATACAAACAAACGTAATACCCACACTGGGCTAATTGCACAAATAATTTTTGTAGAAAAATTTTTTGTAACAAATATGATACATTTTGTTGGAAACAAATATTATGATACATTTTTTTGTAAAAAAAAATATTATGATAATTTCAAATATTATGAAATTAATTTTTTTTTTGTAAACATTTTTTTTGTAAAATATTTTATGATAATTTTTTTTTTCAATAAGTTTTTATTTTTTTCAAAAAAAAAATTATGAACATTTTTTTTTTTTGTAAAAAAATGTATGGTTTTTTTTAAACAATTTTTTTTTAAAAATTTGATGACAAATTTAATGATAAATTTTTTTCTTGTCAAAAATTTTATGATTGTTTTTTTTTTTTAATTTTACGATACATTTTTTTCTAAAAAAATATGATAAATTTTTTTCTAAAAAAAATATGATAAATTTTTTTTCTAAAAAAAAATTATGATAAATTTTTTTTTTAGAAAAAAATTATGATAAATTTTTTTTTTAGAAAAAAATTTATCGTAAAATTAAAAAAAAAAACAATCATAAAATTTTTGACAAGAAAAAAATTTATCATTAAATTTGTCATAAAATTTTTAAAAAAAAAATTGTTTAAAAAAAACCATACATTTTTTTACAAAAAAAAAAAAACAAAAAAAGTTATGAGTCTTTTGTAAAAAAAATTTTTATGATAACTTTGTGTGTAAAAAATAGGTTGACACATTTTATGGTAATTTTTTTTTTACAAAACAATTTTTATGAAAGTAAACTGCACAACTAGTAACTTATTTTTCATGTAAAGGATTCGAGTTTCCTTAAACCTGCAAATAAAATTCTACGTATTATTTTTCATAAAAATGTTATGGTTTTTTTTTGTTTAAAAAATTAATGATAAATTTTTTGTTGTCAAAAATGTTTTTGTAAAAAAATATGATAAATTTTTTTTGTAAAATAATATTATGATAGATTTTTTTTTGCAAAAAAATATTATTTTGTAAAATATGTTTTGTAACATAATTTTAAAAGTTTCTTTTTTAAATTTTTTTTTTAAAAAAATATTATGATACATTTTTTTGTAAACAAAACCTATAAAATACGTTTTTTTTTTGTTTAAAAAATTTAATGACAATTTTTTTTTTTTAAAAAAATGTAATGATAATTTTTTTTTGTAAAAAATTTGTTACAATTTTTTTAAAAAAGATTATGACAATCTTTTTTGTAAAAAAAAAGAATTAAAATACATTTAATGATAATTTTGTGTTTAAAAAAAAGGCTGACAAATGTTATGGTAATTTTTGTTTTAAAAAAATGTGTCAAATGTACAAATTTTATGAAAAAAAAAAACTACACAACTAATAACTTATTTTTCATGTAAAGGATTCCAGTTTTCTCATATCTGCAAAAAAAAATTTTCGTATTATTCTTTATAAAAATGTTACGGTTTTTTTAAAAAAATTTATGAAAAATTTTTATTTTGTAAAATTTTTAATGATACATTTTTTTGTAACAAAAATTCTAGGATACGTTTTGTTTTTAAAAATTGTATGATACTTTTTTTTTTTGAAAAACTTGAATGATATATTTTTTTTTTGAAAAACTTGAATGATATATTTTTTTTTTGAAAAATTTGATTGATAAACTTTTTTTTGTAAAATTATACAAAAATTGTATTTTTTTAAAAAAAAATGTATGGAATATTTTTTTTTTTTAAAATTTTATATCTTTTTTTAAAAAACATTTTATATCGTTTTTTTTTTAAATCTTATAACTTTTTTAAAAAAAAAAAAATTTATGACATTTTTTTTTTTGAAAAATTGTATGAAAAGTTGTATGATAAAGTTTTTTTTAAACACTTTTTTTTTAAATAATTTTCTTTAAAATTTCTTTTTTCGTCGGATATATTTTTTAGTATTTCGAGTCTAGTTTTGTAAAAAATTGTCCGTGCGAACATTTCAGTGTACTCTCTCATAAGCGGACACCTAAGGGACTGAGAATTTTGTCCGCTTATGAGAGAAGTGCAAAAGAAGACTGAAGCAGATTGGTACTGAAAAAAGTGTCTTCTTCCACTGGGTCATTACTCCGAAGTCGTGTCTGCCCTGGCTGAAAGTTGTTGTCCGATAGCGCCCGATTAAATTAGTCGGCATAGACCAGCCCGTGGTTTGTTTGCGCCTAAAGCCCAACGTACACTTACAAACATATTTGACATGAAAACATAAACACATTAAAATAGTTTCGATATTCGTCCAACATACTCTCTCAAATATCAAACAGAACCTTACACTACTATGCAGGACGTAGGGTGGGCTTAAGATGAAGCGGAGCGGGTTTCATGAGAAAACGCCCCGTTCTGCTTCATCTTCGTTCGTCATGTTTCAACATAACTCCTCAGCCCTGTCGTAGTTAGGAGATTGCATCAGTGTAGCTGTGCAATTTGGAAGTATGTCCCATTTATAATCATTATCAGTCTTGGTACATTATGGTTCAATCTAATTAAAAAATATTAATTCAAGCAATTAATTAAACCAATCTAATTTTATATACACTTCATCCTTTGGCAAGGTTATAAAATTCAGCGACAATATTTTCTTTAATATTGTTCTGTTGAAGTACCGCCTAAGACTTACGACCACCATCAACTTTTAGAATTTTCTTAATTTCCTTTTTCTACTTTATTTCCTGCGAGTCCTTGTGTAATGTGCGTGTAATATGAGATACAATTTGCCATATGTGTTCCACTCAACCATAATCAGTTCAAAGTATTTGAAATGAGACAGGAACACAGTTGCCGGTCTTACTCGAAATGGTATGTACATTTTTGTAGAATTGAGGGGAGAAAGGATTTTCATCTCAGTGGAGAAATCATTGGTCAGTTTTTGTTGTTGTTTGAAATGGTACATTTAAAATCTATCATTTGAAAATCAATGTCGGTGGAGACAAAGCTTCTATTTTTCGTAGAAAAATATCTTAGGAGTTGAACACTCTAACCTGCAGGAGTGCCTCGAGGCGCATACAAATTTGGGATTAATATTTCAAATGTGAGAAAGAAATTCTGGAATTGTTTTCGTTTTTAGAGCCAAGGGGACCATGACTTCCAGTGCACATTTTGTTGGCAAATAATTTTTTATCTGGTTGGCCATCCCTATATTTTTGGTTGCCCAGGGCTTCGTAGGTTCTTAGGAATAGTTTTGGGAAAGTGTGATTTTCTTTTGCTACCTTACTATAGCGTGACCCTTCGAAATCGTTAATTTGGTAGACCACAACTGATTCCTGGTATCTGTCTGTTCTTTCTTCTATATACGCCAAGAAAAGGGTATACATTTGTGGTCTGAGGTCACCGGACTCAGCTTACAAGACCTACCATAACTTGTAGCTCAAATTGTCTTTCCCATTTGTAATCATAAATTTACTTCAGGTTGCCTCCATCACTGATTAATTCCTATTTAATTAACAAATATGTATTTCATTTGGAAATTAAACAAACAAAAATAATAAAACCCCTCAACAAAATTGCATATCCTACCGAAGGTGATTTATGAAGCGTTTGTTTTCTGTTTGTGGGTGCATCCGCTGCACGTAACTCGTGTTCAGCAAACAAGAAACGCTCTTAATTTCCGGAGATTACACTAACAATTACCACAAGTTGTGTGTGTGTGTGTGCTGTGAACAAAGTCTGTACGCGTGAGTTCACGTTGCAAGTGCAACAAACAGCAGCGGCAGTCGCCGAGCAAACTACGTGTTGGTACCTGCCACAAACAACACTACTCCCGAATGCCATGCAACCTGAATTAAATGTTGCATGAAAAAAAGGCATACGTGCGAAGCGTGTTGCAAATGTGAGGTGCATTTGGGGAGACCGACACGTAAGAAGGGGATATGATGGAAAATGTTTACTAAAGAAATGCGAAAAAAATGTTTTCAATTTAATGACCTTTTTGTCTGAAGTGCTGCGACGAATGATAAATCACAAAATTCGCTACCTTCAAAAAAAAAAAAACAATAAGTAATTATTGGCCAAAAGTTGTTAATGCATTTAATTTTCAAATGCATTTCGGGAAATTACATTAACATCCATTGAAGCCTCAGCAGCGAAATGAATTCGAGGGCAATTTCCATGTTTTCCATGTGGCATGTTTGGCAATAATCTACGATGTACGGACGGACGGAAGGATGGATGGATGGATGGCTGTCTAGTTGGGAGTGAAAGATAGTGCAACTGTTAAAAATGTAATTCTCTTAATTCAGCAAATACAATTTGGTTACTGTTGAATGAATTCATAATGAATTAATTCCAAACACCCACACATACACAACAAACTGATGCCGGCTTGTGTTTACACACAGACTTTGAATAAAACATGCAATCGTTTTTGTAATCAAACTGAATCGTTGTTATAATCAGCAACAACATCGAAATTGGCAATAACAACGACAACAACAACAACTGGCCAACATTGTTGCCATACGGATTATGGCGAAGCAGCTAATGATTATTGCAATCTACATCAGCAACAACCTTAGGGGAGAGCACAGTCAGGGCACAGTGGTGCACCCAAAGAAAAAATATTTTACAAATTTTGTCAGGGCACAGTAGGCGAAAATATCTAAAAAAAATTGCTCATTTTGGGAGTCATTGCACCCAAAGAAAAAATATTTTACAAATTTCGAATTTAGCAAGGGCACAGTAGGCGAACATATCTAAAAAAAATTGCTCATTTTGGGAGTCATTGCACCCAAAGAAAAAATGTTTTACAACTTTTGAATTTAGCAAGGGCAAAGTAGGCGAAAATATCTAAAAAAAAATTGCTCATTTTGGGAGTCAATGCACCCAAAGAAAAAATATTTTACAACTTTTGAATTTAGCAAGGGCACAGTAGGCGAAAATATCTAAAAAAAATAGGTCATTTTGGAAGTCAATGCACCCAAAAAAAAAAATTGTTTTACAAATTTGTAATTTAGCAAGGGCACAGTAGGCGAAAATATCTAAAAAAAAAAATGGATTATTTTGGAAGTCAGTGCACCAAAAAAGTGTTTTACAAATTTTTAATTTAGCAATTTTTCTGTTCAGTGTGATTACGAATTGAAAATCTGCATACAAAATTTGTACATCGAGTTTTGTGGTCTTTAAATTTTTTTTTTAAATCCAATCATGCAATTTAAATAATAACCCCCGTCTAAGATGCTATCTGATGGTCTGGTCAAGATAGCTGCACGATGTCCAGCTTTCTTTGATTGTTGTTAGTTAGATGCTGGTGTGTAACATATCTTAGGCAGCCGATGTTAGGATGGGGGAAAATGGTAGCTAGAATGAAATACATTTGTTGCAACATATACGATCACAACGTCCAGAGATCTCTCGGATTCTTCTTAGGAACGTTGTGGTGGCATGCTTTTTTTTCAGCTGTTGATTCTCTCATCGACTGTAAGATTTCAACGGGTGGAGAAAGTGCTTGCTAGAATTAGTTAGTGATAGCTTCTTGTAGTGTTAGTCGTGTTAGTCCCAAGACATCCACGTTTCCCCGATTGTTGTTAGGAACGTTCTACGTTTTCTTCGACTGCTGATTTTGTCATTGGGTTTTCGGTGACATCGCGTGGTGAAAGTGCTAGCTAGAACTCGGTGCGATAGCTTCGTCAAGTAGATAGCTTTCTCTGCTTGTTGCTTTCTCTGCTTGCTTGATGTTCTCATCAGTTGCAATAGCTTCGCGCAATCGATAGCTTCCTGACTTTCAGATTTCACTGTTTATTGTTAGCTACGGGCTGGTGTCTAACCTTTCTTCAGATATTGATAATGCCAGATGTTAAAGCTACAATGAAATTAATGAGTTGCAATAGCTTTGCCGAGTCGATAGCTTAATGACGTCACTGATTGTTGTTAGGTGCTTTCTGGTACAACGATTTGTCTTCACCTGCTGATTTGTTCATGGGGTCTCAGATGTTATCGGGTAAGTGTGTTGGATAGCATCAGTTGAAACGATAGCTTCATGATGTCCATGATGTTCTCTGATTGTTGTTACCTCCGTGTTTTGAAGTACTCAACAGAGTTTTTAGTTTTGCGTCTACTTCTGTGTAGTTGTGGCTCCCACTCGAAGTTTTGTAAATTGGATCTTGCACTTGACTCTGGGAATAGTCGGACCACTGTAACTCATCTTCATTATCATCGACATAATTGCTTTAGCAGTAGTTCTAATGTACATAATACAATAGGGTGGAGTGAAATTCAAAAAAACAAGTTAACCTCGGAAAGAGATGTAGTCTGGGGTCCTAATGAGGGGAAAAATAAAGAAAACAATTTGGAAATTTGGAAATTATCGCTATTTTGGCGTTGATTTTAGAAAAATCCTAAAAAGTTTTATGTCAATAAATGCTTGCAATAGCGTAAACAATGAAATAAGGGCATGAAAAAATTGAAAAAAAATTTTCTCATTGTTCAAAAATTTAAAAAAGTAAAATAAGTCAAATCGTCCCTTCTTCAGAAAATTGACTGAACAATGAAATCGCCACCAAAGCTACAAATATTAGTCGATTATCCTCATATTTGCCTCAAATACTTTTGTTTGGCCACTGAACAAGCTCAAACTTTTAAATTTCGAATAAGTTAAGTCGTTAATTTTTAGGATTTTTCTAAAATCAACGCCAAAATAGCGATAATTTCCAAATTTCGAGGGAGTGGCGCGACCCCTAAACATTTTTTAAATTTTTTTTCTTTATTTTTCCCCTCATTAGGACCCCAGACTACATCTCTTTCCGAGGTTAACTTTTTCAAATTAAAAAAAAACATGTTTTCACTCCACCCTATTATACAACAAACAGTTGGTATGCATGTATGTGTGTTGGTATTATGTATAAATAAATACATAATACGTTCTAATGTATGCGAATACACAGAAATGCCTTCAATCTCTAAAAGTATTTGTGTCTATACGGGTGTGTAGTTACACCCGCCACCCCCTGTAAATATGTACCATATATTCCAGATAGTTTTGTAATCTTCTATACATGTACATATGCGAGTAGTTTACCTCATACATAGAGTTACAATAAGCCCCCTCTTTTCGAGATAGTTTTCCTTTCTATTGTATATAAATGAAAAATATTCATGTTTATTGTTATTATTATTTGTTATGTTTTATATAACTTAATATAGTGAGCAGCAGCAGCAGCAACAACAACAATTGCAATGGCCCATACATCGGGCAGATTGTTTTGCTCATGCATAACTATCAAACATTCTTTGTTGTTGTTGTTGTTAGTTGGTTGGTTGGTTGGTTCGCTGTTGCTTTTCATGTTATGCGTTCAATAACATTTAAATTTAATGCATTTTTATAATGCAACATTATTTTTTAAAGTTTCATTTCACATCCATACGGATGTGAAGGGGTAAGGAAAGTGGCGTGATAAGATATGCAGGACAGCCTTCATTACGCTCTATTTCCTTTGGGGATAAAACAGGGGATATTGTTTAGACCAATGAAGTTTTAGAAAAAGCAACGATGTCTCAATAGTTTCTCGTATGTTGGCTTAGCCTCTTTTGACTCATTATGGGTAATTTACTTAATGAAAATAAGACATTTGATTTTCTATAATCTACACATATAATTTACTTAAAATCGAGTCTACCCTAAATGCTATTCGGCAAACGACATCCCTCGTATGGCACATTATCAAAAACGTTCACAGAAAAAAAAAAACATTTCCGCTCAGACCAATAAGATAATTGCCGTTTTTGTTCCACACAACATGGGTCTGGTCATACATGGACCATTCATTCAGAACGAATGTCAAGCACTTTCTTAAGAATAACACTAGAAGAATCTTGTTGGCTTGCGAGATAAGTGGCCCAACGTGATAGTGTAGCATCGCCTAATTCTAGCGTCTGCTCTGAGATGGCAACGACCGACACTTCCATAACTCTCAGTGTCTTTGTCTGAGGGTTTTCTTATTGTCAATTGTCACACGGTCTCAATTAACTTCTGACAGGTGTTATTAAGTGCAACTGCCTCTGATTTGGACCAGCTACGTTGTGACATTGCTTCGATGGAAGAGACGAGGGAGGGTTCTAAGAAAAATTAACCCAAAAAAAAAAAAAATTAAGAATTCCCCAAATGAAGAATTTTCAAAAGTAGATGAAAAAATTCCCAAAAAGGAAAACATTGAAAAGTCTCCAAAAATACTGAAAAAATTCCCTAAAGATTATACTGGGTCCAAGAAGAGGTGTTATTTTTGGTATTCAAAGAAAAATGAAATTTTTATACCCTCACCCTACGGGTAGGAGGGTATATATCATTTGATACGGCTTAAAAGTGTAACACATAGAAATATCCACATTTGACCCCAGGTGTCTTTGAACCAAATTCGATTCATGACTTTCTAGATCGTTTTGAGCCATATCCGTCTGTCTGTCCTGCTGGTACGCACGATAACTTTCGTAAGAGTTAAGCAATCACTCTGAAATTTGGCATGGCTTAATAATAATAATTTTCCCAAAACTGCTTATGGGATTGTATATGGGCTATATGGCCACACCCCTTCTGGTACCTCCCATACAAATCGTCTATTTCGCCCACTTTAGAAATCCAGTAATAATATCAATATGACCCACGCGATCTTGCCCAAATTCTGCATTTAGTAAAGTTATAGGTAGGCAAAGTTTCGGACAAAAAGTTGGAAGTCTGGCAACTCCCCTTCTGGTACCTCCCATACAAATGTAACATCCCGCCTACCTTAGAAATCGTCTAATAATATCAATATGACCAACGAGATCTAGCCCAAATTTTGTATTTAGAAAAGCTATAGCTAGACAAAGTTTTGGACAAAAAGTTGGAAGTCTGACAACTCCCCTTCTGGTATCTCCCATACAAATGGGACCCTGACATTAATAGACGGCTGACATGTTGACTCGCGATGGCAGTTTTATCTAAAGTGATCGTGATTTTGGAGACCTGGCCACGTGGTGCGTTGTTTTTCCCAATGTCAGTGAGTTAGGTGTCTCTACTAGAGCATGTCTCGCTGGCCAGTTTTCCTTTTCTGAACGCTAGTCTCGTTCTCGTTGAATTAGTGTATGTCGAACATATACAACGGTCGCTTCATGCGTAATGTCGTCTTATGTGGGATTATGAGGCCATCAGCAAAATGAGTCTCGAAAGGTTTTTCATTCCTGCCACGGAGTAATAACGTTTCTCCAAGACCTCACCCTACCTTCTAGAATTATTGCCTGAAAATGTTTGGTAACCGGTGCAAAGAATACACAATTCTCCGGGATTTCACTATAGATGTTGATATTGCATTTTCAAGTATTCTATAGAAACGATGTTTCAAATTTGTTCAGAAGCCATCACAAATGGAAACCTCAGTGTTAGAAATAGTTACAAAAGTATTTCCGGATTCGCGAGTATTTGTTGACTTCTGGAGGACAAATAAATCCCTCAGGAATTAGTATTATTATCCAGTGAAAATATTAGACTATTCTCTAAGTTCTTATCACACCTGTGACAGACACACCCTTTGCCCCAAAGTACATGTAATAACATTTTCCTTTCAAATACTGCCGGCACACAAACACTCAGTAAAAATTATTCATTGCCTTCTATCCGCCAGATCGAATCGCATCACATCGCGTGAGCCAACACGTAACGGTGTGTGTGTGTGTGTGTTTAGTGTAGCCGTATGAATATGCGTGGATGTACACACACATACACACATATGCACGTGTAACTTTGTATTGGTGTGATAATGACGATAATGCAGTTATTATTATTATTATTTTTTAGTGTTATTTTTTGCTTAGAAAATGCGGTGCATTTTAATAAGCCTACGATAATAACTGTAAAAATATATGTAGATATCGACTTAATAACTTTTCATACATAATCCCCATCCTCCCCTGCACATTTCTCTGCCCCTCCCAAGCCGTTCTCATCAGCCACCGGCATCCTTAAGTTTGTAGGACTCACTATCATCGTCAGACCATGACTGCAAACCACTTCTCCTCGCAGATAAAACGTGGATTAGGCAAACGCATACAAAGTGTGCTCATGCAGCAACGGCAGCCATCTCGGTGTTCCGTTCAGCCAGACGGAAATGTAAGGAAAGAACTGAAAGTCTTAAAACGTTTTTGTTTTTTTTTTGCATGAAATTTTATATTTTAATAATAAAACTGGCGTTAGAGATGCTGATATAATTTAAACGAAATTGAAGGTGTTCCTTCTTTCAACGAACGAGAACAGGCAGACAAAGGATGAGCTAGGGACGTACGATGTTTTTAAATGTAAAAAGGCAAAAATTATGTTTTTAAATTCTGTAAAGCGAACAAGAACAGACAAAAAAGATTTGTTCGGGACGTAGGATGTTTTTAAATGTAAAAAGGCTATCATGATGTTTTTAAATTCTGTAATGCATTTCTTGAGCAGATTTAAATATGTTGAAGTATGTTTTATTTTGGACCTCTGCGTTATTTATTTATTTAAAAGTCTATGGACAACTAGATATTTCAAAAAGCAGATATTGATCGGCTCCAGATGTCTTTCTCTATATGTGCAAATATAACAAACCAAATGAGTCGCGGTCGTTTCGAAATGTTGAAAACAAACTCAACAATAAACAATTAGTTATTACAAAAGCATTTTTAATCCCATTTAAAAAACTGGCCTTCTTTAACAACAAAATGTATAAGTTCTATAGACCACACATCCTGAACTAGATTAAGAAATAGAAAGAAAGATTTTGAAAAGATTGATTGACAATTGGAAAAATCAAACTTTTGAAACTTTTGAAGTCATTACTTCTTTTGTCAAAAGTCAAACCAGAAAATGCCCTTGCATTAGATTACCATATTGTCAAAAAAGTGGGCGGGTGGTTTTTTTTCTATGGCACGCCCATTATGGGCCAACAAATTTACATATTTCAACTCGTGAGGACATTGCCTTTTATTTGAGTACCATATTCGTACTCATGTTTTTTAAAAGTCAATTTAGGTGAAGTTTTTCTAAATATTGATCAATTTTCAATTATCATAAAAAAATTGTATTGGTTTTTAAAACTCTATAACCTCCAAAGTCTTTAAATCACCTTTACTAAGTAGAGGAAATTAATGATAAATTTTTTGTTGTCAAAAATGTTGTGATTAGATTTTTTTTTTTTTGTAAAAAAAATATAATACATTTTTTTTTGTAAAATAATATTATGATAGATTTTTTTTGCAAAGAAATATTATGGATATTTTTGTAAAATAATTTTATTATTATTATATTTTTTATTATAAAAAATTTATTTAAAAAAAAATATTATGATACAATTTTTTGTAAACAAAAACTATAAAATACGTTTTGTTTTTTTTGTAAAAAATTTAATGTTAATTAATTTAATGATAATTTTTTTTTTTAAATTTATGATAGTTCTTTTTTTGTAAAAAAAGCTTATGACAAACTTTTTTGTAAAAAAAAAAATTAAAATACATTTAATGATAATTTTGTGTTTAAAAAAAAGGTTCACACATTTTATGGTAATTTTTGTTTTAAAAAAATGTGTCAAATGAAAAGAAACTACACAACTAATAACTTATTTTTCATGTAAAGTTTCCAGTTTCCTAATATCTGCAAAACAAATTGTACTTATTATTTTTTATAAAAATGTTATGGTTTTTTTTTAAAAAAATGTATGATAAATTTTTCTTTTAAAAAAATTATGATAAATTTGTCTTTTAAAAAAATTTTATGATAATTTTTTTTGGTAAAAAATTTTATGATACATATTTTTGTAAAAAAAATTTAAGATACGTTTTGTTTTTAAAAATTGTATGGTACATTTTTTTTTTGAAAAACTTAAATGATAATTTTTTTTCTGTAAAATTAAATTTTTTTTTGTAAAATTATACAAAAATTGTATGGACAATATATTTTTTGGAAAAAATTTTGTGGAATATTTTTTTTTTAAAACATTTTATAACTTTGTTTTTAAAAAAAAATTTAATATCTTTTTTTTTTTTAAAAAAAATTTGATAATTTTTTTTTTTTTTTTAAATTTGATGATACATTTTTTTTTAAAAATTTTGTAATTAGTTTTTTTAAAAAAAAAAGTTGTATGATAAAGTTTTTTTTAAACATTTTTTTTTAAATTTTCTTCAAAAATTGGTTTTTTCGTCGGATGTATTTTTTTTTTAGTATTTTGAGTGTAGTTTTGTTATAGTCCATTCGAACATTTCAGTGTACTCTCTCATATACGGACACCTAAGGGACTGAGAATTTTGTCCGCTTTTGAGAGAAGTACACAAGAGGACTGAAGCAGATTGGAACTTCCAAGTTATTAGAGTAATAGCGGTGCAGCTTTCTTCGTTCTACCATGGACATTCTCCCCGTCCAACACTGACATATGACAATTTCCTGTCACTGGCCATTTTGAACAAAAACGAAATCTTATCGTCATAACTCTAACAATTGGGAACATATGGCCGTTTCACGACTGCTTGCAAATAATATTTCGGTGTTAATATTGACTCGCTTCTTTTATAACTTTTTTTTTTATTTATTTATTTATTTCATTCTTAATACTAAATTACTTAAGTGATTTATATTTCACTGTATATTTTTAGACATAAAGATCTTAACATTTTTTTTTAAAAATGTTTATTTATGAATTTTTTTTATAAAATTACTAAACACTGAATAGTTTTCTACATTAAGAATATAAAATTGCCAGCTTGCGCCAATAATACCAAAAAGGCGCCAATAATGCCAAAAGGCGCAAAATGTACCATAGATGGGTAATAAAAATAGGAGATACCGCTACCGTTTCCGGATCCCTCACAATTTTTGCCGTTATCCTGCTATCCAACAAACGTATGGGCGGACGGACATGCCTATATGTTTCAGATGGATACAAATTTGGCAGTCATTTCATCCTATGATTTATCCCTAATTTGTGCTGTCAAATATTTTCGTCTCCTAAAAGTATGTGCCTTAATACAATTTTGCCGAAATTCTCTATTGTAAAAAAATTGGGAACCCTTGTCACGCCCCTTCTGTTATTTCCCATACAAATGTATATTCCGCCCAATTTGTAAATCGTGTAATAAAATGTTCGTCTGAAAAAATTGGATATTTTCAAGTTGCTTTTATGATATTACCTCTGATGGCGGTGGCCACGCCCACTTTTGGCTTTGGCTTTCGCATACATTGAAATATGAGACTTGTATGTTTTTACTGAGGGTGGGGCTATTTATACCTCAGTGCAACTATGGTATTCGCATATTTCTTTAATAGATCTGATTTCCACTAAAGAATCGTTAAATGTTTGTAGGTTTTGGCTTCTGATTCAATTAGTTGTTAACGTATCTCCCCCAGCGTAAAGTGTGAGCCAACCGCTAGTCTATCATGTCTCAAGTGGTTTGGTTTTTACTCCTTTTTGCCGGTCGAGCCATGTTTTTGAACATTGAACCATTTCGAGATCTCCGCTAGCATCAGAGCAGACGTGGGTTTATGGCCAGAGTTGTTTTTATTTTTTTCGTTTATCCATAAATTTTCAAGTGACCGATTTCAATGAAATGCGAACATAAACTCACACACACAAACATACATGTGAATGAAGTGGGGTGGTGAGCTATGACAAGCAAACTGCAAATGTTCATATATCCAACTTTTATATACTCGTACAGGTACTAGTACAGTATCGGGTTGTGCACTTATGACAGGTGGGGATTTTTGTGAAATCGTTAAAGTGAAGGCACCATCCGGAAGAATGATGATTGGAACCTCAGGCTACTACATCCAATTGACAAGAGAGGATACATAACCGTTTGTGGCCACTACGGTTTCTATTTTCTCAATAGAAAGAATGATGTCAGCATCGAAATACTGCGAAGGATCGTGCTGGCAAATAGTAGCAACTTCGGGCTATACAAACAATTCAATAACAGAGTCTTCCCTCAATGTTCAAAAACAAACCTGTACCAGGCGTGTGCTTGCCTGTCAGTGTGTGGGTTGTGGATTCGATTTCCAACCCAGAGGCTTTGGTCTGTCGCAAAAATCTAGCCATATGGTCTGTGTCACCCGGTCTTCCCTTGTATCCAAACTTAGAATATAAAATTACTTTGGATTGTAATTAAATAAACATAAAAAACCCGTGCTTCTTTGTGTTGATAAACACGGGTACTCAAAAAACAGATGATGGGTGTTCTGGAGAGAGAAAAAGGCACGGTAGATACCCAAAAAGGGCCTTCCTATAAATTTGTAAAAAAAAAACAGTAACCGTAACAATTCCCTGGCCAAAGCCTGTACCTCTGTCCACATCTCTATAAATCGACTCTCATAAGTACAGTGGAGTGTTCATTGGCTTTATATGACCACAGCCTTTTTTTTTTTATTATTATTTACATCGCATATGTTTGCAAGGATTAAATTTGTTTTTTGTTTTGTTTGTATCGTGCTTCTATAAAAGGTGCAATATTTTCATATTTTTATGCTGCAGTTTGTTTTTTGTATTTGTTGGTGTTGCCCGCTACTCCTGCTCATGCTTTTTGTATTTATTTATGGCAATTTCGGTATTTGTTGCCACGCTACACTAGTTTTCAATAAAGACCTCGTCGCTGTCGCTGTAACTAGAACATTTCATGTACACATGTATGGGGATGGAAGAGTTTTGCCCGGCATTCCAGCCAAGATGTGAATGGGCCCTGAATATGCCCGTATCTAAAGTAATGGTGTTGGGCGCCAGAACAACACACCGACATCGACACACACACCACCAATGCTCTGACACAACTTTGAGCTGTTTGTGCAGCAGCCGAGTTGGCGAAGGATGCGGACGAGGCGGATGACGATGTGGATGATGATGATGATGACTGCCATTATTGCACCAAACAAACATTGAGTGCTCATATTACCCACTTATGAATGGTTGGCTGTTATTAATGTATGAATGTAAATGCGAGAGCCGGCCTTTAAGTAGGTGGATAAAAATTGCAACAGCAACCGAGAGAGAGAGGAAGACATTAGCCGGTTTACACCGGAGCATAAATTTGAGATCGTAAGTGCCGAGCAAACATGAAGTACAGGGTCCGCCAAATAACTTTTGATTTTTTTTTTGAAAATTCTATAAAAAAAATACTGGATATTTTCTCAAATTTCTTTTTTTATTTGAAAGTACAATCCTTCCGGTTAGTAATCGAAAATAATTTCATTCAAATGACTGTCATCGAGTGTAGCGCCGTCCTGTTGAAACCAAATGTTGCCAAATGTTGCCTCGTCTTCAATGTTTGTAAACAAAAATCCGTCAACATGTCGCGATAACGAAAACGAAAAAGGCACTAGTTGAAAAAAAAAACGTTATATGGCGGACACTTTATAATTTTATTTTTATTTTTATTTTTATTTTTATTTTTATTTTTATTTTTATTTTTATTTTTATTTTTATTTTTATTTTTATTTTTATTTTTATTTTTATTTTTATTTTTATTTTTATTTTTATTTTTATTTTTATTTTTATTTTTATTTTTATTTTTATTTTTATTTTTATTTTTATTTTTATTTTTATTTTTATTTTTATTTTTATTTTTATTTTTATTTTTATTTTTATTTTTATTTTTATTTTTATTTTTATTTTTATTTTTATTTTTATTTTTATTTTTATTTTTATTTTTATTTTTATTTTTATTTTTATTTTTATTTTTATTTTTATTTTTATTTTTATTTTTATTTTTATTTTTATTTTTATTTTTATTTTTATTTTTATTTTTATTTTTATTTTTATTTTTATTTTTATTTTTATTTTTATTTTTATTTTTATTTTTATTTTTATTTTTATTTTTATTTTTATTTTTATTTTTATTTTTATTTTTATTTTTATTTTTATTTTCATTTTTATTTTTATTTTTATTTTTATTTTTATTTTTATTTTTATTTTTATTTTCATTTTTATTTTTATTTTTATTTTTATTTTTATTTTTATTTTTATTTTTATTTTTATTTTTATTTTTATTTTTATTTTTATTTTTATTTTTATTTTTATTTTTTATTTTTTATTTTTATTTTTATTTTTATTTTTGTTTTTATTACAATACAAAGTAAATTTATATTGTAAACCGGGTGACATATGGTGTGGCTAGATTTTTGCAGCAACATCCTCAAAACCACACATCGAAAAACAATCTTCATATACCGTAAATGAATGAGGTCCATAATAGGCTTTATAAAAAATGTTCGAAACAAATAACAAAATATCACCCAGAAATCCCATACAGAAACGGGACTTTTTTATTACGAAAAATACCTAAAAATTAGGGAGTTTTCATAATTTGTAGATAGTAATTTACTTTTTGCGTCATTTTTCATATGAACACAACTACGGTGGTGTCCCAAGTGACCCAAATGGAGAATCCCACTAAATGTCCAATATGAACATGTCCCCAATAAATTCTGAAAAATCCCCCAAACAATTTATGAAAATCCGCCAAATATTATGAAAATGCACAAAAAAAAAACAACATTATAAAATAAAAGTAAAAATGATATATGTTTGACTTCTGCTATGAAAATATCCCCAAAAACAACGAACAATCCCCAAAAAAAATAATAATTGTGGAATTTTTAATTGTCCATATGAAATGTTACATACAAATTATGAAAAACTCCCCAATTTTTTTTAAAAAAAGTCCACTATTTTTCATAAACCCATATTTTCATTGCCTATTTTTTCCTAAATTTTTTTGGGGTCTTCTTCAGAGTTTTTCGGAATATTGTCATATTGGCCTTTTTTGGGTAATTTGCCATCTTTTTTTGGGAATACATTTGGGATATTATTCCCAAATTATTCCCTCCCAAAAATCTATATAAGTATTTTAATTAGAATTGTTATTTGTTGGAAAATGAATTTGTTACAAATCGTCAATACTGAAGCGTTAAAAAATGTTATTCACACTTCATTCAATTCTGGTTTTCAGACATATCGAGCCCTTACCGAGAAATGGCGCTATTTTTTTTCGAAACTCGCTTTTAAATGGAATTCGACAGAAAATTGTCTAACCAAAATATTAATAATTAAAATGTATGTTTACAAAGATATAACAAATTCAAGTGTATCTTAAAAAAACCTATACATTTTTTTCTCTCTGAGTGTATTTGATTTTCCCCCTCAGGTTTAAACTTTTCAACATTTGTTTAATTATAATAGTTTGCAATATTATGTGAATGTATTCCACATGCACACATATACATGGACATTGTAAATTCATACATGTACATCCATAGGGTACGATCTGATGGTATATATTTAAGTGGTTATTCCAAAAGACCAGCAAAAAATCGGCTTAAATGTCTTTTTTTTTTTATTATTTCAAAGAATAAAATCACATTTCGTCGATTTGGAACAGGTGGGGCGAGGGTTTGGTTTGGTCAAAGAAACAACGGGCAATTTGCGTTGGCACATTTTTGTCCTATTTTAAACGCTGCTTTTGTGGAATAATATTATTTTGCGGCAACAGAAAAACAAAATCTCTCGATTACGATTCGCATAAAGGTAGAATTTTTTTATTCTTAATTTTTTTTTGCGAGTATTTCGGAATATTTGCGTTAGTGGTGGTGTTGTCTGCAGTTTTTACATTAAAAATTATGAATATTTTATGAGTAAAATACACACGCACACACATTGGCGTTTTTTTTTTTTGGTATTTTCTGTTGGCAAAGTTTGTCTAAATTGTTTTTGTTTTGTTGTTTTTTTTTATGTTTTCTGCTTTCTGTTGCTAATATTAATAAAATGAAATATTAAGTAGATCACATTTGCAATTTCATGCGAAATTTATTGGGTTTGTTGTTTAATAATGTTTGTTTTTTGGTTCTCTCTCCATAATTCGTTTAATAACTGCAAAAACATAAAGAACCGGAATGAATATTAAGAGATCATCAGCTGGTCATTGTGATAATATTTTCAAAGTTAAATGAAATATTTATAATTATTGTACTATGAGATTATTGTTTGTTTAGCCACTAATCATAACATTAATCCCCTTGTGTTTACATTGCGAGAATAACATGTGCTTAAGCTTCTCTAGCGTATGAAATTTAATGGCGTACAGGGCGATACGGCTCTCTGAAAAATGACCCGAATAAAAAATTACCCAAAAATAAATGAAATGATGAATTTCATATCAAAACCTATAAAAAAGGGACATTTTGAACCCGACCCTCTCAGATTTTAATGAAATTTTGCATACAGCTAGATTTTAGGTATAGAAACACAACCTCATTTTTAGAAATTGCCTTTGGGCGTGGCAAGGTATCGAAATATTTGAAAAATGACGGTAATGGGTACTTTTAAGATGCGATTACTATGGAATGACTCAACCGATTTGAATGATCTTTGTGCCATTAGAAAGGTATATAAGTCAGCTTTCGAAAACATACACTGTAAAAATTTTATATTACACTGAAAAAAATTTTTTGCCAAAAATAAAAGTTTAAACTTGGAAAACACTTTAAAGATCAAGTTTTTTTTACCAAAAAAAAAAATTTTTTTAGATAGGTCTATTTAATATATATAACATATCTAAAAACTAAAATGGTTTTTTTTTTTATTTTTTTTTTAAAAAATTTTTAAGTAAATGCATCTCTTGTTAACTTCCTTATATTTTAATATCTTTGTGTGACAAAAAAGAATAAAGTAGCTATACTTTGGAAGTTATACAGAATTGTTTGGTAATTCTAATAGATTAGAACAAGAATCGTATTATCAAATTTTTCAGACACCCCCAAAAATATGAACTTAACCTTGTTAAATTTTTTTTTATATATTTTTAAAATGTCTTTAATTTCTTTATGTGTCATAGCGTTTGGTAATAGAGCTAAAATTTTTTGCTTATCCAAATTATTTGAACAGTTTTCGATTTGATATTTCATGTTCTCCAAAATTTCTTCGTAATAACCTTTGATTTTATTTAGTTCTTCTGATGAAGTTGACAGTGAAGCACCTCCAAGTGAATCTGAAATACTTTCCACAATTTGCAGTGTTTTTCTTTTGCAGTATGTATCCCTTTCTAAATATTTCCGCTTCATTGGTGATGGATGGCTTCGAAGATGAGGAATAACATGTTCATTTATATTGTCGGCGAGTTCGTTGCGTTCAAGTGATTTAGTATGTCTGCTGCATGTTGGATCTTCATTACATTCTTCACTCAATTCACCGCTAGTCAGATGTTGTAAATCATCACTTAGGATTTCATTGCTCATTTCTTTCATTTCAGAATCATTAGCCTTCTTCAGTTTAAACCGACAACTTTCGTAAATACGGCAATGACCAATGTTGGAGACTGCTGGAAAATATACAGATATCAGCGCTGCTTCTTTTGCACTGATTTTTCGAAGTTGAGAGGAAATTTTTTTTGATAGATGCACACATCTGTACATATTAGTTGATTCCATATTTATTTTTATTCTTGTTCACCTGTTTTAACACTTTCACGTTTAACTCTTCTGAAATGTAGCCTTCAACTGAAAAAAATTTATAAAAAAAAATTTATCAAGGTTAAGTCCATATTTTTGGGGGTGTCTGAAAAATTTGATAATACGATTCTTGTTCTAATCTATTAGAATTACCAAACAATTCTGTATAACTTCCAAAGTATAGCTACTTTATTCTTTTTTGTCACACAAAGATATTAAAATATAAGGAAGTTAACAAGAGATGCATTTACTTAAAATTTTTTTAAAAAAAAAAAAAAAAAAAACCCATTTTAGTTTTTAGATATGTTATATATATTAAATAGACCTATCTAAAAAAATTTTTTTTTGGTAAAAAAAACTTGATCTTTAAAGTGTTTTCCAAGTTTAAACTTTTATTTTTAGCAAACAAATTTTTTCAGTGTAATATAAAATTTTTTCGAAAGCTGACTTATATACCTTTCTAATGGCACAAAGATCATTCAAATCGGTTGAGTCATTCCATAGTAATCGCATCTTAAAAGTACCCATTACCGTCATTTTTCAAATATTTCGATACCTTGCCACGCCCACATATTTTCAAAAATGCAATTTCTAAAAATTAGGTTGTGTTTCTATACCTAAAATCTAGCTGTATGCAAAATTTCATTAAAATCTGAGAGGGTCGGGTTCAATGCATATCGGTTTTGATATGAAATTCATCAAATGAATGTAAAATTCCCCAAAAACCCTCAAGATGAATATTTCAACAAAAATTCTGAAAAATCCCCCAAATATGAGTGGAAAAATACACAACCACAAGTCGTTTGGAAAAATGTCAATTTTAAAGAAAACGCTTTCAAATGTTTTCCGCTTGAAAGGTTCCACTATTCCCAGTTAAAAAAATGGGAAATTTGTCATGGGTCCGCCAAATAACTTTTGAATTTTTTTGAAAACTATAAAAAAAACCGGCTGGATATTTTCTTAAATCTCTTTTTTTATTTGAAAGTACAATGGCAGCCTCGGCTGCCCATGGAGTAGCCTAACATCAGCTCTGCGGCTGACAAGGCGATCTTCAAAAACAGGGCGCAAAACATCGAGTGTAGCTTCGGCTGTGTGGCACGTAGCGCCGTCCTGTTGAAACCAAATGTTTCCAATATCCTCCTCGTTTTTTTCTGATTTTGCCGACGATGTCCTTTGTTGTTTCGGTTGAAGGTTTCCACCAAAAATTCTCTTTTTTTCAGATAATTCAAAATCCCTTTTCTTTGAAAATGAGAGGACTGGCAAATGCTGCTCATGTCCTCTGCAACTATTCACGAAATTGGCCATTACTTACACAAATACATACATAATATACCACGTACATAACACACATACACATGCTTTTTTCATTTTCGTTTAAAGTTGTCACATCGACTACAACTGTTTTATATGTTTCGTAAAAAAACAGAAATTGCCATGAAAATAAATTATTTTCTAGATTCGTACATACCGACATACCTAGATTTTTCTATACTTACATGCATACGTACTTCCTTCCGTACACTTACATTTACATTAGTATCTGTGTACATAGGTACATAAATATTTATACAGATGTATTTGTGGTACTGTATTCAGGGGGGGAGAGGGGGTGGTCTAAAGTATCAGGCCAAGAAATTATGAATGATTTTTGTTGGATTATTTTTCGAGCGAAATCAAAATCAGAGATTGGAGTGGATTTTCGGATGCTCTATAATTCGTTGAAGCTGGAGAGAGTATCAACTGATATTCATGGGGGCGATGGGCCAATGTTCAATTCCAAACATTAAACTATTCTATTCATTATGTTTCCAAAGAAAATTAGTTACAAATAATATAATCTAATTTAAATGTATTACGTTTTGTATTTCAGGTTCACACACAACTACCATATCGATTGGACGATGTTCCTCGGTTGGTCTGCAGAATGTATGTGATTGGGTAAGTTTCTGAAATTTGTTTTATACGAGGTTTGTCTTTTATACTTTGCCATTTTATATCTGAATCAGACCTTTACTAAATTGTGGAAAAAAACGAAAATACTCCATCGACTTGAATTATCTATACATCAAATTAATTGTATGAATGATGAATTATTTGTCATTTTTGTATTTTTATGCATTTTTGAAAACCAAAAAATTTACGAAAAAGACATTTTTTAGACATAAATTTGTGTCTCTGAAACTGTCAATCAGACTTTTTAAAATTTATTTCAATAAAATCGGATTAGTCTTGTTATGACAATTTAGGTGTCGAAAACAATGCATTTAAAAAATATACCCAAAAATCGAATCAATGAAAAATGCTCTCGAAAAAAATCTCATACAAAATTTGGGAATTTTTCATTATAGAAAATTTTCATAATTTTTTGGTAATATTTCATTTTATTTCATTGAACAATGAAAAATTTCCGGTTTTTTTCATTTTAATTTTTTGTTGGGGATATTTTCAAACCAAATGTTTTTCAAGATTTTTCAATTTTGTTTGGGGTTGTTTTTCAATTTTATTTTGGGGTTTCTTCAAATTTAATAATTACAATTATTCCAAATTACGAAAATTTATTCCATTTTTCGGCTATTTTTCATAATATGTGGGTGATTTTGTATTGGGTAATTTTTTTAAAAAGTTTTTGGCGGATTTTTCAGATTTTTTGGAGAAATTTTCACGTTGGGCTTTTGGGAGAATTTTTGGGGTATTTTTATATATTGGGGATTTTGCATTGGGAACTTTTTAATAATCTCTTTGGGGGATTTTTCAGAATTTTTGGAGAAAATTTCATATTGGGCTTTGGGCTCTGTACTCACAGTACATCATAATAGTAGTTATTTATCAATTTTTTTTTTTGTTGCATAGTGTTATCGGTGATGCCGCCGCCAAATTCGGTCAGTCCCATTGTAATGCAACAATTTTCCTGTAATGCAATTTGTCTATGGCGCCCGTTGAAATATGGAAAAAAAAATTTTTGAAGAAAAACAATTTTGTTGAAAAAAAAAATTTTGTTGAAAAAAAAATTTTTCTTGAAAAAAAAAAATTTTTCTGGAAAAAAAAAATTTTGTTGAAAAAAAAAATTTTGTGGAAAAAAAAAATTTTTGTTGAAAACAAAATTTTGTAAAAAAAAATTTTGTAAAAAAAAATTTGGGGAAAACACAATTTCTGTACAAAAAAAAAATATTTTTTGTTTTATTATTATTATTTATAGAAAATTATAGAATGCCTATTTAAATTCCTACGTACTGCGTGACAGAGTCAGAGAATCAGTGAATCAGTGTCGAGGGTAAATATATATTAAGATAAAAGATAATAATAAAAAAAAAAAAATTTTTTTTTTGTACAGAAATTGTGTTTTCCCCAATTTTTTTTCCCAAAATTTTTTTTTACAAAATTTTTTTTTTTACAATTTTTTTTTTCAAGAAAAAATTTTTTTTTCAACAAATTTTTTTTTTCAACCAAATTTGTTTTCCATATTTCAACGGGCGCCATAGGCGCATTACAACTTACTAGTTATTAATATTTTAGGATTAAGAGCGTTGCAAAAATGGCTATCAAATTTCATAAAAAAGCGAGTGTCGAAAAAATTGAGTTTTCATCATTTTCGAAGTAAGGGCTCAATATTTTAGGATTAATAAAGATATTTTCGGTGAGACATGTGTGACGAGTGGCCAAAAAATTATTCACAGCCTTCAATTGTTGTTTGAATCACCAATATTTGTTGGTTTTGTTGTTTTTACATTTTAATAACCTCACAAGAAAAAAAATCACGCGCAGGATGTTCCGGAGACCTTGGGGCTCAACAAAATTTCGAGTTTCTTGTATTGGGGAATTTTCTATGCAATTCTGTCATAACATGTCTATGGCTATGTGAAAAGTTGCACCATGTTAATGAAATCACACAGTGTTGAATGGAAATCCCTTTCGGCGCCGTTCTGTAAAGAAAAACTCGTAAGAGTACGACAGTAGCCGCGTTTTTTATTTTTTATTTTATTTTTATTTTTTTTATTTTATTTAATTACAATACAAAGTAAATTTATATTCTAATTTTGGGTCCAAGGATAAACCGAGTGACAAAGACTATTTGGCTTGATTTTTTGCAGCGACAGACCAAAGCCTCTGGTGGGAATCGAACAACCCCCACGCTGATAGGCAAGCACGCTACCAACTCGCCTACCGGGGCGCTTAGTAGCCGCGTTAATCAGCCACCCTGTACATATCTCGTAGTATAGGGTTCTCCCAAAAGAGGTGTTATTTTGAAACACCCGTTATTCGGTAGCTGTCACCTTTGAAATGGAAACATACGGCTTCAACAATGATCTCACCCGTTTAAGACATGATTCTTCGCTTTCCTACATCTAAAGCCTGCATCTTATTGACTATTAGGGAACATTGATCATCATCGTGTCATATGAGTGACCTCGCCTCTAATGATGCCACCTCTGCTGGCGACACCAATTTAATACCCCTTTCCTCTTTAATGGATTAATGAATTTCCAGATTTACCATGAAATCTTTGCCATGGGTCCCAATGACTGCTTAAATGGGTTACAATAACACGGCTGGATAATGTAGTCTATTCATATGAGTATACAGTAAAAAACTTTTTGATTGTATTCACATGCCCACACGCACACCCACACATATGTAAGTATGAGTGCATGTAAACCAAATTTAAGCCCTTAAAGTTTTGTTCTGTTTACTTCGCAATGGTACAACAATTGCTCCATTTTTTTTTTGCACCGACAATTCCAGAATATTTTTGGGTATGTTTGGCTGTGAGATTTTCATTTCTGCGCTTGTCCTTTTTCTTGTTGTTGTTGTTGCTGTGTATATTTTTCTATTGTGGCACCATTAGTCTTTGTTTAATTTATGGCATGAATAATGTTTGGAATTTTGCTCTCGTAAAAAAAAGAAAACATGAATATATGAATGGACTCGTAGTGGCAGGGACATACGTAGCAACTATGTATACATTTTTGTTGTTGTTTTCATTTAAAGAGCGAGAGGTACCTACTGTTTGTTGTTTTTTTTTTGGTTACAACAACAAACCATATTTACTAGCAATTGTTAGCTGAGGTAAAATCATAGTAAAATGGACGATGTTACTGTCCATTCTATGTGGGAATACATTTGTGAATTGAGGGCGGAGGATATAAAATATTGTGCAGCATTTGTGAAATATATGGTCCTTCGAGCTGGTATTTTGGATATTTTTTTTTTTAAATTTATGGCAACTAGATGACATTGTCGTGCCTTTATTTAAATGTACATTACACATCCGATGTATTGGTTTCATACGATGGCATTATTGTCTCCAGAGCGTGGAGTGGATGGCAAGTAAGAAAAAAACTGGAGGACAAATATTGATTTGCTGGATTTATGTACAACGAAGGTGAATGCTTCATCCAATGCAAGGGCGTGTAAGAGAATTGAATCGTCAATTCTGTATGAATTTTTGCCCTTCTGTTTGTGAGAAGGTCCTTGGATACCTTTTTGATGTACAAACATCTAGGCCATCGGGGAGACTCACTAATCGGAGAATGGACATGATTCGATACGGGCCGAGGTAGTGCTATGGCGTTTTTAAAGCGTGCTCCAGCTCATATCAAATATTCGAGGCGTAAGAATTGCACGAAAAATTTGTGGAAAACGCAGGAATGGGGCAGTTGCTCGATGAATGTTTGTATTCAAAACGTAGACCAAATCAATTGTATTTTTTATTTATTTACTTATTTGTAAAAATTACACCGTGTTACAAAAAATAGATTTTTTTCTGTCCTATGAACCAAATGCACATATTCGGAAAGAGGCGGAAAAATAAAAATACACGTGTATCGGTGATTTTCATGTACACATTTTTTAAAAAATAGATTCTTATCAATTCTCAGATTTTCCTAAATTTTTTTTTTTAATTGTTATCGTTTTTTTTAAGGTTCCAGTTCAAAAAACATTTTTTTTTCGTAACGCTTAAGTAGTTTAAAAATTTGGAGTCTCTTCAAGTTATGCTAAGAAAAGTGAAAAAAATATTTTTTTTTCAAAAATAATAAAAATTTAGGAAAATCTGAGAATTGATAAAAATCTATTTTTTAAAAAAAAAATTCAGCTCAATTGGATCACTGAAAAAGGGTTAAAAATCGGTCGAAAGGCTTTCACACAGGCCACTACGAGCTTCATATTTCAAACTTAGAAAAAAAAAATTTTGAAAAAAATTCGCCGATACACGTGTATTTTTATTTTGTCCCCTCTTTCCGAATATCCCCTTTCCGAAAAAGTAAATTTGGTTCTTAGGACAGAATGTGTGTAACACGGTGTTATATTTCAATAAATTACAATACAACTAGTAAGTTGTAATGCGCCTATGGCGCCCGTTAATTTGCTTGAGAAAGTATTTGTTACTTAATTTTAAAAATTTTGTAAAATATATTAGAAAAAAAAATTTGTGGAAAAAAAATTTTTGTTGAAAAAAAAAATTTGTTGAAAAAAAAAATTTTGTTGAAAAAAAAATTTTTTCTTGAAAAAAAAAATTTTTGTTAAAAAAAAAAATGATTGTTGAAAAAAAAATGTTTGTTGAAAAAAAAAATTTTTTTGAAAAAAAAAAAATGTTTGTAAAGAAAAAAAATTTTTGGAAAAACACAATTTCTGTACAAAAAAAAAATATTATTTTTTTTATTATTATTATTTATAGAAAATTATAGAATGCCTATTTAAATTCCTACGTACTGCGTGACAGAGTCAGTGAATCAGTGTCGAGGGTAAATATATATTAAGATCAAATGAGAGAGCACTGGCAAAGAGGCCTTCGGCTCGACAAATCAATTTTAAAGAATGTCTATAAAGTATACACAGGGTGCGCCATATTTGACGATTTTCTAAAAAAAAAAGAATTTCTATTTAATTTTTTTTTTTTTTCTGAAATCAATTTTAAAGAATCAAATTAACTAGAATTTCCTCTTGTAAGGAAATTTCAAAATATGGCGAACCCTGTACTGGCTTTATATACATTCAGACGTCAAACATCAACGCCATCTATATATTTCACAGTTAGCAACATCTAAAATCCTTTGAGAAACCTTGAAATTGAACACAATACCATTTCTTAACGGATGAAGTTATGACATTGAAGTTTGACATCAAAATGTATGGGGGTCCTATACAGAATGCGTGATCTTCCATGTTGGAGTGTGTATAGTGAAAAAATTAAAAATAATTTTCGCGACATTTAAACTTTAGATGAACCTTTCCTTTCGACCGCACTATTAACGTTAAACTGATCCAAAAACAGTCTACATTTTAGATTTTAATCACGTCTCTCATAACCTGTATTTAAACAGCTCAACTCCCTCCCCACCCCAACTAGCTGGACTCCTTTTCATGTAGGCCAGCAAACTGTAAAGAAACGTAGCTCGACATTTTTACAACTCTATCGCTATTCTTGCAACTTTTAAGATTTTCTTGCCATTTCCGTTTTATATCCCATTCATTGTGTGTGCGCGCGCTTCTGAACAATCATTCCGTTTTATCGCCTTCTCTAGGCAAACATTGATCGATGTTAAGTGTTTTCTTTATGGCATTCAACTTGATAAGGGGAGTGATAGAGAGAGAGACCGGGTGGAGAGCATGTGTACCGTGTGTGAGTGACTACCAGTATTTGCCGAAACATAATTCGTCTTCATATAGAACAACATACATTTTTATTCACATCAGTTTCCAAGTATGGTCAGGGCTGGTGCGACACTGAAAGAAATATTACGATTTTTTTGTATACGTTACGAACTCTGTGTTGTTTCCTTTTTGTATACAGAGTAGAGTAACTGAGGCTTTTTGTGTACAATACGGTCATCTTGTACTAGTAACGGAGAGTTTTTCAATGGGAAGGTATTTCAATAACTAGAATTGTATCCATAGGTAATGTGTCTCAGTAACTCATAATTTTTCCGTACGACAACTGTTACCGAGACTGTTTTTTGTAGGAATATCGCCTCAGTAACTAAAATCTTTTCTATTGGCAAATTGCCTCAAATAACTGAGACTCAGCCTACTTGTAGAGGAAAACAACCTCAATAACTAACACAATTTTTTATAGAGAAAGTGTCTCAGTAACTGAGGCTTCTTCCATAGGCCAAGTGTCTCAATTAGTCATCATTTATCTGTAGCAAACATGTCATGATATTGGTCTTATTTTTAATTTCAATACAAATTATATTTATATTCTAATTTTGTGACCAAGGATAAACCGGGTGACACATACCATATGGCTTTTGGGTTTACATCCTTATGAAAGTTTCCTAAATATTTCGATGATATTTTTTTCGGTGTACGAGTATTAACATTGCTGATGTTTTATGTGGCGGCTCATTGTATTGAGCTTTCCTTGCAATTTCCGAATACAAAAGAAACGAATTTTTTGTGAACCTCATAGAATGTGGTCAAATTCGAGGGAATATGAATAACAAAAAAGAAGAAATGCAAGAAAATTGCCAAATAAGTGTTTATGTCCATGTTGGAGTCTGTACGAAAGTGCAAAGAGTTACTTGTAATAGACGACCGACACAATTCCACATATACATGCATATGGTGTTCAACATTGGCAACGAAAGAAAGTGCTAACGGGTTGAGATCGTAATTAGAAAGGAAGATGTGAAGTTGTCACGGCATATATTTTATTGGAATTGTATGTTGTTCCAGGGGCAGAATTTGGGAGTTTATGATGGTGGATAACAAAAAACAATACAGGAGTATATACACTACGAGTATTAAGTTTATATTGGTTGTGAAGAAATAATGAGTCACAGCACATCTGTGGCATAAACTATGGTAATAACTAGTCAGAGAAAAAATTGCAAAGCCCATAACCCTAGAGTTTCAATGTATTCTCCATACACTTCTAAAAAATATTCATCTTCTTAATATATATTTACCCTCGACACTGATTCACTGACTCTGTCACGCAGTACGTAGGAATTTAAATAGGCATTCTATAATTTTCTATAAATAATAATAATAAAAAAAATAATATTTTTTTTTGTACAGAAATTGTGTTTTCCCCAAATTTTTTTTTACCAAAATTTTTTTTTTCCAAAATTTTTTTTTACCAAAATTTTTTTTTTACAAAATTTTTTTTCAAAAAAATTTTTTTTTTCAACAAAATTTTTTTTTTTCCTCAAAAATTTTTTTTTTCAAGAAAAAATTTGTTTTTACAAAATTTTTTTTTTTTCCAGAATTTTTTTTTCCAAAATTTTTTTTTACAAATTTTTTTTTTACAAAAATTTTTTTCAACAATAATTTTTTTTTCAAAAATTTTTTTTTTAAAAAAATTTTTTTTTTCAACAATATTTTTTTTTTCAACAAAATTTTTTTTTTTACAAAATTTTTTTTTTTCAAGAAAAATTTTTTTTTTCGACAACATTTTTTTTTTCCACAATCATTTTTTTTTCCATATTTCAACGGGCGCCATAGGCGCATTACAACTTACTAGTACAGGAATATGAGACAAAATAAATGTCAATACTGAATTTTTCAACAATTAGGGAAGGCGAAAGTAGCAAGACGACTGTATAATACACCACACCCCACTCTTTAGATAACTACACTCTATGCTCTACACTCTATACTCTGTACTCTATATTCTATACTCTATACTCTACACTCTATACTCTGTACTCTATATTCTATACTCTATACTCTATACTCTATACTCTATACTCTATACTCTATACTCTATACTCTATACTCTATACTCTATACTCTATACTCTATACTCTATACTCTATACTCTATACTCTATACTCTATACTCTATACTCTATACTCTATACTCTATACTCTATACTCTATACTCTATACTCTATACTCTATACTCTATACTCTATACTCTATACTCTATACTCTATACTCTATACTCTATACTCTATACTCTATACTCTATACTCTATACTCTATACTCTATACTCTATACTCCATGCTCTATATTCTATACTCTGTACTCTGTACTCTATACTCTATAATCTATTCTCTATACTCTTCACACTTCGAGCTTTACTCTTCAATCTTCATTCTTCTCTCGCCTTCTCGTTTTCTTATTTTCATAGACAATCGACTCTTTTGCAGATGACAGAAACCTCTGTCATTCATAATCATTTGACCATCGGCCAAGTCCTTAGGAGGTCGGGACAAAAGCCGATATCAGACCTTGTAACGAATGGTTTCAGAAAATCAAGTAATATACGCCCATGTGCATTTCGAGTTTGCTCGAATGTGAAACATTTTCCCACATTTGGTGTGCTCCATTCCGAATACCCAAAAAAATATTGGGAATATAATTCGAGCACATATAGCCTTGTGGATCGAAAAAGAAATGAGATTGTACGTGTTTTTCTGAGCACATACAAGTTAAAAAAGAACGCAGAGTTAATATTTAACTTGTTTTTACAACATTTAATTAAAAAAGACAGTATTCAGATTAGCTTTGCTAGTAAAATTAAAGAATATAAAAAGGCTCCTTTTATCAAGAACAACATTTGACGAAATTTACCCAGAGTGCTCTACTTGTTGAAAAGGTTTCTTCAAATAAACATAAATTTTATACTTTGGTGGACATATTCATTAAAAAATTAACAACACGAATGATGATTACACCAGTTAATCAATCTGGCAACTCGTTTAACACGTTCCAGTATCATTAGTCTTCTTCTAGTAGAAACCGGGGCAATTAACAAGCCAGCAGGCATTTTTTCTTAATTTTGTTGTTAAATTTGCAAATAAAACATATGTTTTTTGTTGATAGTTATTGAAAACAGTTCGTAACATATTGAACAAAGCTATTCTTTCGAACCACACTTTCGCTCGGAATTGAGCACACCATTTTGGAAAAAATGGGGATCTAAAAAAGTATGGGAATTCAAAAACTCTCGGAACATGGCACATGGGCGATAAATTGGAATTTCGTTCCATTTATTTCAAAATTATGCAAAAGGAAGTTACCCACAATTTTTTGAAGCTTCCAGCACAAACACCAGTCGAAATTATTCCAGTTTGCCCGAAAGTATTTACCTGGTACAGAGTACTGTGTCTCCATAATCGTATACGTTTTTATGAAGTTGTGGCTTTATTACCGTTTTTTTTTCATCCTAATAAATATGGATGCTGGGATATCTACGCCAAATGTGTGGTGCTGCTTCTTCTACAGCTCCTTGATAGCGTTGTCACCAGCTCTTTGCGAAGTTTATTATTATTATTGTTATTACAATCGTTGTTGTTGTTGTTGTACAGTAATGTATAAACTTCAGCAATATCTCATGGTCTCTCATACCATCACCACAACACCACTAGTCCACACTTTGCGGCATCCTCACACACACACCCACACACTGACAACACATGTTGTCGACCATACCGACATTGCCTGGAGTTGGTGTAGCAAGTGGAACGAGTAGGTAACATCTACTTGTAGTCGTTCACATCTAGAGCTCTCAACTCTCTGTAAGGGATAACGGAGTCCATGGATGGAGGAATGCCATGTATTACGTAGCACTGGGTTAATTGATTTTATTGAATTCCATAAAGCATATTCTAGTCAGCCAACAGTCTTACGCACACACTCACTCACACAGGACGTCGACAGCTCATCTCACCCTCACACAAAGGCTCACAAATCCATTGTCATTGCATTGTAGTAGCGTTCCAACACTTTTCGTCTAGTGTCCTGTTGGCTCTGCTGTGGCGAGGGCAAGGGCTGAGGTTTGGGGATGCGGGTTATTGTTTAGTTTGCCTACATTGTTGTGCTCACAGTAGTGGCCACAGTCTAGGAGTGTTCGGTAGGCTTGTGCCTTTTTCAAAGAAAGTACTAAAGGGTCGAGAGTTTATTTACAATCTGCTCAAAAGAAGAAGAAGAAACAACACAAACAATAGTTGTGTGTGGCTGTTGTTTGCAACACTCGTAGCACGGAGAGGTCTGTTCTATATTAAAGATAGACACTTCTATTCGACGAACACAATCGCTCACACACACGCTCACACACAGAGAGACATTCTATTACAAAATGCACACTCGACTTTGTGTGTCAAGTTATTCAAGAGTTATGGGGGCAACATGTGGTTTATTTTGTTGTATTAGTTTGAACAACTATTTGGAATATGTGGCACACACTGGCACTGCGAACGGCGACGAGTACAACAGTACTCGATTCTATGATGTACGAGGTTCGTTTGGCTGTGAGAAAGTATAAACATTTTGAGTATCACGATTCCAGCAGAAAGGTTTGGCACTAGATCTTGCTGTAGGATTATGCCCCAAGGTGGATACTCAGGAAAAACATGAAAAGACGAATTCAACTAGCAAATAAAACCTTCAGAATCGTATCAACTTTAAATTCCATTTCTCAAACTAACCTGCCGGAGCTCACTGTATGATCCTCGTCGTTTTCCAGACATACTGTGGTAGTGCATTGTTCAACAAACACTCATGCATATTCCAATCGGTCCCATTTCCCTTTAAAAACAATCACGAGAAAATACCTCATTTTGCATTTAAATGAACTTTGCCACACTAAAGATCTTCCCCTTCTTAAAGAAAATACTCTTCAGCGACACTAAACTTCATCGAACACTTTTCTGATCTAGCCCTCGCAACGTCTAAATGGATTTTTGATATTGGACAAGTATTGGCCACTACTGAGTATGTGTGTGAAAGTGCGTATGTATGTATATGGGTTACATAAACATTAGATGAGATTCCAGGGATGGAATTCATGTCAATTAGTACAAATTATGGTATGTGTAAGTTTATACATTTATGTAACTTACACACACCCAGCCACATCGATACACATACATACGTACAACGCATACACACACACACGCAATTTATGCAACGAATGCCAGTAATTAATGAATAACCGAAACAACTGAAACTGGTCAGTTTTATGTTTTTCAATAGAGTTTAAAAATAATTGGAGGTGTGTTTTTTTTTATTGTCAAGTATTTACTATTTTTTGATTGGAAATTATTCAGAAAAGCCTTTTTTTTTGAAAAAAAAAAGTCATAAAAACTAACTTCAACACATACAGAGTTAGTAGTGTATTAAAATTTTACCAGCTGGGATTTGGTGCGAAATGAGCAGAATTTGTCGCTCACTTGATAAGAGAACGTTAACTTCATATGGTAAACAGTCAAGCTGAGTGTAAAGGGAATGACCAAAAAAAACTCTCTCAAAGCAATGGATTACAAGCTGTTTGCCAGGTTGGTTATCATTATTCTCATTTAATCCCGGTTATTATTTTTTGTTCGCTTTTGCTCGTGCACACTTGTTTGTTTGCTCTACTGTTCGCTGTCTCATTTGTTCTCTGTATCGCGCT
This sequence comes from Hydrotaea cyrtoneurina, assembly GCA_958296145.1. Taxonomy (NCBI): domain Eukaryota; kingdom Metazoa; phylum Arthropoda; class Insecta; order Diptera; family Muscidae; genus Hydrotaea; species Hydrotaea cyrtoneurina. The sequence continues at coordinate 14,135,156 of OY282515.1, forward strand.
CTCTCTCTTACTCTCGCAATCTAAATTTTTTCTCTGTATCACGCTATCTCTCTCTCGTTCGTTCTCTCCAGCGTTGCCGTTTACGGCTTTTTCTACCAAATTTGGTCGGATGGGTTTTAAAATTTTAAGATTTGGTGGGGGGGGTCGGTCCAATTAAATTTTGGTAGATTTAGGACTTAATCGTAAATTGCACGTTCAAGTGCTATATTTTGTTATTCATTTTAAAACATGTTTTCTTAAATAGTAATAGCAAAAAACTAAAATCTTAATTTAATTTTTGGTTAATCCTAAAAAAAACGATTATTCGATTCAATGAATGCTACACGATCGTTATTTTGATTTATTGTGAAAATTTGGTCGGCTACAAGGGATTTTGGTAGGTTTGTTGGAAATTTTTGGTAGAAAAATGTTTTTTGCAGTGGCAACGCTAGTTCTCTCTCTCTCGTTCGTTCTTTCTCTCTCTCTCTCTCTCGTTCGTTCTTTCTCTCTCTCTCTCTCTCTCGTTCGCTTACTCTCTCTCTCTCGTTCGCTTACTCTCTCTCTCTCTCTCGTTCGCTTACTCTCTCTCTCTCTCTCTCGTTCGCTTACTCTCTCTCTCTCTCTCGTTCGCTTACTCTCTCTCTCTCTCTCCTTCGTTCGCCCTATCTCACTCACACTCTCGTTATCGCCACTCCACTCTTTCTCTATCGTTCTCTCTCGCCTGTTTTTTCTGTCTATCTCTCTCTCGTTCTCCCTCTCTCTTTCTCTCTCTCGTTCACTTTATCTCTCTCGTTCACTATCTCTATATCTATCTCGTTCACTTTCTCTATCTCGTTCACTTTCTCTATCTCGTTCACTTTCTCTATCTCGTTTTCTTTCTGTATCTCGTTCACTTTCTCTATCTGGTTCACTTTCACTTTCTCTCGTTCACTTTCTCTCTCGTTCACTTTCTCTCTCTCGTTAGCTTTCGCTCGCTTTCCCTAGCTCGTTCACTTTCTCTATCTCGTTTTCTTTCTGTATCTCGTTCTCGTTCACTTTCTCTATCTCGTTCACTTTCTCTATCTGGTTCACTTTCTCTATCTCGTTCACTTTCTCTCTCTCGCTCGCTTTCTCTATCTCGTTCACTTTCTCTCTCTCGCTCGCTTTCTCTATCTCGTTCCCTTTCTCTCTCTCGTTATGTTTCTCTCTCTCGTTCGCTTCCTCTCTCTCTTGTTCACGCTTTTTCTCTCTCTCTCGTTCACTCGTTCTGTCTCTCTTTATCTCTCGCTCGCCTCCCCGTTCACTCTTTCTATCTCTCTTGATCGGTCTCCATCTCGCTCTTTCGTTTGCTTTCTCTCGGTCGTTCCCCCATGTTAGGTGTCTATATATTTCGCGCTCTCTCTCTCTCTCTCTCTCTCTCTCTCTCTCTGGTTTCTTTTCTCTCAACGGCACATCCTCCAATGCTGCGCAAGCCCTATTTGTACTTATTCCATTGTGAAGGATATCTTTCATTCAGTCAGACGGAACTTAAAAAAAGGTTTGTTGGCCAACTGCCCACTATTGCGAAAAAAAGTACACCTTGCACTGGTCTAGACATCAGACTACCGCCGCTTTAAACCAGCATGTCTTGATCCGTAAGTACATCGATTTGAGAGAAGTTCCTCGTCTGTTCCTTTATAGAATTTAAAGGGATATATGTACTTATTAGTAAGATCCCCAGATTATATTTGTAGATCGTGTCATTATGTCATCTCAGTTTAATGTTGAAGGTTCTAAAATAAATTATTTGAAAGTAAGCTTTTTAAAGCTTACTTGCAAATGCCAACCGTCTGCCATAACTGGCCAAAGGACATTTTATTCACTCACATATGCAAAACCATCCTTTGAATACGTTGCCTCAATATTAATATCGTCCAAAAAGGGGAAAACAAATTCAAAAAGACCAACATGTCCCAAAGTCGTTACAGAAGATATCATTTCAATTTCGGTGAATTTTAATGCCATCCAATAAGAGGGAGGATTAGCCTGCCATGATGACCTATTAATCTTCTATGAATTGTATTATGCTCCGGCAAAACAAATCAATAGTGGCCTTTGGCATTTTTCGGAGCGGGGAATTTCATTTACAGCCACACACTGCATGGAAGACAAGCCGAAAGAATACACTTGGCATGACTGTAGGACAAATGCCTTTGTATGCGTACAATATAACTTAAAGGATTAATAAGAAAAGAGGCTTTTCAAAAGTAAAACCCACACGCAAGACGATGCCAGACTGACAAACCGACCGCTAGACAGAACAATGAATGAATGAATGAATGAATGATGGTTTGGACACAGGAGGGCAATAAACTTTTGTGTTAAATGATAATGTTAATCATTTTATTTATGTGCGCCCTGCTAAAGCCCTGTACTTACTTATTTGGTGGCCAACAATGTTCCACTCCACCCTGCTTAGCCCGCCCACAGCTACACCTCCTTATCATACTCTGGGTGGGTTCTCAGTTTTGTTGGTTGGTTTGCTTATTTGTTTGCAAAGTGTTTGTAATGGTCCAACGTAAAAATTTCACTTTTTAACAAATTGAAGTCTCTTAAACTAATTTCACAAAGTGGCTATTCATTTTGTATGGACGGATGGGAAAGCGAAAGGCAACACACACACAGCCCAGCACAGCGTAAGGCAGTCAACAATCCAGCGCCAAAAAGAAGAAAAATCGAGGGTACAAAGTATTTGTGTTTGTCTGTCCCTCTGACGGTGTACGGCTCATTTTTCCGACAAATTGTTTAGCATACCCAGCAACAAATTGCTAGAAAACATGAAAAACTTATTCGTTTCGGTGGTGGCGAACTATGTGACACCCTAGGATATTGTGTGTGTGTGTGGGCGGAAGTTTATGCTATTTAAATAATTTCAAAGGAATGTAAAACATTTCAGGGAAGTGAATTGAGGGCGGAGATGACGAATTCTTAGGTTTTTCTTATCAACAATAATGGTGTCTTTAATCAGTATTCATATAATTTATCGGTTCTATGAAAAATGTCCAAAGAAAACTAAGAATTCCCAAACACATAAAATAATATTTTGAAAAAAAAAAATTTCATTTTTGTGGTATTTTTCATATTTCATTTTGGGGGTGATATTTTTAAATCATATCTGAATATCTGAATCATAAAAAAGCAAAAGAAAAATTAAAAACAATCCCAAACAAAAGTGAGAAGAAATCTGAATCATCTGAAAGCAAAAGAAAAATTAAAAACAATCCCAATCAAAAGTGAAAAATTCATATATCACACTTGAAAAATGGCCCCAATTCAAAATGTGAAATTGAACCAAAATGTTACATGGACCGCGTAAATTTGGGGTGATTTTTCACCATTATAAAAACAAACAAAATCGGACGCGCTATATATGAATTTTTCACTTTTGTATGGGATTATTTTTAGTTCTTCGCTGGTTTTTTTTTACATTTTAGGCTGGGATGATATTGCATTATGAAAAATCACGCCAAATTTGGGGCGCTTCTTTGTTTTGTTTTTTTTGTCAAAAAATAAACTTTTTTCAAATTTTATTTTTGGGGTATTTTTCATAATATTTGGGGGATTTACCATCGTGTAATTTTTCATAAATTGTTTGTGTGATTTTTCATACTATTTGGTTTTTTTTTAAATGGGGCTTTTGGGATTATTTTTCATATATTTTTTGGAATTCTTCATTTTTTGTTTTTGAGAAATTTTTGAAAATTACGAAAATCAATTGTTGTATTTTTTTGGTAGTTTTCATAATAGTTGGGGGATTTTTCACAAATTATTTGCGGGATTTTTCAGAATATTATGGGAAAATTTTTATATTGGGCTTTTGGGGGAATTTTTCATTTTTTTTGTGGAATTCTTCATTTGGGGTACTCTTAATTTTTTTTTTTGAGTAATTTTTCCAAATAGCGAAAATCGATTGTTGTATTTTTTTGGTAGTTTTCATAATAGTTGGGGGTTTTTTCATAAATTGCTTGCGGGATTTTTCCGAATTTTGTGGGGAAATTTTTATATTGGGCTTTTGGGGGGATTTTTCATTTTTTTTGTGGAATTCTTCATTTGGGTTATTTTTCTTTTTTTGACATTTTTCCAAATTACGAAACTTTTTTGTAGTATTTTTGTTTGGATAATTTTCATAAAATGTTTGCCGGATTTTTCAGAATTGTTGGAAAAATTTTTATATTGAGATTTTGGGGGGATTTTTCATTTATTTTGTGGAATTCTTCATTCGAGGTATTCTTAATTTTTTTTGGAGCTTTTTTCCAAGTTACGGAAATCTTCTGTTGTATTTTTTTTTGGATTTGTTTTTCATAATAGTTGGGGGATTTTTAAGAATTGTTGGGGACATTTTTATATTGCGCTTTTGGGGGAGATTTTTTATTTTTTTTTTGTGGAATTCTTCATATGGGGTATTCTTAATTTTTTTTGGAACATTTTTCCAAATTACGAAAATCTTTTTTTTTTTTTTGGATATTTTTAATAATATTTGGGAGATTTTGCATGCGTAATTTTTCATAAATTGTTTTCGGGATTTTACAGAATTTTTGGGAACATTTTTATATTGGGCTTTTGGAGGGTTTTTTCCATATATATTGTGGAATTCGTCATTTGTGGTATTCTTCATTTTTTTTCAGCATTTTTCGAAATTAATATAGTTTTCGTTGTTTTTTTTTTTTTTTTTTTTATATTTTTCATATATTTGTACGATTTTTCAGAATTTTTGGGGAAATTTTTATATTGGTGCTTGTGGGGGGATTTTTCATATATTTTGTGGAATTCTTCATTTGGGGCATTCTTCATGTTTTGGGGACATTTTCATATCATTTTGGGCTATTTTTCATAGAGCTGCATTTATCCACCACAAGAAGGTTTGGAAGTTGTAAGTTGGCTGCACAACATATTGTTGGCTTTGGACAGTTCATAATATTAGGGGCATTCATGTACTCTTTCACTTTGTCCTTGCAACGTACCTTTCATGGTAGTTGTATGTTAAAAAATTGATTTCGTGACTCATATTTGTAAGAAATAAGCGAGTTTATTATTTATGGTAAGATCTTCTTAAAATGTAATAGTAGGAGAGTAATCTCAAAGTCATGTAAATCATCTCTAGAGCAGCTGTCGTTCGGGACCAACGGATTTGGACAGTTGTTCCCGGTCAGTGAGTAGGCCAAGTATACCATGCCCAGCTCACTGATTCCAGAGAAATTCCCCCTCCAAAGGTTTTCCGTCCTTTTTCCTTAAGTTTCCATTCTAGGAATGTCTGCATGACCTATTGATTCTGTTGAAGAATAAACTTTATTTGCTAATAAAGTAAACTAGAACATTAGGTCGCTGGATGTTATCACCCGACACATAGCTTCCAAATGTTCCAAAGTCACCCATACAGCTCAACACACATTCTCTGCATGCCGTACCGTGTCTCATTGAAGAGGGGTAGTAACAATAACGCAAATTGTTCCTTTTGCTCATCATTAGGCATTTGGTTTTACAATTTTTTTTTTTTCGTTTTTGGGAAATCATGTTGCCAACAGAGCACCAATTACAGATATTGATGAGGAACAGGAAATATACAGATCAGAGGGTTTTGTCTGTGTGTGTGTTTGGTTTCGTCTGTGTGGTGCATTATATGTGTGCTCTGTATACATTAGACTGGCATGGAGAGTTTTTCTAGAATATTAGCGATTGCCGCATAAAACATTTGGATATTATTGTGTAAAAAAAAAAACTAGAACATCTTTGACATCGATGCTCAATGGACAAATCTGTCACTATAGCTGTATTTATTGTAAATGATTTTTAAGTCTATGCCGTTTTGACATGGTCTTTCCCTAAGTTTTCATAATTTCAGAAATAATCACAATTCAACCCTTTCAACAATATTCATCTAGCTAAAAATGTAGTATTTCTATAAAATTTCTCCTGTAAGTTCGTTGCACCAGGGCTCGTATACCATCACACACACACACAGACAAATGTTTCGGCGTATATTCGTCCTCCTTTACATGCGAGTAACAATGGTGTTACGCATCGCTGGGCAAACCGGAAAAACTGTATTGAACGGAGCCCAACTGAACGGAGGCGAACCTTTGGAATCATTAAATATTGTTTGGGCCATATATCAAAAGCAATCAATTTATTTTCCCCGTTCACTTTTATATGCCCGGGATGAGTATTCTTCGTCGCTTACTCTCCCAATGACTCCGCGCCCGTGTAATGTTGGCGTGCAGCATTCCAACAACATCGCACCAATTGTATATTCGCAGTATTGGAAAATCGGGAGAGTGGAAATAATGAATGAAGCTTTGGGGGGCGGCTACGGGATGAGACATCGTTTTAGCTTACATTGAAAAAAAAAAAAAATTAAGTATGAAAGCGAGGCATACTTTTATTCCAAAATGTTGTTCTCGCAGGTGTTCAATTTCCAATCGAAACAAAAAATAAAAAATAAATAAAGGCCCCGAAACGTGAGTGTAATCAAAATTAATGGGTGCGAATATGTTGGAATGAACAGACGGAATAAGAATCATTTATAAAATCTATGTAGCAATCGGAATTAAGTACCATTTAAACTGGGTGTGTGAGCTGTCAAAATATTTGTGGGTCAATTTAAATAGAGCTCGTCATTGGTCTGAAGCTTGGTAATTATACATGCCCGGGAGATTTGCCGATTCCCTTGATTATTTGTCTGACGCCATCTAACTTTTTTTTTCAACTAGTGCTTATTTTGTTTTCGTTATTTTCGTTATCGGGCTACGTGCCACACAGCCCAAGCTACACTCGATGTTTTGCGCCCTCTTTTTGAAGATCGCATTATCAGCCGCAGAGCTGATGTCGTTAGGCATTATTTCCTTTATTATCGAAAAAAATTCCCAGCAGTTGAACAAAATTGAGAAATTAAAAACCCTAATCCCACCCTAATGGGTGAGAGGGTAATATTAAGAATTGATATGTGAGCAGTCAAAATATTTGTTGCCCTGAAGCATCATTGGCAGTAATTTAACCTTTTCTGTGCTCCGGCCACCACAGCACTTCAGAATTGTTGGATTTTTAAAATTTGGAGGGTTTCATAGCTCTGTTGACCCGATCTATCGACGAAGCTTAGTCGCGATTACCGCCGTGATTGCCTTGCGATGGCCGTCGATACTGTCGACCAATAAATGCCCTATGCAAAATGGCCCAAAAGAAATTAAAAAATTCCCCACAAAAAAAAACTCACACAAAATTACGGAATTTTTCATTATGAGTTTTTCGTAATTTTTAGGTAATATTTCATTTTTTGTTTTTGGGACATTTTTCATATTAATGGCTGAATTTAGAAAGGGCGTAACTCGCATTTTCGTAACATAACAGGGGAAGGTAACTTTATAACATTTGAAAAACTTCAGACAAAATTCTAAAGGCAATTTGAAATGAAAAATGGGCAACAAATTTAATTCCGAAACTAATTTTTTTTTTTTTGGATTTGGTTACGGCCTTTTTGCAACAGGCCAATAAATCCTGTTTTTTTGATCACAAAGCCCTGAGGGATGTGTATTTGACAATGGTCTACAAAAATTTGTAAAAATCGCGACCTTAAAAAAAATCGAGTTACGCCCTTCCTAAATTAAGCCATCGATATGAAGAAAGTAAACGAGAAAAAGTACCCACTTTTTTATTTTTGGGGATTTTTGTTGTTGAATATTTGAAAACAAAACTGAATAATATATCGGGTATTTTTCCAAATATTTGGGGGATTTTGCATTGGCTAATTATTCATTAATTGTTTGGGGAATTTTCCAGAATTTTCGCCCAAAAAAATGAAGAATCCCAAAAAAAAAATCTCATACAAAATGGGGAATTTTTCATAAAAAATTGGATAGTTTTTCATAAAAAATTGGGAAGTTTTTCATACAAATTGGGGAGTTTTTCATAGTTTTCAGGTAACGTTTAATTATTTTGAACAATAAATAAATTCCCTAATTTTTTTTATTTTTGGTGATTTTTTTTTATTTTTTAGGAATTTTTTTTGTTATTTTTGGGGATTTTTTTTTGAGATTTTCATAACATATTTTTTGTGGTTTTTTGGGGGTATTTTTCATAATATTTGGGGGATTTTGCATTGGGTAATTTTTCGTAAATTGTTTGGGAAATTTTTCAGAATTTTTGGAAAAAATTTCGTTTTGGGCTTTTCGGGGGATTTTTCAACTATTTTGGGAAATTTTTCATTTTGGGGTATTTTTAATAGCGCCACCAATAACTATCTCTATTGTACAGCGCTGACTCCATCGGTCTGTAGATGGGGTCTAAGATAGATTCTTTCCCCTATTAGGTTATCATATGAATCGGTTGGTTTTTAAAATTGGGCTAGAGTAAAAATATCAGCCTTTTAAAATGTTTAATAAAGTGTGAAATTGTAAAATGCTGTCGCCTCATTCATGTTGTCTTTAAACTTTGCAGAATTTCCTTCACACACACACAAAGATTCTTTTTTTTTTGCCAGATCGCCCAACCCGATAGGACAATCTAAACGACGGTTAACTTATTGCACCGTCGACGCACGTACCCGTGCCTGACGCAAAACCAGTGAGCGTGAATTGATAAAAAATACGAAATTGGGCCATTATGCGAATAAACACTAAATACAACAGCCCGGAATAGGTGTGAGTGTATTAGTCTATGTCAGTGTATGTGTGTGTGTGTGCGTGATTGTGCCTTGTTAGCATCTCCACCAGACCGCCATTGCCAGACATCATACTTGGATCCGCTGGTATAACCATTCAAGTTCTGTCGATGCGCAGCTGGGGGGTGGTGAACAAAAATCGATAAATACCGATAATCTCTTAATAATGCAAAAGAATTAATATTTTATTTAATGTGTACTAATGTATATCTGTGTGCGTGTGCAGAGAAGGAGTGAGCAAAGCATAATTGTGTTTGTACATGTGGCGGTGCGCTTTAATTCTGGTACAATCGGGAATCCTGTTTTGTATGTGTGTGTATTGGAGACAAATGGTGTTATTATAATAATTCGCGTGTACAAATCGAATAATTTTCGTTTAAAAAATTATACTGCGATACAATAGTCCATTTGTGATTCTGTGTGTGTGTGTGTTTCTTTGCATATGTGTGTTGGTTTGCAGCTGCGGCAAGTTTTCTTAACTCTCTCTCTCTCTCTCTCTCTATCTTTCTTTTTTTTTGGCTTTCTTATGGCTTTCTTTTTGTTTGGATTTATTTTTTGTGTTCTCTTGTTTGGTAATTAAGATAATTGAAATGTTCATCTTTATCGTTGTTGTTGTTTTTTGTTTGTTGGTCTTCTTTTTTTCCTCCTCTCGTGGCGCTGAGTGGATAGTAAGGGGTCGCGGAGTACCATGAACGTGTCCTTAATTTTTATTGGAGAAATATTTTCATAAGAATTTAATTAAGAACGAATCCAGACAAAATAAACACTCGACACTTGGGTTTTGGGAATGAAACTAGTGTTCATACACTCGAAAAAAATTCAATCGTAGACATTTTCATTTAACTTTTCATAACAGCGGTCAGCGAACTCAGTTTTTTGAAGTCAGGAGGAAATATTTTGCAGGCGCATCTTTAAGCCCAAGTAATCGAAGTAATCAAGGGATACTGATTGGAGACCGAGTAGTTTGCTTTAAATGCATGAGATGTCAAAGTAGGCGGCTGATCTCCCAGTTCTCCAGATTTGAAACCTTTTCTTTTTGGTGGGGATACTAGAAAAGCAAAGTGTACGAGCTGAGGGCAAACATTCCGTGACGAAATCTTCAATAAAGTAAATGCAGCAATAAGGGAAAAGTTGGCGTCTGGTCAAGAAGGCTTCTTGATTGGTGTTGTTGTTGCTTTCAAAAAGTACCACCATTTATGTTGTAATAAACAGAATTTCATTAAGGGTATGATTTCTGACATTTTTCGGAATAACTGCAGCGTTTGAAGTTCTTATTCTGAGTCGAAAAAAATATAAAACAAGCTTTCCAACAATATACAAATTGTAGGAATACATAGGGCGACAGTTCCAAATTTTACAGCAGACATTTCAGGCTCATGTTAAGTTTCAAGTTAGCCACTTGACCATCAGATTTGTTGTGCCTCAGAATAAAAACTTGTGCCAGTGGTCTAAATTTGAACAGAATCTGAGTTTCGTTTTTGACTGAATTGCATTGATTGCATGAATATTTTCATATATGCAATGGAACCTTTATTGCATAAAATACGATTCAAATGGCAAGATTTTATGAAAACTTTCTGTGAATGAAAATTAGTGAAATATTTCCTAAATATTGCACACACACTTTTTCCGCCGTGTATCGGCAAATTGTTATGGGTTTATTCAAAAGTAGCAATCTGCTGGATACCAAATCTCGTATAAAGGTGTGCGTGCGTATTCCACATGACACTCTGGTATTAAGTTATCACAGCAATTATTTTGGGTCTTTAATAAGACTTTTGTGTGTTAATGGGACTTTATGTATGGAGGTGGTTCAAATCAAATTTATACTCCCCGAAAAGACAATACAATCGGCAAACGCAGTGTTCAGGTTAATTGGAAATCCGCTTGGACTATGAACATTTCATTAAAGCAGAACAGCAGTTTTTGGTCGGGTATAGAAATAGGTTTTTGGGGGGCCGTGGTGTTGTAGGTAGTGTGAGCGGCTATAACACAATAAACCCAGAAACCTCGTAAGACCATCGAAATTACTAGAATACTCACTTATATCTAAGTCATGTACAACTTCTCTAGTCAAGCACTAGACGTTCGGAACCAGCTTTAAACAGTCCCGGTAAGGATTTGTTTGTCCATAGCGATGGCTTAATTTAGAAAGGGCGTAACTCGCATTTTCGGAACTTTACTAGAGAAGGTAAAAACTTTATAAAATTTGAAAAATTTCAGACATAAAAAAATTATAAAGACAATTTTAAATAAAAATGCGCTACAAATTTAATTCGGAAACTAATTTTTTGTTTGGATTTTGGATTAAATCTGGTATTTTTGATCAATTTGATTTGAAATTTCTGTGGGATGTGTACTTGACAATGGTCTACCAAAATATGTAAAAAACGCGATTTTGGTAAAAAAAAAAAGTCGAGTTACGTCGTTTCTTAATTACGCCATCGATAGACTATTAAATAAATAAATAAAACTACAAATAATTAAAATTTTAAAAAAAAAATGTTCCAATTTTCTTCTTCTTTTCAATAAAAATGATAGGCAAATTGAAAAACATTTTCTTTTGAAATGAAAAAGACTGAGATTTTTTTTGTTTTAAATTGTTTAAAAAAACACATCCTAGGTTTTGTTCTTTTCGAAAAAAAAATTGGAATTCAGATTGTTCAAATTGTTTAAAAAAAAACCTTAGATTTTGTTATTTTCAAAAAATTCGAATTTAGATTGTTTTCTTTCCAAAAAAAATTTAACTAATTTTTTTGTCTTCCTAGATATGTTTACTTTACTTTTCTTTTCAAAAACAAAAAAAAACGGTCAGCAAATTTTTTTCTTCAAAAAAAGAAATTGCCTTCCTGGATTTTTTTACTTTACAAGAAAAAAATACAAACTCCCTGATTTTTTTCTTTTCAAAAAAAAAAAATCCCCCGATTTTTCTAAAACAAAATTTCTCTGATTTGTTTTCTTTTCAAAACAAAAAAATTTCAATGACTTTTTTTAAAAAAAAAAAATTTCAATGACTTTTTTTTCAAAAAAAAAAATACCAAAAAAAAATTTTCTTCCCATATTTTTTTCTTAAAAAAAATACAAATTCCCAGATTTTTTTCTTTTTTAAAAAAGTGGTCATCATATTTTTTTCTTTCCAAAAAAAAAAAAAATGTTTTCACAAGAAACAAATCCTTTTCAAAAAAAAGTCTCAATTTTTTTCTTTCCAAAAAAAAAAATTGTTTTCAGATTATTTTCTTTTCAAAAGAAAAGAAATTCTAGATTTTTTTACTTTCCAAAAAAATTAAATTGGTTTTCAAATTTTACTAAGAGAAAAATCTAAAAAAACATTTTTTTTTTTAAATGGTTTTTCATATTTTGTTCTTTCCAATAAAAATATTACCTGATTTTTTTCTTTTCAAAAAAAATATCTATAAATTTTCATTCTGCCGATTTCTTCAAACAAAAAATATCTCAGATATTTTTCTTTTGAAAAAAGTGTTTTTCTGATTTTTTTCTTTTCAATTTTTTTTTTTTTATATTTTTTGCCTAACAATTTGTACATAACTTTGAACCTTTTAAAACTGTATTCAAAATTTAAACATATTGTATGCCAACATTGTTGTAAATTTAGTTTAACACAATCGGACAAGTTGTTTTTGAGCTATGACAACATAATTGGAGAAATGTCTCAAAATATTAACAATTTTAAAAATTATTAAAAAAAACTTTCTATAGAATTGACAAACGTGAACATTTTTTACTTAGGTAGCATCCATGAAGCATCGAATCTTTCTAGTGGTTACTCAATCCGTTTTTGCTGTTAACCAGAGTAATAAATAAATAAGCTAATGTTGAAAATATTGGACATTTTCTTCATAGATATTCACAGTTTTAGCTGGCCAAATTATAACTGAACCATTATTTATATTGTACACAGCTCGCTGGTTCGAGAGAAGTTCTCTGGTGTGTGAAAAGTAAAAGGATATAATATTTTTTTCTTCACTGCAAAACAGTTTGCTAGCAGTTTTAGCACATATGTAAAGCGGCTTTATTGTCACCGAATGTTTAGAAACCCAGCAAACAAACATGTAACATTCACGGTAGAAAAAATGGCTAGACGGGTCAGTAAGTTTTTCGCACTTTATTGGCGATAAAGAGAAAGGAGTATATCAATTATATCCTTTCTTTTTGCAGTGTTAAGGATTCACTTTTTTTCTATAAACCTAGTAGGGTTTAATCCTTTGATTTTATTTAAATAATAACAATAGCTTACAAAAATAGCTAATGGTTGAACCAGCTTCTAATTGAACCGCAACAGCAGATTCAATGGTTTAACCATTTCCTCATAAGAAAAATTGATTGACGGAATCAAATAAATCCAATTTATATTTAATACATGTTTCTTTAACAAAAAATCGGTGGCATGAAAGGACTGACAAGATGACAGACAAAAGGCGAGTGTTTCCAATTTGGATTGATTCCATGAAACTATTATCTGTTAGCTAATGATTCTTATTGCAAGGTGTTTCGCAAAGGTTTCAATTTTCAAGAGAAATTATTACTAAAATAGTCAACGAAAACTCCAAACAGTCTCACACAGATGTGCACCTGAGCATTCTTGTTCTTGTTCGCCCAGCACACATTGACCACATCGCACTGATTTTACTATCCGAAATTGAAATTTAGATAAGATCTACTGAATTCATTCGACCACCTCTTACAAACATAAATTTAAATTTTTCAAAATTTTGGCAGTGACTACATCTCTCTCTCTCTCTCTATCTCCCTCTCCCTGACTAACTGACCATAATTGTCATTCCATTTGTGTGTCCCGCTCACTCTCTCGTACTCTCTCATCATTTGTTTCTGTTGCTTATATGCGAATTTCCGTTTCCGCCTCACTCGGGTAATAAATATCCTTCCGCTTAATGTCTCTCTGGTGTATTGTGTTTGTCTTATAATTTTCTTCTTTTTTTTTTGGGTAGCGTTAAGTACACATTTTTGTAGAGATCTGCTGCTCGTTTGTGCTGCTTTATTTTTCGCTGTAGTATTTATGTCCTTCTCTATCTGTTGTTTTTTTCCGTTGGCAGCGTTTCCTGTGTGTTTTGCTGTCTGTTATTGTTATTTTATAATTTTCATGGTTTCACAGTGGTTCAAAAGAACTTCCATTCCTATTTTTTTGGTTGGTTTGTCGTGGTGTGTGGACAATTTATATGCCCGCATGACGGTGGGGAGGGCAAAAACCTAGACCGCCAAGAAATTATTTTCGGCTATTCGTATTTCGTTGGGTGGAAAGGTGTGTATTTAAGGAAGTCTATATAGGTCTGTTGGAGAAGATGTGTCCTTAATTATTTTCTTGTTAATCTTGTTAAAAATGTTTGGTGTAATCTTTCAGTGTGTGGTGGTATGGGTGGTGTTAACGAAACGTTGGGGTAGAATGTAAATGACAAATTTACATTCGTGTGTGTTTTTTGGATAAGGATAGTGACAGTGGTGGTGAAGATGGTAGCACAGATGGGGAGGTGGCTGACCACCTCCAGGATTACACATATTGAAAATGAACAGAAATGATAAAATGTTAAAATTTGTCATAGGCTGCCAATGTAGTCCTTGATCAACCATGAACAAAGATATGAGTACCACTTTGATTGGACTGAAAATGAAGACATATCGTTATAAATGCTATTTCGGGGAGTCGTAGGGTACACGGATAACAAAAATGTTAGCTGTTCTGAAATCGTCTTTTGATAAGCTGCAAAATAGCAGAGGTGTCCGCATCAAGGTTTTTTTTTGTGACAGTTCCTAGTTCACACTACCTAGCATGTGGGTGGACCGACTGGGCTACTGCGAAGCCGGTAGAAAGTAGCACATGAATAAAATTGTGTTCCATTAGTAGCGGGAATATTTTCTCCCGAGAATAAATAATAATGTGACATAAAAAATAATAGTTAAATTTATTTTAAAAAAAAATAATTTATTAAAAAAAAAAAATTAATTAATTAAAAAAAAATTAAATTTATTAAAAAAAAATAATTTATTTAAAAAAAAAATTTAAATTTTAAATTTATAAAAAAATACATTTATTTAATTTTTTTTATTTATTTATTTTTTACCACTCTTTGTAGTTATGCTATTTTATTTTCCACCGATGTTGCACCAGGAGAACTTTATTTACATACAATGTTCTGAAATTTTTTCAAAAAAGAAAATTAATTTATTTTAGAAAAAAAATAATTAATTTATTTAAAAAAAAAATTTAAATTAATTAAAAAAAAATTTAATTTATTTAAAAAAAAATTTGAAATTATGTAAAAAAAAGCTATGTAAATTTATTTTAGAAAAAAAAATTAAATTTATTTAAAAAAAAATTTTCAATTTATTTAAATTTTTTTTTACCACTCTTTGTCGTTGGCCTATTTTCTTGTCCACCTCTGTTGCACCAGGAAAAATTTAAAAAAAAACTTTTAAATTTATTTAAAAAAAAACTTTTAAATTTATTTTAAAAAAAACTTTTCAATTTATTTAAAAAAAAAATTTTAAATTATTAAAAAAGTAAAAAATTTATCTACAATTTAGAAAATTCAAAAAAAAACTTTTAAATTTATTTAAAAAAAATATATTAAATTTATTTAAAAAAACTTTAAGTTTATTTTTTAAAAAAAAAAAATTAAATTTATAAAAAAACCCATTTTTTTTAAATTTTTACCACTCTTTGTAGTTATGCTATTTTATTATCTACCTCTGTTGCACGAGGAGAAATTTAATTAAAAAACAATTTTTGAAATTCTTAACAATTTTATTTTTTTTTTTAAAAAAAAATTTAATTTTATTTAATAAATTTTTTTTTAATTTTTTAAAAATTTGTTTTTAAATTTATTTAAAAAAAAAATTTTAATTTATTAAAATTTTTTTTAAAATTATTTCATTTTTTTTAAATTTATTTTTACAACTCTTTGTTGTTGTTGCTATTTTATGGTCCACCACTGTTGCATCACTAGCATTTTTTGCGTGTGTAGTCATGAAAATCCAATTATAATTTCCTTCAGTATTTAATTTTACAAAAAAAAACGAATTTTTCAAAAAGACACTCGCTCACACACAGGGGCTCAATTGTTTGTATACTCACGTATATATTTACTGTAAAATATACCGACTACTTACGTGTATATGTGTGTGTGTGTGTGTGTGCGTATTTAAGCCAACAGCAATTAGTTAAACCAACCTGAAATCTCGTCACAAAGCACTTGGACGTTCTCACCGTTACCCATGGCCCACCACACGCACACAATCGTCGCACATTTATCCTTGCCTAAGAAAGCCTACAACATTCTGGCCACGCCACCACCAACACCCTCCAATCGCCATCATAATGTCGCACACACAGAGAGAGGGTACACCATCATGTGGCATGTGGCATATACAAAGTATTAACACCGAAGGCGGCATTCAGAGGTATTCAGCTACACATGTATGGCTGGGCAGGCATGTGTATGCCGACACATACACATGTAAATATCTGCATATGTTTGTCATAGATGAAAGTCGGCAACTGTGAAATAAAATGTCAAATGTTCGTATGGGTGTGTGTGTGTGTTTGACTGTTTTAAGCGTGGCAAAGTGGTTGAAAACAAAGGCAGGTACAGCTCAAACTTAACTCAATCATAATTAAATTAATGCGTTAAAGGCGTCAAAGAAAAACTTAATCACCCATACAAACCTACTTACATACACTCACGCAAGCAAGCCAAACAAACGCCGTAACACACATACACACACAGGCATTTGCGCACACTTACACTGCCATACATTTAACCGCGATGGTGGTTGCTTGTAATTTTCTCTTGTTGTCGCCATTAAGCACAAAACTTTAGCACAACAAAAGACGACCTTTTTGTTTTGCCAAAGTGTCACATTAAAAGTTGTTTGTACCATTTTACACTTCAACATGTTTTCATAATTACAAAATGAATATGATAAACTATACTTTATGGGTGTAATGACACCTTCCATTGTCACCACCCCCAGCAACCACCCACCCATTCGCACAACTCCCAGCCGCCTGGCGAACGGTTTTCATTGTTGCCTAATATTTTTTGGGGTATTGTTGAGCCTCCTCTATTCACGATGGTGGGTGGAGATTGAAGGTTCGTCCCCCCACAATATCTCTTTAGCAGTCAAACGAAAGATACCGTATTGGCACAGTGTTCGTGTTCAAATTTAAATTGAATACTGAGTTCATTCGGGGGGAATGACTGAAAAATTATCATTAAGTTATTTAGAGAATTGGGTAATGGTAAAAGTTTCTAATGTGATGGGATTTTCAATTTCAAAAATCAATCGGAACCAGCAGAAACTTGTGCTGATACTCCCCTGGTAAGAATCTTACGAGTCTATTTCCAAAATGCCTAGACTAGAATTGCTATGTACCCCAAGAATCGTATATATCAGGATAAGAAAACAGCGTGACTTGTACAATATATTTTAAATATATTTAAAAAAAATATTTGTCTAATAATTTTTTTAATATATATATTTTTAAAAAAAAACTTTGATGTTCCCCACTTAAATATAAAATCTCCCCTTAATTTTTTTTTTCCAAAAATTCGGTTTTAAGTTTCATTATTCAAAAACTGTATATTTTTTATGTATTTATTAATTACAATACAAAGTAAATTTATATTCTAATTTTTGGTTCAAGGGTAAACCGGGTGACACAGACCATTTGGCTAGATTTTTTGCAGCGGCAGACTAAAGCTTCTGTTGGGAATCGAACACACAACCTCCACGCTGATAGGCAAGCACGCTATCAACTCAGAGCGCTTGTATATTTTAATATTTTCTGTTTCTGTGCTAAATACACTCCTTCTAACTTCTCTTTATTTTTATAAACTTCGAATTACGATCATTTCCGATTAATATTTTTAATACTAACTCATTTCCCTTAACAGACGAGTAACTTCTCTCGAATCAGTGTACTGTGTACGATTTAATTTGTATACTCACTCAACGGGACCTACGGTTTAAAGCCGGCTCCGAACGGCTAATGTTTTTCTAGAGAAGTTCTACATGGCTTAGACATTACTCTCTTACTCGAAAAAGTCGCCAACATTTACGAGGTGGAAACAGCCGCTGAAAAATGTTTGATAGTCTTAAGAGGTTTTAAACCTGGATTTACTTGTGTGATAGTCGCACACACTACCTACCACACCACGGTCGTTAATAACAACCGTTATAAAAATCCTAGTTTAAGGTCCAATAAATGAGTTTTGGTTTATCTTCGTTTTTCGTTTAAACTGAAGTAAGAATACGATTTAATTTTTTTTAGTCAAGGTTTAACTGCAGATTATTTAAACTATGATTGTGACAGCATTTAATTTTTTTAGTCAAAGTTTAACTGCAGTTTAAACGTTCAATATTGGGCGTTTAAACTACAGTATGATAGTTTTTCGTTTAAACTGAAGTTAAACTTCAAATTATTTTTTTGGTATCAGAGTTTAACTGCAGTTTAAAGTAAGAATTGTCATACTGTAGTTTAAACTCACAATATTGGACAATTAAAATGCAGTTAAACTTTGAGTAGATGTTCGTTTAAACTAAGGTTAAATTTCAAATTCTTTTTTTTAGTCACAGTTTAACTGCAGTTTATTTAAAATACCTTGTGATATGATTGTGATAGCAATCAACAAAAGAAAAAGAAGAATTAATATTATTTTGTTTCACCAAATTCCACAAATAAAAAAAAATTGCATAAATTGGATTTTCAACCACCACCAGTTCCATACATGTGTACTTTGCGCCTCTATGAAAAATGCCCCAAAGAAAATGAAGAATTCCCCAAAATAAATGAAAAATATGAAAATTTCAATTAATACAATTATGAAAAATATTTACCGGAAACATATGTTTTCATCAACAGTTCAAAATGTGGATAATCCTGACCATTTGAAGTTTAAACTCAGTTTTATTTGGAAACTGTGTTTTATATAATCGTGGTTTAACTACGATCTCATTTATTGGGTCTAAGAGTACAATGCTTATTTGTGGGACATGATGTGCGTCCATGCCAAGTTATTCCAAGAGGCTTTGAAATAATTTGGGTTATGGTTTTCGTCTGTTGAAGGAAATTTTCCATTTGAAGGCGAGTTATCCTGTCATGCCCCATGTGGTTTGGTTGGAAAGGTTAAACTTAAACTTAATGGCAGACAATATCATTTATATGTCTAAAAATCATGGCAGTACAAATAAATGGTTGTTTTTTCTAGATGTGTGATTTTCAAAAGGAAATAAAACGCATACATGTTATTGTTATGTCCAATAGTTTATGTTTATTATAAAGAAAAGGGTCTGCAAGTGTCCGCCTCGGCTGCCTCGAATAATTTCCAGCCGAGAGACCTAATTTTCCACCACTTTTTGCAGTATTTGTTTGTCAGCCGTATGTCAGCAATGACGCGCCGAATATTCTCTTCCAAGGCGTCAATCGTGTCGGGCTTATCTGCTTAGACAAGCGACTTCATATAACCCCACACAAAAAGTCGAGCGCTACTGAATCGCTCCAATCTTGGAGGCCACTCCCCAGGCCCACGACACGAGATGATGCTTTGACCAGAAACTCTCATCCATTCGTTGTAGAGTGGCCGGTTGTTCGTTCTTCAGCCGAACCATTCGTATGTAGAATATTCTTCCAGCAAATGTGTTTTTCCTGCCAGTTGTGGCACTCAGATATTCAAAATAAATGTCAACAAACACTACTCCATCTTTCCTCCTTCCGATACCCTAATTTCCTAACGCTAACACAGTGCATTGCATTTATAGGGGCATAACTTGAGAGCGGGCCTTCAAAAAAAGGCGTCTCAACAAGGGCTTGTAAATTCTCATTATTCCAAAACTACAGTTTTGATTATTAACGAATCTATTCAACCACAAGTGGTCATCATGGCTGAACAAAATTTTCGGGGATAAATCAAGTGAAAGCTGTCAAAAAGACCAACGCAGAAAAAAGTGTGGCCAGATTGAAAACTACACGTCGAAAAAAAAAACACCTGGTATTTGATTTTCCCGCCTAATATTTCTCCTTTGTCTTTGCGTTTCTGTAACTTTTGAGACACCTATAGTTTCCCAGTTATCACGAATAGAAATATCAGAATTTTAAAATATGAAAATTTTATTGCAGTCCAAGTCGTCCCTCATATTTTCAAAATATTTGTATTTATCAAATTATTAACATTATTATCACATTACAGATACACATGCCAGTGGCCATCACCCCGACCAATTCCGAATAAATAAATTGCCTTCCAATTTATCACTGTACTGAAAATGGAACGGTGTGGGAAAAGTCGTGCCAAACCTTATTAGCATTTAAGAATAAAATTCATACAAACATATGGCGGCAACAGAAAAAGGTATGCTTAGAAATGGTTCGCATTGTCCCATTGTTATCCGATTACAAATACGATTTTACTGTCAGTTTGTTTATACGAAAAAAAAACTACTCTCGAAAACATTCACACTAATAAACATACATACGTGTGTGAGTGTGAAAAATGAAACATTAAAAATGAGCTGGAGTGTGTGTCATTTGACAGTATTTGTTTTTTGAGTTCTTATAGAACAAATGCTTGTGAGCCCAACCCTAATACTATCAAATATGATTATAAAATACTTAACAAAAAATGGACTGGACATACATGGACAATGTGCACACACATACATACATGTGTAGACATGTACAAGGATGTTGGCCGGAAAAGGAAATGTCCCCACACGAGTCTGATACCAGCACACAAAGAGACGTTTAAGTTGAAACGGAAACTAGAAACACAAAAGACTTTAAAAGGAGTCAACGAAAGGGTTGGCCATTAACCAACGAAGGTCCTTTTTAGCTTCAAATAAAATATTCTAGTCCAACAGCTACACACCTCTATTCTCACACGCACACACACGCACAGACACAGCGAAAGTCCAGAGCAAATTAAATAACCATAAAGTTAAGTAAATTGAGAGCTGAGCGAGCATCCACCTGATTTCGACTTCAAAGTACATTCTCATAAATAGATTTTTGTTGTTGGCATGACAGTACATCGAAAGATTACACGTGCGTGTGTGTATCAGCAAAAGGATGATTATATTTTAATGCTTGAATAATCGCTAGGACATTAACCATTACGCACATAGGGAGAATATATAATTTTCCAGCCGTTTCACAGTAGGGTTCCTAGGGGTTTTTGTTATTGGGTAAATACTGGGATTTTAAATTGCCAAACCTGAGATTGGCATTTTTTTTAATGTAACATAATTTCGTTTAAAAATCATGGGATTAAAAACATTATGGCCAGAGATTTTCTCAACCATATTTGCATTCATTGTTTATTTATTTATTTATTTATTTATTTATTTATTTATTTATTTATTTATTTATTTATTTATTTATTTATTTATTTATTTATTTATTTATTTATTTATTTATTTATTTATTTATTTATTTATTTATTTATTTATTTATTTATTTATTTATTTATTTATTTATTTATTTATTTATTTATTTATTTATTTATTTATTTATTTATTTATTTATTTATTTATTTATTTATTTATTTATTTATTTATTTATTTATTTATTTATTTATTTATTTATTTATTTTCTCTTTTTTTTTGGTGACACAGACCATTTGGCTGGATTTTTGCAGCGACAGTCCTAAGCATCTGGTGGGAATCGAACCCACAGCCCCCACGCTGCTAGGCAAGCACTCGCCTACCGGGGCGCTTTATAATTCATTGTTTTTTCTATTTATTCTTTTATTAAACAGAATACCAAGACATGACCTAAACGGTTTACAAAGTCCAGAGATGAATTACGATCTAACATCGTAAGTCTCTTAGTAACCTCTGGGAAGTACTGAATGTCCTTAAACCGTTAAGTACTATTTGTAGTTTCATAAAATGGCAAGTGGTGAGTTGAGTTTGTCCCACTGACCACTCCCTCTCTGCCTTCCCTTGGTGTTGTTTGTCTCCAGTCAGAACACAAGTTGGAATATATACCTTGCGAAAATTATCGCCCTAACAAGTGTTGCCACAATTTACAAAGTTAATATTTATATTTTATTTAATTTTGTAGTTACCGGTTTTTTTTTATTGTTCTTCTCGTTCTTCTCCCTACTCTGCGCTGTGATTTCCTCTCTGGGTGCATTTCCTTTTGCTGTGTGTGCTCTGTCTGCCATTCCAATGGTTTCATGTTGCAGAGCAAAAAAATGTTGCATAGTTTGCATATCTGCTAACAAAGTTAACACGTACGTGATGCTATTGTCATTGTGAGGATTTGCTAAAGAATAAAAAAAGAAACGGAATACTTTGTGCCGGGAATGCTTTATGAAGATGGCTGACAAAGGCGGAGGGAAGACGGCGGACGAGGTTATGGCAAATCTGTGTTGAACTATTTTATTTTATATTTGTTTTGTTTGTGTGTGGGTAATAATAGGAGGTAAACTTTAATTAAAAACTCTGATCAATATCAAAATTGTTTTTTTTGGTAGGTTAGGTTAGGTTAGGTTGAATGGAGGATCGGTCATGTACCATGACCGTCTCATGTCACTAACATACACCTAGGCCAGCAATTCGCACCTGGTTGTTTTTTGGTAAAACTTATAAAAAAAAATCACACATATTTCATGAATAGAAATTGGTTTTCGCATATTGGTCAAACACACATTTTGAGAGTAATTCGTTGTGGAAAATCTCTGATTTGGTGGCAATGTGTGTGAAGTTAACTTGTTACTTAATTTTGTTTGTGTATTATCTTTATCTTAATATATATTTACCCTCGACACTGATTCACTGATACACTGATTCACTGACTCTGTCACGGAGTACGTAGGAATTTAAATAGGCATTCTATAATCTTAATATATATTTACCCTCGACACTGATTCACTGATTCCCTGATTCACTGACTCTGTCACGCAGTACGTAGGAATTTAAATAGGCATTCTATAATAAATAATTTTTCCCAAATTTTTTTTACCAATATTTTTTTTTTACAAATTTTTTTTTTACAGAATTTTTTTTTTACAAAATTTTTTTTTTACAAAATTTTTTTTTCCAATTTTTTTTTTTTTCAACAAAATTTTTTTTTTCAACAAAATTTTTTTTTTCCACAATATTTTTTTTTTCAACAAAATTTTTTTTTTTCAAGAAAAAATTTTTTTTTCAACAAAATTTTTTTTTTCAACAAAAAATTTTTTTTTAAGAAAAATTTTTTTTTCAACAAATTTTTTTTTTCCACAAAATTTTTTTTTTTTCAACAAAATTTTTTTTCCATATTTCAACGGGCGCCATAGGCGCATTACAACTTACTAGTTCTATAATAAATAATAAAAAAAATAATATTTTTTTTTGTACAGAAATTCTGTTTTCCCCAAATTTTTTTACCAATATTTTTTTTTCCAAAAATTTTTTTTTTACAAAATTTTTTTTTTACAAAAATTTTTTTTTTTACAAAATTTTTTTTTTACAAAAATTTTTTTTTTTACAAAATTTTTTTTTCCAATTTTTTTTTTTTTCAACAAAATTTTTTTTTTCCACAATATTTTTTTTTTCAACAAAAATTTTTTTTTTCCACAAAAATTTTTTTTTTCAAGAAATTTTTTTTTTTCAATTAAAATTTTTTTTTTCAACAAATTTTTTTTTTCATCAACAATTTTTTTTTTTTCAACATAATTTTTTTTCCATATTTCAACGGGCGCATTACAACTTACTAGTTGATCTATATTCTTCATATAGTTTAGTTTCTGTTAGTCGAGTTCGAGATCATTGATTATTTCTATTTTGAAAAAATAGAAATGTTTATAAAGGTTTCAAACATTGTGTTTGCTTTGATTGCAGGCCAGGTATACGGATCCGTTTCGGAAGCTGCCACACTTCTACATCGGTTTGATTGTTAGCGTACCCTGGGAAAAAGTGGTACTGCCCCAAACTTTAATTTACGAACAGTTCTCTTTTGCGATACTAAAAATTAGCCAGTAAAAATTACACGTTTCGTCACCAGGGAAAGTTAGCGTTATAGAGAAATAGTACCAAACAACGCTGGCCTACAATGATTATTCCGAATGCCCCCCACAAGCAGTGAGTCTGTACTTTTATGGCCAACATATCTGCAGTTGAAGGGAAACATACGTTTTTACCGCCCGAATCCGTCGTTAAACAAACATTCCCCAAACAAAATCTCGAACCAACACATTTAATTAAAACTATTAGCACTTGATTTAATCTGATTTTGCCTCAAAGGAACCAAAAGCAACAAAAAAATAAAGGGAACTCAAATATTTCTTGTTGTTTTAGGCAGATGTGTGTATTTGTTGGCTTATGACTGCCCCTAAAAATAGGCAATGTTTTGTGAAATTAATTAAGCCTAAAATTTCATCGGAAAACTTTGGTTATTTGTGTTGTTTTTTTTTGGACCACCAACAGCCCCTCCGCCCACACTGCGAGTTTTGCGAGAAATCTTTTTGTTTGCCAAGTTTGCCTTTGGCTTTTTGCGAATGAAAGATTTCCGTATTTCATATCAAAGGGAAATCTTTGTAATCGATAACACACTTACGGATGTCGAGAAACCCCCTCAAGGCTACACGCTCAAGCAAGTCTTACACTCACACACACACACACGCATACTCATCTACATGTAACCTCCTGTCATAGATATCGACCACCTGCCTTTCGCCCACTTGCTGTACAAAAGAAAAGCTGAAACATCTCTTGTACGGCAAATAAACAAAAATAGGTCGACCTGCAAACAAACCAAAAACAAAAAAAAGAACAATCAAATTGTTTTAACCACCTTTTCTGTGTTAAGTTTTCTTTTGTGTGTGTGCGTGGGTGTTTTTCTTACAATTTTTTTTTTGTTTTGTATAAAAGGGGTAGTTTTAGGTACTAGTTTTTCTTTGCTATTTTTGTAGTTTTGCACAAAATATCAAAGGTATTCGGTTACATACTGTCGAGTATTTGCTAAGCAAATGTATTCAAACGCTAAGAGATTCTTTGATTTTATAAATCAATGGATTTGAGGGAGGGCAGACTAGAAAGACGACTTTAAATATTGTAAGAATTTTGAGGCACCTGCTGTTGTACTTGTTAAATTCAGAAGGTCACCAGAAGATTCTTAAATTGGTTCAGTTGTCCGTTGAACCATCCTGATCGCCTTAAAAAAGCTCCGGCTTCGTCGCAGAAACCAATCTTCCCAGCCATCCGGTTGTTCTTCAATGAAATTGATGAATTGTCGACGTTCCTTATAGTCCTTCGCCATCAAACGTGTGACCAACTAAACCTTGTAAGGCTTAAATTCCGCATGTGGTGTTTGCAGATACGTCTAATTGCTCTGAACGCTGACCAATTGAGAAATTCTGATCATTTTCAATGCTTTACATTTTTTTTTCATTATTTTCAAAAATTTTATTTATAAAAAATTCTTTCAAATATTTAAATTCTGATATTTTGTAATTTTTTTTGTTATTTGTAAAATTTTATATATAACAAATTCTTTCAAATATTTATATTTAGAGCGCCGATATTTTCAGTTGTGTACCGGGACAAATATGCTCTGGTGTTTTTATGTCGCCTCTGTAGCTCATGGACTTTCATTCTTCGATTATTTTTCTAATTCCACTACAACGACCCAAAAATATCCCCGGTTTTCACAGATTTACCATTTTCGTTGTAGATTTTTTTCGAAAGATATTGTATATTAGGGTGGAGTGAAAATATCCTTTTTTTGAATTTGAAAATTTCTTACTCGGAAAGAGATGTAGTTTAGGATCAGGATTTATGAAAAAAGCCGCAAAAAAATGCAGAATTTCCCAAAAAAAAATTCTCATAACAAATGGGGGAATTTTTTCATAGTGAAAAATTGGGGAATTTTTCCTAGTGAAAAATTGGGGAATTTTTCCTAGTGAAAAATTGGGGAATTTTTCACTAGTGAAAAATTTGGGAATTGTCTGTGGAATTTTTCAGAATTTTTGGGAAAAATATCATATTGGGCTTTTAGGGGGAATTTTTCATTTGGGTCATTTTTCATACAGTCTTGGGATTCTTAATGAGGAAAAAATAATAAAACACATTTAGAGGTCACTCCACGCGCTTCAAATTTTAAAATGTTTTCGAATTAGATTTTATTCGATTTTTCAGAAGTTTTGGGGAAATTTTCATATTTGGCTTTTGGGGGGATTTTTCATTTATTTTGGGCAATTCCTCATTTGGGCCGTTCTTCATATTTTTCGGGGCATTTTGCACAGTCTTAGTATCCTTAATAAGGGAAAGACATAAAACAAATCTTAGAGAACACACCGCGCCCATCAAACTTTTAAAATGTTTGCTATTTCGGTGTAGATTGGAAAAAATCCTAAAAAGTAATGAATCAGTTCGAACTTGTTCAGTAAAATGTTTCTTTATTCAGGATTGCCAACAACATCTCTTCCCGAGTGTGAAATTGTGAATATTTCCAAAATTCCAAATTTGTTTCCCTTGTTAAGGATCACAAACTACATCTCCTCCCGAGTGTGGAATTGCGAAAATTTCCTAATTTCAAGGGGGTGGTGCGATCTCAGACATTTTTCCGTATTTTTCCCTTACTAAGGATTTTTTGTTTAATTTTCACTTCTCGCGATTTCTGTTCTATCAAAAATGAAATACTCTAGACGAGTAATGTGTGGGAAGGGCACCTTTAAATTCAGTGATTGAAATGACTCTTTTCTAAGGGATTTCTCGTTAAATATTGTTTCATTGCTTTAATAGAATGTGGCCAGTTAATCTGCTAGTTTGGATCACCTCTGTAAAAGTCACTTTACTTCATTATTTACCTTAACATTCCACGAAGGAACAGTGAGGGAACTTCTCTCAAATCAGTGAGCTGTGCGCTGAAAAATTTATAATGGTCTAACCCGGTTTTGAACCGGGTTTTACTTGTGTGATAGTCGCACGCACTACCTACCACACCACTGCCATCCACAAAATCTCTTTAAACATCCACGATT
This sequence comes from Hydrotaea cyrtoneurina, assembly GCA_958296145.1. Classification (NCBI taxonomy): domain Eukaryota; kingdom Metazoa; phylum Arthropoda; class Insecta; order Diptera; family Muscidae; genus Hydrotaea; species Hydrotaea cyrtoneurina. Next base: position 14,161,802 of record OY282515.1, read on the forward strand.
TTTTGCTTTCTCTAAAATGGCAGCCATGCACTTTTCTTGAAAATCCGTATTTGAATTGAGCTCCCTGAAATTACTCAACAACAGTCATGTGGCCGAACATGTGACGCCTCATTTTGCCGCCCCTTGAACTCTGCCCTCACCATTTGAAGGAAATCGCTTAGTTCTTCTTCTTCGTATCTTACCCTTACTGACTTATGCAAAATGGTTTTTCACACATTCACTCATAATTTATGGCAGCATTTTAATAATCGAAACTTAACATATCACAGCCAATAAAATTTCCACAATTCTGACAATCCCGAGACATTTGTCAATAATATGCAAAGGGCCGGAATAGAAACAGAACCCGGAGGCACAGAGACAAAACCTAACCCAACATTAACACTCTGGCACTGTGGGGCAGATGTGGCGAATTGGTGTAGTGTCTGCCGTGAACTCACGCCATGCAACACTGCAGATGTGTGAGACTGGGGAAGTGTGTGCGTGTATCATAACATTTGCCAATGTCTATTTTCATTATTGCGGAAATGATATTTTGCAATAACATTTGCATATATATCAACATTTATGCTTCGTTCGTATTTCTTCGATTTGCATGAGTGTATGTGGGTGAGTGTGTGGGCTTTTTTTTTGTGTCTGGTGCTTCTGTGCATTTGGTGTATGTGTGATTTCCTTTATTAAACATTTTTTCCCATCAGTTCGATACGAACCAACGGAAATGCTCTGAGCACGAGTGTATCTGTGTGTGTGTGTATGTGTGCGTTAAGGGACACTTTTACGGGAGCACAATTTTCACAACACAAAATGTTACATTTCAATATCGAATTTAATATTCTCGTAATGTGTTGTGAGAGCATTGGTGAGGTGTATTTGGCGTGTGTGTGTATGTGGCGTTTTTTTTTTTTGGTAATTGCATTAGTTACATCTCCCTCTCTCTCTTTATCTCTCTCTGTCTTTTTCATTCAACATGACTGGAAACATGCAAATGTGCCACCTGTGTTTTAGAAGGATTCTGTAATCTCATTATGGCTTTTTTCTGATACTTCTGCAGCGACCCATGTATGTGCATTCGAATTTTTTTTGTCGTCTGCGGTTATCGCCAGCAATGGTTGTGGAATGTATTCAACATTCAACATTCAACGACAACATTTCAATAATATAACGCTTTTATTTTATTTTTCAGTTCTGTTCCCATTCATGTTTCCCGTGAATGTTTTCCTTCTTTTTTTTCACATCTAACAACATTTGACACCATGGGGAATTTTGTTGGGTTGGTGTTGTTGTCAGTTTTCGTATTACCGTATTGAAATTGTTAATATATGTGTTAGAATATACATTAGGGTGTCACGACCGAAACAAATTGGGTCCAATGGCAAACCATTTGTTTAGAATTTTTGCAAGGACAGACCAAGGCCGCTGGTGGGAATCGAACCCAAACCCGATCAGGACTACTTTCGATTACTATAAGTAATCCAAAAGAATCACAAGTAATCTCGGAAAGTAGTCGGATTATTTTCTAATTACTTTTAATTATTTTTGATTATTTATAGTAATCGCATGTAATCCGGATTGTTTTTAGATTATTTGTAATTAAAGGGTGTTTTTTAGTGGGGTATAGAACTTTAAGTTGGCATCACTTTTTTAACTGGCGGCCATTTTGTCAGCTGTCAAGTGATTACTATTTAGTTTGGTTTGCCATTTCATCATGAACAGGTTGACAAAAGAACAACGCTTGCAAATCGTGCAAATTTATTTCTAAAGTAATGGTTCAGTTCGCGAAGCTCCGTCCATTTTATGCCATTACATCCACAAAAACTGACTGTTTGGTGTGCTCTATGGGCTGGTGGAGTCATTGGGCCATACTTCTTCCGAAATAATGCTGGAGAGTCAGTTACCGTTAATGGAGACCGGTATAGAGCCATGATAACCGACTATTTTGTTCCCGAATTGGATGGCATGAATGTGGATGAGTTGTGGTTCCAAAAAGTGGTTGAAAATTGGACCTGTAGAATTGGCTTTATTCGAGCCAGCCGCGGCGGCCACATGCCCGAAATCATATTTAAACATTAATGGCATAAAATTATCCTTCCATAAAGCCAAATTGATGGACATTAAAACGATTTTCTTGTGTTTTATTTCAATTCGAAGTTCTATACCTCGAAGTGGAATTGAAGTAATTTTAGTAAATTGCAGACCTTTTTCTTAAGACCAGTTAAAAAGGAAAGACAAAAGCAAAATCTGTTAAAAAGAATTAAAACATATCCGATAAAGAAACTGGAACTTGAATGGTCCAAAAATCTGATTTTAATAAAACATTTGTTGGGGGACATCCTTACATACATTTATATAGTTATTTCCATTGGTATATATATGTATATATATGTATCTGTATAGATATATATATATATATATGTTTTATCACACACACATCGAAGTATTCATCAATACTGTGTGTCAGAGTGAGCGCGTTTTTTTTTATTTTTCTTTATGAAAAATTGATGAATATTTCATTTTCAGTTAGGGAATAGTTTTCATATGTTACATTTTTCCACATTCGCCTATATTCGCACAATCCTTCGAATGCGCCTTTAGGTATATGTACATCCTTTATTATGTGTATTTCCATAAAAATGTTTGTGTTGTCACAGTTCCATATGTTGAATATTCTCAAATTTATGCAGACATTTTGGGTTTCGATGTGTTCATATCGATATCATCGGTTCGAACAAGGTATGGAGGCTTTTTGTTTCCTATGGTGGAATATTAATTTTGTTTAAAAATATTGAATTTTATTTAAAATATAGTTTTGAATGGCCTGTTAATAAAAAATACAATCTTAATATATATTTACCCTCGACACTGATTCACTGATTCACTGACTCTGTCACGCAGTACGTAGGAATTTAAATAGGCATTCTATAATTTTCTATAAATAATAATAATAAAAAAATAATATTTTTTTTTGTACAGAAATTGTGTTTTCCCCAAATTTTTTTTTCAAAATTTTTTTTTTTACAAAAATTTTTTTTCATCAAAAAATTTTTTTTTACAAAATTTTTTTTTCCAAATTTTTTTTTTTCAACAAAAAATTTTTTTTTTCAACATAATTTTTTTTTTCAACAAATTTTTTTTTTTCAACAAAATTTTTTTTTCCACAAAAATATTTTTTTCAACAAAATTTTTTTTCCATATTTCAACGGGCGCCATAGGCGCATTACAACTTACTAGTTTGAAATATTAAACAAAAGATATTCGGTTACAGTGACTTTAGACAATTCAACTGACATGAAAAAGCAATCCGGCAAATGGGTGCCGCGTCGATCATAACCGTGTGACCGGTTCAAACAAATGTTTGGCCGTGTTTTAATACAATCTGAGAGAGTTTTTTTTCGTAACCATAGACGAGTCATGGATCCATCATTAACAAGACGTTTGAGCATGGACAAGTCAATGCAGTGCCTTCATCACGTCTAACATGCATAGTGTGTCTTTAAAAGTATTCCCGGTAATGGGTGCCGCCTTGGCTCAGACTTAATGTTTGGCGGAGTTCTAATCAGGGCTGTCGAGTCGGAGTTTAGAAATCGGAGTTATTTTTTCGTAACCATAGACGAGTCATGGGTCCACTATTACCAAGACGTCTGAGCATGGAAAAGTGCAACCAGTTGTGAATGAGGCTTTAGACATCGGAACTCAGCGGCTTCATCACGCCTTAGTTCGTCTTTAAAAGTAATCCAGATAATTGGTGTCGCGTTTGCTCATACTCGATCATAAGCGCAAACGGTTGGACACCTCCTAGAAATATTTGCCCACGGAATTTCTTTGTAATCCAGGCCATAGATCCATCATTAAAAAAATAACCGGCAGGGAAAAGTCGCAGTAAGTGCTGGCTGAGGCTTTAGTTGTCTCAACTTAAGTTATTTTAAAGGAACCGGGAACCCACCAGAGACCAAGGAACAGTCAAAGCAGTTTTAATTGAATATTTTGACTTTATAGGACTTTCAGCATAATGGGTACCGCGTTTGCTTACACTCGATCTTAAACGCATACGTATGAACCAACTTTAATTAATTTTAATAAATATCACACCCGATTTGTAAGACGCTAGAACTCAGTGTTTGGCCCGGCCGAACTTGACGCCGTTTTTACCCGTTTTGTATATGTTGGTGTATAATTTTACGAATTAATCGTAAAGAGCTTTATTTACAACATTGGTGTCTTTGGTGAGCTCCCACTGAAATTTTCCGGCAAACATTTTCGTAGAATATTTTAATCCTTAAATGTCCTTTTTTAAAGGATATTTTTTGATTTTCGCGAAAAAAAGGGTCAAATTAACCCATAAAGAGACCAGTTAGAGGGTTAAGATCTTCCACAAAAATAATCCTCATACAATTCCACAATACAACTCTGACCATAAGAATTCTCTCAGACATTAACTTACAGCATTTTTTTCATATAGTATAATGCTCCCTTCGACCAAAAAATGAAAACTTTGACACACTGTAAAAAAAAATTCAGACATGCTAGACCATAAGTTTGTTCTACAAAAATGATCTACTCAACATACCCTTTCAGAATTATGGGGTCGCTATTCTGTTCCAAAAATGCTGTTGGACAGTGTAATCAAAATTGCCGCCTATGGGGTTCAGAGAATCCAGCCGTTCTAATACTTACTTCTGCATACATCTTCATTCGCTAAACGATTTGAACGTCTCTTTCAATGTCGATTGTGTAACTACACTCTTTCAAACCTCTTTGCCGGTTGGCGCAGTTGACTTTTCGTCCATCCTGTATGAGAGCATTGCCTTGTCTGTCTGTGTACACGTAGTGTCATACACGAAAATTCGTTCCTTCGTTTCTTGAATATTTTTAATGTAAATTTTTATGATCAATGATAACACACGTTCTCAATTATTCGTAGCAAGCGCAGCACGTCGGTCTGTCTGTGTTTATTCTTCGAAGTTCTTAAAAGCACGAAGGAGTTTACAAATAAGAAAAAAAAAATACGGCAACAAGAGTTATCTTCTTAATATATATTTACCCTCGACACTGATTCACTGACTCTGTCACGCAGTACGTAGGAATTTAAATAGGCATTCTATAATTTTCTATAAATAATAATAATAATAAAAATAATATTTTTTTTTTGTACAGAAATTGTGTTTCCCCAAATTTTTTTTCTACCAAAATGTTTTTTTTTCCAAAATTTTTTTTCCAAATTTTTTTTATTACAGAAATTTGTTTTTTTTCCAAGTTTTTTTTTTTTTTCAACAAATTTTTTTTTCAACAAAATTTTTTTTTCCACTAATTTTTTTTTTCCACGAAATTTTTTTTTACAACAAAATTTTTTTTTCAACAAAAATTTTGTTTTCAACAAAAATTTTTTTTTCAACAATTTTTTTTTTTTCAACAATATTTTTTTTTTTGAACAAATTTTTTTTCCGTATTTCAACAGGCGCCATAGGCGCATTACAACTTACTAGTTTAAATATAGATTAACTTCGAGAGGAGACATTATAAAGTAAAGCAGAGAAAAAAACAACAAACACGCAAACGGGTTTCAATAATTTTGTTTAAATACTAAGAAGGAGCTAAACGTATTAAACATGCAAGGCAAAATCTCAGACGTTGAAAAGAATAATTCGCGGTATTTTGAATAATATTTTAAAAATAGGGAAACTCATTGACCAGTATCGTACGGTTCGATTCATGTCCTATTGTCCTATTTGGGGTTCTGAGAATCCTCAAGTAATTGAAGATAGGTCATTACATTCACAAGAAGTCACGGTTTGGTGCGATTGAACTTTACTTCTTCGAAAACGACGAGGGAACGACTGTCACCGTCAATTCGGAGCTTTATGGTCGTATGATAACCGGCTGCTATTGAAGAATACGACTTGGAGAATATGTGGTTTCAACAAGATGGTGCCACATGCCACACAACTCGAGCAAAAATGCAAAAATAACTTCTTGTGGATATCATTGATTTTATTATCTCTACTCGAGATGGCAGCGTGGTTAGCTTTTTACTCACGTTCTACACGCCCCCGTGACAAGAGTGAATAATTATTTTATATTTTATAGTAATTTGAAGTGATCTTGATTACTTTTGTTTAATAGAGGTTTATACGCTCAATACAATTCTTTTTAAAAGTAATCCAATTGCTTACTAATCGTAATTGAAATTTAGCAGCCATGATTCTCTGCTCCCCTATACGACAAAACTGTCGTAGCCCTAAAACTCTTTTTGCGAATAATTAAAATAAAGGGCTGACCGTGCAGCCTCGTGTCTATTACCAATCTGCTTACTATTACTTCCACAAATCAGATCTTATGCCGGTTAATTAACCCAATTATCAGCAGTTTTTATTTTATTTCCCTAATTTTTTTTTGCCCCTTTTACAATTAACATAAATAACAAATTGTAATGACATAACAATAGTGCAACATTATTGTCTAATGATTTATTAACCGTATGTGTATGTGTATGTGTTGTTGTTGTTTTTTTGTTTTGTGTGGATCACAATTAATGACGTTTTAATCTCATCAGTCGAATGAAAAGTGGCATTACAGTACGATTGCATGTAAATGAGTATCGTAAACATTACGATTGAATGTAAATGAATATCGTAATCTATTTGATTAACGACACACAACAACGGTCATTAAAATAATAAAAAATAATTTATTAAAAACAATATGCAATTTGCACCAAATTACAAAAAAAAAAAACGAAACAAAAAAACAATACGCCAACAATTAATAATAGCCAACGGAAATATAAATTATTTTTATTATTTGATGTATGGAGGATGTTAACTTACACGGACATAAACTGCTGCACACATTAACAACAACAATAAAAATGGAACAGTAATTGCTTCAATTGTTTAGTATTTTTTTTTTCTTTTTTTTTGGAACATTAAAATCAATTCATCAATTTTCAAATCATTTATATTTTGTATGCGAACAACCCAAACACAAAATCAAGTATTTTCGGGTACAGGAAACAACAAAAATAACCTCCTTCCTCGGTGCTTCATGATATCCCACAAAAAAAAGTCAGACGACATCAAATCGCATATTGTTCCGAATAATGTGTGAAACTGGTTTTTTCTTCTTATAGTTTTGTTTCTGTTAGTCATTTTGATTATTTCATTGTTTATTTCTATTTTTTTTTGTAAAAATATAAATATTTAAAGGGGTTTCAAGCAACTTCTGTTTAGTAGCGCATATCCCCAAAATAAATTAGCAGCAAAGTAAAGAAAGCAAACACATGCATTTTTTTCATCTTCACAATCATCACAACAAATTTGTTTATCATGCGACAGCGATCACCGTCAGCACAAATGTCAAAGCTGTTCAAGCTTAATGGGATTCATATCGTTTCACGGAGATACTGACTTTCTGACAAGATTTTGAGAGAGGGAAAGATCTGTCACCGTCAAAATAACATATAATTACCCGGTACATATATTCTATAGATTTTGTGAATAAAATCAAATTTTAAAGCTGTTTTATCATTTTCGTTTTATAAAATCTTAAATCCAATCACAGTAATTCTTTGGTTTAAAAAAAATTCAAAATATTTCATTGATGCATATTTCTACTTCTCGCCTTCTGTGATAATTATTTTTCATTTATATGTAGATTTCACCAGTTTGGAATCATTTAGTCCACTTTTCCATTACCAAGTTCTGGCTCATTCCTGTCGATTACAAGTTTCTGACACATTTTTGTTTTTTCCCCTTTTGTCTCTTTTTTATCCTGTTTTGGTACGCTTTGGCTCATTTTTCGTTCCTTTCATAATTATTTTCCTCATTTTATTGCCAAAAATTTGATTCACCTTTTTTTATTTTTCCCTTTTTTTGATCTCGTTTTGGTACGTTTTAAAACTCATTTCCACCTGTTGTTGTGTAATATTCCAAGAAAAATCACCATATTTTTATTATTATTTTGTATTTTTGAGTATTTCAATGGGGTTTGGGAACACATTACCCCCCACCATTAATATCCCCTTCTAATACGAATTTCCATAAATCCATTTTTAGTGGATGTTTACGCGGACAACATACTCTTCAAGTTTCATGATTCTAGTTTGGTGAGGATTATATTTTACCAGTTTTGGGCCCGTTCAGGACCCTTTTAGTCCTTATTTCCGTTACTTACAAATTTTGGCTCATTCCTCTGAACTGCAATTTTTTTCACAAAATTTTATTTCCCCCTCTTTTGTACCTTTTTTGTTAATCCCGTTTTGGTACTTTTAGTATTCATTTCCATTACTTACAACATTTGGGTCATTCCTCTGAATTTCAATTTCACAAATTTGTATTCCCCTCTCTTACTTTTGTACCTTTTTTATCCCGTTTTGGTACCTTTGTTGTCCCTATCATATTCTGTTATCCACTTGTTGTTGCCAAAATTGGTACCCTTTTTCTTATTGTTTTCCCCTTATTGTCCCGTTTTGTTACTATTATACACTCGTTGTTGCCAAAAAATATATTAAAAATTTTTTTTCATGTTATCTCCTTTTTGTCCTTTTTTTATCCCGTTTTGGTCCCTTTTTCGTCCCATATCTAACTCATTTCCAATCGTAATTTCCATCACTTCCAATTTTTGGCTCATTCCTGTCAATAAAAATTTGTTTTCACAAATTTTTATAATTTCCCCTTTTGTACCTTTTTTATCCCGTTTCGGAACATTATGGCACCTTTGTGGTGCCTTCCCTAACTATTATCCACTGGTTTTTGCCAAAAATGTTTCTCTCTTTTTTATTACTTTCCCCCCTTTTTGTTCCTTTTTTATCCCGTTTTGGTACTATTATACACTGTTTAACAATTTTTTTTATCTTATCTCCTTTTTGTCCTTTTTTATCCGGTTTTGGTCCCTTTTTCGTCCCATATCTAATATCTTTCCAATCGTAATTTCCATCACTTCCAATTTTTGGCTCATTACTGTCAATAAAAATTTGTTTTCAAATGTGTTGTTATCTCCTTTTTGTACCTTTCTTTTTCTCCCGTTTCGGAACATTTTGGCACCTTTGTCGTGCCTTTCCTAACTATTATCCACTGGTTGTTGCCAAAATTGTTACCACTTCTTTTTTTTTTATTATTTTTGCCCCATTTTTGTTCCTTTTTTATCCCGTTTTGTCGCTTTTATACACTCGTTGTTGCCAAAAAATACGTTTAAATTTTTTTTATGTTATCTCCTTTTTGTCCTTTTTTATCCCGTTTTGGTCCCTTTTTCGTCCCATATCTAACTCATTTCCAATCGTAATTTCCATCACTTCTAATTTTTGGCTCATTCCTGTCAATTAAAATTTGTTTTCACAAATTTTTATAATTTGCCCCATTTTTGGTACTATTAACTACTCGTTGTTGCCCACATTGGTACCGTTTTTTTTTTTTTGCATTTCCCCCCCTTTTTGTGCCCTTTTTTACTATTATCCACTCGGTGTTGCCAAAAAATTTGTTTAACCATTTCCCCCCCCCCCTTTTGTACCCTTTAATCACGTTTAGGTCCCTTTTCGTCCCAAATCTAACTCATTTTCACCTGTTGGTGCCAATTGTAATTTTCCAACAAAATTCACTATATTTGATTACTGTGTATTTTTTCGTATTTCGAAGGTTTGGGAACACAGTTTTCCCGTCTCCCCCTATTTTTATCCTCTACGAAAAATCCCTTCTTAGTGAATGTCTAGGCTACACATATTTCCCAAATTTCATGATTCTATTCTTTGTAAATATAATTTTTTAGTATTTTGGGCAATTTCCTATCGAATTTCATTAACAAACGATTTTCGAAAAATGGCACTTACGTCGTTTGGGTCATAAATTGCAAGGCTCGATAAGTTTTTTTTTTAAAGATTTCGGTAAAAAAACATTATTTATCTTCAGCCAGTTCCATTTTCCCACCCCTGTACATCACTATGCTGATCAGCACAGCCTGCGTGTGTTGATCTGATTTCGATTGTGACTTCTTCTTCTTCGCAATCTACGAATGGCCTGTGAATCGATGGAATTTTAACAATGGATATGTTGCCACAATTTCCGTTGTCTGTGACACAACCAAAACCCAAGCGGCAACGGCAGTAACAATAAAAGACTCCAAGTCTGGCACATTAACACACACACACACACACACACTGTGATTGTGTTGGTGCTAGTGGCAGTAGCACACACTGCCAGTGATAGTGATGTCGATGTTCCATAGATGCAGTCACCCGTTATCTTTGCCTTTTCGGGCTACAATAACCTTAACAATGTGTGTGTTAGTATTTGTATTGTGCTGTGCATGTTGTGAATTTCAGGCTTTAATAGGGATATTTCAGTGATTTCATAGTATTTTTTTTTCTTTCTTTCTAGCAACAACAGTGCAACACCCCTTCCGCACACATGCCGTGCATACAGTCGGACTTCTATCGCAGAGTTGTGTAAATAAACTTCATATGCATCTCCATACGTATCTGCGGGTGAGTAGAGAATATTAAACAACAACAGAAAAAAAATCAAAATCGTTTTAGACTTGAAAAAGAAGTCGATTTCAAAAAATATCTGCCGCAACCAGCGTGGCAAATATATGTGATATTACATTTGATACACAGACCTACGGAGATATACATTTCAGTGGAGATATGAAGTCCTACGTACGTATAAGAATGTGTTGTCCCTATCTATGGTTGTGAATGAAACTCACTTTATGATTAGTCTTAGTGGAATTCAGTGTTATTGTAGGTAGCGGGATTAATTACACTGCGTCAAACGTTCCTCTACCATGGGGGAAATTTCCAGTTGGTTATTGGTTGTGACAGGGTTCCAAACCATAAGGAAATGTACTTGGTTCTCCCAAGTTGCATGTAAGTTGGTCCTGCTTTTCGAGTCACAGATGTTGTCAGTTACGGCAAGGAATTGATTCTGACTCTAACTTCAAATTTCATGACTGTAGCTTCAGCCGTTTGGTGAGAACAGGATGAATCAGTCAAGCATTTTATATACTCGAATGCAGATTATTTCTCATTTATACAGGGTTATGCAACAAGAGGTGTTATTGTGGTATTCAAAGAAAAATTACAGTTTTTGGGATAAATGATCGTATGTGTATTTCATAATAAAGAGAAAGCTATGCCGTTACTAATGAAAAATAACATCAGCCAAATGCCCACCACGACCACGCTTACAGGACCATATCCTTTTCATGAAATTTTCCATAACCAAATCGCAAAGTGGCTGCTCTATGTCCTCGATAGCCTCACGAATTCTATCTTTGAGGTCTTCAATCGATGCTGGGCTGTTGACGTAGACCTGATCTTTCACGTGGCCCCAAAGGAAGAAGTCGCAAAATCTCGGTGGCCCATTCTGATCACCTCTTCCAGAGATAACACGGTCCGGAAAGTTTTTCATTTTGTGAACTGTGACTGCAAGATTTTCACCATTTTTGTAGTGATTTTTAATAATTTCAAAGCGCCGTTGAAGCGTGTATCGTTCCATTTTTAGTAATGGCGTAGTTTCTACTTGTCAAATGTCAAACGATACAAGCTTCAAAAGTGACAGCTACCGAAATACCGATTGATTCATAATAACACCTCTTGTTGGAAAATCTGTATTTCACCAGGTTTGTAACCTTTTTGTAACCTTTTTGTCCTTTTTTCCATTACTTCCAATTTTTGGCTCAGTCTTGTCAATTAAAATCTGTTTTCACAAATTTTTATTTTTTCCCCTTTTGTACTTATTTTTATCCCGTTTTGGTACATTTTGGTCCATTTTTGTTGATACCCTTTTTATATTACCCCCCCCCCCCCCTTTTTTTTTTTGGTACTATTATCTACTCGTTGCTGGCAATAATTTGTTTTATGTCTTTTTTTCTTTTCCCCTTTTTGTCCCTTTTTATCCCGTTTTGGACCCTATTTCGTCCCACCTCTACTTCAATATCAACTTGTTGTTGCCAAAAATTTGTTTCACTACTTTATAGTTTTTTCCTTTTGTACCTTTTTTTTATCCCGTTTTGATACATTTTTTGTCCCTTCCCTCACTATTATCTATTTGTTGTTGCGCAAATTATTACCCCTTTTTTAAATTATGTTTCCCCCCTTTCCGTTGCGGTTGTGCCAACAATGGTTTTTTTTTTTTTTCTACTTTTCCCATTTTGGCCCCTATTTCGTCCCACCTTTACCTCATGATCCACCCGTTGCTGCCAAAAATTGTTTCGCTATTTTTTTTATTTTTCCCTTTTGTACCATTTTTATCCCGTTTTAGTACATTTTGGCACATTTTTTGTCCCTTCCCTCACTATTATCTACTTGTTGTTGCCAAAATTGTTTCCCGTTTTATTATTATTTTACCTCATTTTTGTCCCTTATTTTATCCCGTTTTAGTACTATTATCTTGTTGTTGCCAAAATGTGTTTACATTTGTTTATATTTTTCCCATTTTGACACTTTGTGTGTCCCTTGTTATTGCCCAAATTATTACCCCTTTTTTTTTGTACCTTTTTATCCCTAGTCAATTTAGTCAATGTCGAACTACCTCTGGTTCAATATTTGAATTCTTGACCAATTTATTTCAATGCTCCCACGTTATTTTATTTTAAAATCCAAAAGTTCCTAGGTGACTCTTTTTCGGCCTTCCGTCCACAACATTTCGTCCAATGTTAAAAACAAGCAAAATTTAATTTTTAGTTCAATGTTTGGAAATTGATGAAGACACAGAAAATCTGTACAAGAAAATTAAAATATTTGGTTGAATCGATAAATCAATGCCTGTAATTGTTTTTTTGAATTTTGCCCATGGCTAAGTTTAAGGTGGTCCTTTCTGAATGTCCATTTTCGACCCCTTTTTTCCTACATTTCGGCAGGTATCTCGCAATCGTTGTTAGCTGGTCTCTGTAGAGGAGAGACTTCACAAGCCCCAAAGAAAATAGCCGTCAAGTGCCCCGAATTAGGTGGCCAATAGACAAAACCAAAAGTGAGATTAAATGCCCAACAAACTCGCCTCCTAATTGGTTTCTGGTAATGCATACAGTCTGGCATCCTCTTTGAATCACCTGTCAATCAATTCAAATTTTTCCTCGAACATCGAACGTTTCCTTGCTCCAAAATATGAAAATTTGGGGTCCATTTTAATTTTTTTTATTTTTAGTTTTTATTTGTCATACATTCTGATTAATTTTGGCATCAGCGCCTGAAAGGCATTTTAGCCCCAAAAAGAAATGCCTAAAAAAATTGTTGGGGTCCAATTTCTTTTGTCATTCGTGGGTTTTTTCCTCAGGTCCATACTCATTCCGTAGCAAATATTCTCCCCGATGCAAACCAATACGGAATGGTGGAATCGTTGCCAATAGAGTGAATCAGTTGTGAACTGGCAGCAGCTTAACTCTCCAAATAAAATAAAACTTCCCCAAACCACTGTGGCTCATGTCATTCGCTGTATCTTGAATAGCAACAGGACTGTATAGAATATTCGTTAAATGTGATGTCCTTATAATGCTTTAGCGTGTTGTTGCCCCCACTAAGAAAGTTTTGACGTTTTGTTGTTATTCGTGTTTTTTTTTCCGTACAGAAAACATAGTGCCTCCGCACAACAACAATAGCCGAAAACTAAAAAAAAGAAGAAGAATGGTCCATATAACCTTTAGTCCTATGTCAGCCATGCATTCAGTCCTGCATTCACTCAGTCATTCATTCATTCACTCTTTTATGGCGGACCAACAATACGGTGACATTTGCCGTTCGTAGTACGGCGTCGTTATTGTCTCCAGAATATTGCACCCGGATAACATGGTCCGGTTCATGTGTCACACATACACACTCCCCGGCTACAGGGTTGGATGGCTGTGCTGCATGGCAAAAATTGGTTAAAACTTCAACGAACCCTGCAATGCCTGCGGTAAGGATACTTTTTGTTGGGCTGTTGCTCTTTTTTTATGACTCTCCATATATTAAATTTTTTCCCCGAGCCAGGCCAGTATTGTTGAGCAGCAATAAATAGCCGGTTGGGGGCACAATAGTGAAAAGTTGTGGGTTTTTTTTTCGGTTGTTGTGTAGCCGTTGCTTTTGAAACTATGACGGTTTCCGCGAAAATGGCGGGCTCTACGACGGACTTTTGTTTGTTGTTGGCAACACTTGGAACATGTAAAACATAAATGCCACAATCACGACTACAAAAGGCGGCCAACGACGAACGACATGCATAGCGGCCAATAAAGAGAGTTAAGTAAAAGGTTCTAGAGTTTATTTCACTGGAATTGGCTTCATCTCGGATTTTTATTATCGTTTATGTGCATGTTGTGTTGTCGTGTTGTCCTGGCTTTGTTTCTCGTTTATCTGTTAATATTTATGGATTTGTGTGAGAGTGTATTTGCACTTAGTTTTGTTTTCCGTTTCCGGTTTGTTGGGGATTTGTACGGTAGCAACATTTTAAGCAGAGATTATTCACTTTTCTGTTTTCACTCTGTGAAACAGTGTAAATAAAGGCTAATGCAGCTCTCTAAGGTAAGATTTAAAAGGAAGTCCCCTTGTTCAACGAATTTTTGCAGCTGTACACACTCAGTTGTTGTATGCGATATTATCATAGCTCTGCTATTCCTGAATTTTTCATTCTTGGTGACATTTAGTAGTCTGTAGCTCCGTGCTGAATTCTTTATAATTGCCTGTAGACTGGCCACATCTATAGAAATGCGGTCAACTACTCGCTAGAATAGATAACAGTCAACATGATTTTTGGAGGCTCTATAAAAAAAATGCCCCAAAGTAATTGCAAAATTCCCCAAAAAAAGCCAACAAGTTCTCTAAAAATTGTGAAAAGTCCTCCAAATAATTTAGGAACAATTCCCCCAAAATAATTGTCATATTCCCCAAAAATGTCACAATCTAAAGCGGCATTAACAAAATTGCTAATTACACCGTGTTACAAAAAATAGATTTTTTTCTGTCCTATGAACCAAATGCACATATTCGGAAAGAGGGGAAAAAATAAAAATACACGTGTATCGGCGATTTTCATGTACTCGCCAGAATTTTTTTTTTAAGTTTGAAGTATGAATTTCGTAGTGGCCTGTGTGAAAGCCTTTCGGCCGATTTTTAACCCTTTTTCAGTGATCCAATCGAGCTGATTTTTGGCAGGCAGACTCGTGGAAATGTCTGTATCACGTCAAATGTTTTAAAAACAATTTTTATCAATTCTCAGATTTTCCCCAATTTTTATTATTTTTGAAAAAAAAAATATTTTTTTCACTTTTCTTAGCATAACTTGAAGAGACTCCACATTTTTAAACTACTTAAGCGTTACGAAAAAAAAAAATGTTTTTTGAACTGAAACCTTAAAAAAAACGATAACCATTTAAAAAAAAAAAAAATTTAGGAAAATCTGAGAATTGATAAAAATCTATTTTTTTTGACGTGATACAGAAATTTCCACGAGTCTGCCTGCCAAAAATCAGCTCGATTGGATCACTGAAAGAGGGTTAAAAATCGGTCCGTCACCTGTGACTCGAGATTCTCTCCTTCAGATACCACATCAGTGTTACCTGGTTCAGTATTTGCCCATTCGCCTCCCTTGATGATCTTGTAATCCCACATATGAATATGGTTAAAACCATATGAAACTAAATCCTTGGATTTGACAAGACTGTATAAGGATTCGATATTTGGTATACGAGTCTCAACCGCCTCATTCAATTCGCCGATCTTCCTGTTGTGAGTTGAAATACGGCAATTTCAATTCTTAAAAGCCTTAGAATTACAGATTCCACATCATCTGGAAATGTGTGACTAGAGGCATGTTCCTTAGGTCTGGACGGAATTTCCCTAAACCCACCCACCTTAACAGAGCTCTTGTCCCTAAACGCGGTCAGCTGGATGTGACCCTGGGTGTTAAGCCCGTGGGCTCTTTTTAGACAACATCGAGAACCGCGCTGGCCTGACCTTACCCACCTTCACGGAGCGTTTGTCCGCAAAGGCGGTGAGCTGAATGAGACCCTGGGAGGTGACCCCGGCATCTCCTTCTCAACTTGGGTGTATTCTGAAGACAAAGCGTTCTCAATGTGTCACCACTTTTAGATGGGAATTATTTTATCTCCAACTCCCCTAGAAAAAAAAACTAACAACAAAAAATACAAAAATCGAAAAATACAAAAAGTAGTCAACTTTCGAAATATTTCTGATTTGAAATATTAATAAAAATAATCGCACCTTCGTTGCCTTCTACCAGTTCTTTGAGAACCCCAAAGTGTTTACTAGATAAGAAGTTACCGACTTTTGGTCGATACAAATGGATTCTTAAACCAACTCAAAAAATTTAGTTTTTTCCTTAATGGGGCGATATTTTCAGTTGATCGCCAGGTAAGAATATACGCAGAATTCACATGTGTTTTGTACCGAGCCAGTGGACTTAAATTTTCGATTAACTTTGTTCTTCCAGCCTCTGTTGGACGAGTAGAATGACCGAAAACTATGCGGGTCACAAGGTTTTATAACGACTTTAGAAATTCTGTATTGTTCGAAATGTTGATAAATAACAGTTACTGTTATGGATTTGTTAGAGTTATGTCGAATTATTTTTTTTAAAGAAAAATCGGAGTCAGAGGATTTTTTTTTTAAATTAAGTTTTTAGAGAAAACGTTGTAGAAAATTGTGTAATTTTTTTTTGGAGAAAAATGAATGGGAATTAATAAAATTGTCCATGAACAAATCTTAAAGTGGCTGCCCTATGTCCTCGATGGCCTCACAAATTCTATCTTTGAAGTCTTGACTCGACGCTGGGCTGTTGGCGTAGACCTCGTCTTTCACGTGGCCCCAAAAGGAAGAAGTCGCAAGGTGTTAAATCAAAAGATCTCGGTGGCCAATTGTGATCACCTCTTCCAGAGACAACACGGTCCGGAAACATTTCCCGTAAAGGAGCAATGGTTTCGTTGCTTGTGTGGCACGTAGCGCCGTCTTTTTGAAAGTAAACCGTGTCCAGATCAATATCATCCAACTCCGACCATAAACAAAATCATTAACCATCTCTCGCATGTAGTGAAATCCTTTCATCGTAACTGTTGATCCAATCTCATTTTCGAAAATGTAAGGCCCAATGACCCCGCCGGACCATAAACCGCTCCAAACAGTCACACGTTGAGGATGTAGAGGCTTCTGGGATTTTCCGAGCCCCAGATGCGACAATCTTGCTTGTTGACGTAGCCACCCAGGTGGAAATGGGCCTCATCAGTCAACATGATTATTCAATGGAATTCCAGATCATTTTCATGCATTTCAAGGACCCAATCAGCAAAGACACGACGTTGTTGATGATCGGTCGGCGTGAGTTCTTGTGTTAACTGAACTTTATAAGCCTTAAGACCCAAGTCTTTATGCAAAATAAGTTGTCGTCCAAAGAACAACGAGGAATGGACAAAGCTGGGTTTTCTTCAACACTTTGGGCTACAGCCGCAATATTCTCAGTTGTTCTTGAGCGACGTGGATGGGTTTTATTCTTCACATCACTAACTTGTCCCAACACAGCTCGAATTTGTCCACCAATTTCTGTATTGCGCTCCGACAAGGTGCTTCACGACAAACCAAAATTGCTTTAGTTTTGCAAAGTGTGACTGCAAGATTTTCAACATTTTTGTAGTGAATTTTAATAATTTCAACCTTGTATCGTTCCAATGTTAGTACTGACGTAGTTTCTACTTGTCAAACGATATGAGCTTCAAAGGTGACAGCTACCGAAATACCGAGTGATTCAAAATTACACCTCTCGTTGGAAAACCCTTTACAAAAGCAAGCAAAAAATACTTTACTGACCCAATTAATTGCATTCTTCCCTTAAGCTCTGGAATATCAACTGGAGTTTAAATCACATTCATGGACTCCTACTCGTTGTCCCCGTTTTTCTTCCACCGGAAAACTCCGTCTTGAGAAAAAAACACAGTTTGTGTGTGGTTTTGTTTTAAACTTTTTAATTTTTATTGATCAGTTTAAGAATACAACTAATAATAATTATATATTTTTGTTTTTGTCTTCCTTTTTTTGGTTGGGATTTTCTGGTCTTCTTTTCTTTTTTTGACTTGTGTTTTTTGTTTTTGTTATCTTCAATATACCTTAAAACTTATAAATTTATAAGAAAATGTTTATTTTTGGTTTAAATCATTATTTATTGTTTGGTTTTTTTTTTTGTTATTTGTTTTTTTATTTATTTATTTTGGATCTTACATAAATCAATAATATTCACTTTCATTAATTGTCATGTCTTGTTTTCATGTTATTTTTTTTTTGGGGGGGGGGGGAAGGGGGAGGTTCTTTTTTGTTTTGTTTCTTGAGTTTTGTGTTTGTAGGGTAAATTGATCGTTTTGTTTTTCTTATTATGTTTTTGTTTTCGGTTTTCTTTCCTCTTATAAGTTTGTTTTGTTAAATGTAATTAATAAATTACTATATTTTTATTTATGTATATTTAATATAATTGTTTTTTTTTTTGTTTTTGGTTTTTGTGTGATCGTTTTTGTCTTTTATAGCAATAGTTATAATGATGTATGAAGAGATGTTTGTCTGATTTTCGAATTTACGGTTTGTTGGGTATTATAAACTGGTATAATCGGATGTAGTTAGTTGTATATGGTAGTTATAGATAGATTTTAGATTTTTTTGTTTAGCTATTTACGCCTTAATTTTTTATGTTTTTCTTTTTTCAATATTTGAATCTATCGCTTGAATTTTGTTTATTTCCTTTGTCTGTGTGTGTGTGTACTGTTGTCAGTGTGTAAGTGTCTGGTATGGTTGTCTGTGGTAGTAGAATTCAGTAGAATTTTGTTAAAAACTTTCTTTTTTTTTATTTGCTGGATAAAGAAGATTTAAGGTTTTTCTGTTGTGGTTATTGGTTATGGTTTATGATCTGACTAAAATTAGTTTTAAAAATTCTTTATTTGGGGGTCTGGTGAAGTTGTGTGTGGTTGCCTTTTAAAATGAGTTTTTATGTTCGGCTTTCTTCTTTAGGCTCTTTGTTGCGGCTGCCTTTTATTTGAAAGTTCTACCTTTTTTTTTTGTTGGTCTATAAATGGAAAAGGTTTTTTCTTCTTCTTAGTTTTCGATTTGTTTTCTTTTTTCCGTACGTTTTTAATATCAATACAAATTAAGTTTTTAAAAACTATTTCATGGGTGTTAAGGGGGAATTGGTTTGTTCGGTATGGCTTCTTTGTGTTCCTTTTCTTATTCCGCCCGCTGGTTCGTTCAGCATTTCTTTGCTTCTTTTGTGGCTTGAGTAATTATTACATCAACTATTATTTGTATTTATTTGTTTGTTTAATTAAAATTGATTTTCGGTTTTATTTGTTTTCTGTTTGTTTTGTCGTCTTGTCTTAAATGTACTTAATACATGTGTGTGTTTTCTTAGGTTTTCGGGGTTTAGGAGGAAGGGGGGGGAGAGTTTTTGTCTGTTTTATAATAATTGTTTTTGACTTATATTTTTAAGGTTGTCTTGTTTTGGTTTTCTCGTCTCTTCTCTTACGGTTTTGTCATATTTTGTTTAAACGGAAATATGTCGCTGGTGGTCTTGTTGTGGCTAAGACTTAGAAAGAAAATTAGGCACGTCCTTTGCGGGCACCTGCAATAAATTTTGGAAGAAAAGAAGCAGAAAAATCGTAATGAAAATAAATAATTAGAATGAAATTATGGAAACTACTAAAAAACAAAAAGTATTATAATTATAATTTTTAATTCTATTATTTCAAAAAAAAAATATGCAAAAACCAAAGTCGGGTCTATTAAACAAACCATACAACAAGCCTATAACATAATACCGGGTGTTTTTTGGTTTTTCAGTCTTACTTTTTTACCAGTACTCGCGTATCAAATTTAATAACGAACAACGGTAACACATCATTGCATTTTTTTCTATAAAAAAATCGTACTCTGTAAGAAATGTGTTTCGTAAGTTTTGTCAATTTTATTTATTTTTCATTCCACCAACCCGCATCTGCAGAGTGTGTACTGAGGAAACTATTGCTGCTGTTTCCGCCGGTGCTAATAAAGATCGCTTTCCGTCTATCCATTGACGATCGCAGTGATTGGGTTTGTAGACAGTGGGAAAGATCAAGCTTTAGGAGAGGTATTTCAATTTGTATCTCTAATTTTGTTACTCACACTCAGAGAAATAATCGTCGTAAAATTAATGTTTATGAATGAAAGTTATCTTTTTTTATATTTTTCATAAGTGATTACTGCAGGCTTTAAATGTATTTCTCTCTCTTTTCCTCTCTCTCTTTTCTTCTCTCGCTCTTTTCCTCTCTCTTTTTTTTTTCCTCTCTCTCTCTTTTATTCTCTCGCTCTTTTCCTCTCTCTCTTTTCCTATCTCTCTTTTCCTCTCTCTCTTTTCCTCTATCTCTTTTTCTCTCTCTTTTCCTCTCTCTCTTTTCCTCTCTATCTCTATTTTCCTCTCTCTTTTTTCCTCTCTATCTCTATTTTCCTCTCTCTCTCTCTCGCGTTTCCTCTCTCTATCACTTTTCCTCTCTTTTCCTTTTCTCTATCTTTTCCTATCACTCTCTCTTCCTATCTATATTTTTCCTCTCTCTCTCTCTTTTTCCCTGTCTCTCTCCCTATTTTCCTCTCTCTCTCTCTTTTCCTCTATGTATCCTTTCCTGTCTTTCTCTTCTACATTTCTCTCTTTTCCTTTTCCTTTTCCTTTTCCTTTTCCTTTTCCTTTTCCTTTTCCTTTTCCTTTTCCTTTTCCTTTTCCTTTTCCTTTTCCTCTCCCTCTCTATCTCTTTTCATCTCTCTCTTGCTCTCGTTTTTCCTCTCTCTCTCTCTCTTTTCATGTCTCTCTTGCTCTCGTTTTTCCTCTCTCTGTCTCTCTCTCTCTCTTTTCATCTATCTCTCCTTTCCTGTCTTTCTCTCTTTGCCTACCTTTCTCTCTTTTCCTCTCCCTCTCTATCTCTTTTCATTTCTCTCTTGCTCTCGCTTTTCCCCTCTCTCTCTCTTTCTCTTTTCTTCTCTCGTTTTTTTCCTATCTCTCTCTTTTCTTCTATCTCTCCTTTCCTCTCTTATCCTCTATCTGTCTTTCATCTCTCTTTCTTGCTCTCTATTTTCCTATCTCTGTCTTTCCCTGTATCTCCCTCTTTCCCTGTCGCTCTCTCTTTTCATCTCTCTCTCTTTTCCTGTCTCTCTCTCTCTCTCTCTCTTTTCCTCTATCTCTATCTCTCTCTATCACTTTTTTATCTCTCTCTCTCTTTTCCTCTTTCTTTTCCTCTATTTGTCTCTCTTTTCCTCCATTTCTCTATCTCTCTATCTCTACAATTTCTAGAATCGCAAAACAAACCCCCAATTCTAGGAATTCTGGGATTGCCCTGATTGAAATTATACATTTTGTTTAATATTTTGATTTCTTATACCAAGTCCAATATGTGTGTGTGATTTTCATCCTAATTCTAGGAATTCTGGGATTGTCGTGATTGAAATTCTACATTTTGTTTTATTTTTTCGATTTCTCATATCAAGCCAAATTTTACGGCCATTAGACTATTTTTTTATTGAGTTTTTAAAATTGTAACAAGTGATTTGTTGGTACGGGATATCGGTCAATTCGATACTTTGTATATCGATTACGAAGTTTCTGCAATTCGATAACATGCCCTAAAAACCAACCCAGAATTCGTTCTTTCAACAGACGATTTTTTGTTTCTTTCCCAACGACTTTGGCCTCGAAAGACAAAAACACCAGGCCTTCAATTCCATTAATGAACTTGAAAGACCCTGTAATTGTAAAGCATTTGCTGTTAGGAATTTAGATGGCCCCTTGAATTGGCTGAGAATATGGTTCAATTGTTTGGAATCCCTATTATCATGTTCATTGTAATCGTGTTGAGAGATTACAGAACAAATTTATTAAATTTGCATTATTTTCGGTGCCCTTTGATTCTCCCTTTCCGTCGTATATAGCCAGATGTAGGTTAATACATTTGGAAACGCTTGAAAATCGACGAAGTAAAAGCTCGTTGTTGTTTCTATATAAACTTATTTGTGGTCTTATTGATTGTCCTTTTCTTCTGAGTCGCATTGATTTCAAAGTTCCTACTAGATTACTTAGGCATAATGAATTTTTTAATGTTACGTGCCATAGAAGCAATTACTCAAATTTTGAACCCATTATGAGGTCCATGAGGGAATTTAATAATTTACATATGAAATATGATATAGATTTTTCATTTTCTTTAAGTAAATTTGTCGATTTGTTGAATTTAATATATTTTTAAGATAATGTTTAAGCTAGTCTGTAAGGTTTATGTACCATAGACTAATGAATGAATAAATAAATAAATAAATAAATCGGAATTCCACTCACAATACTGTCTCGAACATGCCTACATGAAAACTACATTTTTCTATTTTTTTTTTTTTTTGAGAATCTAGGATTTGCCATTATTCGTTGACATGAAATTCTGAATTTAAAACAAACTGTCAATCAGATGCCAGCCTTCATGTCAGTGGTGTTCTGCCGATAGAATTTACATCGCATGACACATTTCGCAATACGCGTACATTTTAATAGACTCCTCAAATCATAATCCTGAGTTGATAAGGGGAAGAACGGCGAAAGTCTGAATTTAAAAACAAACTGTCAATCAGATCCCAGCCATCGTGGTGTTTTACCCATAGAAGTGACAAATTTCGCAATACGCTTAAATTTTAATCTTAATTCTGATTTGATAATGGGGAAAACAGCGGGTTAATTCGACGCTAGACCATTAAAATATCATATTTGGTTAACTTTATGATACGACGAAGAAAATACTATATCGACTCTGTTGTTTGTCCCATCCATGTGGTCAACCACATGCAAACATAAATCTTCTCACAAAATACTAAACATTTTTTTTTTATGAAAATCTTCGCCAATTACTCGATTATCCGCCAGAAATTAATTTCCAGCAGTCTCATTACCAAACAAAACTATTATCTAATTGTCCTTGAAATTAATGAGGCCTTAACGGCACGAGATGATAATTCAATACGTCTTATTTGTCATTAATTTCCATGCCCTCAGAACTCGACTCGGAATGAATCATGCATAAATGCAAGTCATTGGCTGTCATCATCATAACCAATGACAATGACTTTTATCTTTTTCCCAATACCGTCTGAGTTGGCCATTTTATTCGCAGACAACAAAGGACTCTAATTTCTAATTTTATATTTTTTCAATTCCCCCCCACCATTGTTGTCCAAACTCATTCATTATCGAATATTTGTATTGTCTGACGGTCTGGTTGTTGACTCTTTTCATTAGTTCACGACAAAGTGCTGTAGCAGGCGAAACTTTAATTAGTTCCTGGCGCCCGAAAGGTGTGTACAGACGTTTCTTCTTTATGTCTTTCCAACAATAGCTTTAGATTTCCCGTTAAAGGGGAAGTTTTTGAAAATAAGTTTTTGAACACATTGCAGATTGTATTTTAAGAGGAAAATTGAAAAAGAAACATTGACCGCATTTCTGGGTAGTAACAAATTATTTGCTCAACTTAAATGGGGGGAAACTGCTGAAAATAATGTGAAATTTATAAAGCTAAATTTAGTGGACAATTCTAGTTATTCGGTATGGACATTGTCAAATCCCTGCTGATCTCAATCTTCTCAACTCGATTCGTAATATTATTACACTAGCCCAACCACACCACTTCCAATATTTCTTATATTTTTTTCAAATTAAATCAAAATCTAATGTAATAACTACCTTCAGTAATCCCCTAAAAACGTTTGCATCTTCACTGTCACCACCCAGACCCAATTGAAATCATTTAAAATAATTACTGCGCAAATGGATCGTTTAATTGAAAATGTAAATTAATATTGTCATTAAGTCTGCTCTGCAGTACAACAAACCCTTCCAACTGTAACACCCCATCCCCACGCCCATCCCAATAGAGTCGACTCGACATCATCTTCGTATGCAATTAAAGTGAATATCCTTACAGGCCAATGCCATCATCCAATACAAAGTAATTCCCTTTAATTTAGCAACATCCTTTCGAACATTGTCTCTCGGTCTTCCACTTTGGCTTCATTGACTTAATTAACTGTGGCGCAAGGAATATTAGGGGGCATTAAATGAGTGGTGGGGTCGCTTCAATGTCATTTACCTTTATCTTTATTTTTGCGCTGTTCCTTGGCAGTCTTATCCTTGGATTTGCCAGGTTTGCAATTCTTCTTAATGACACGTGTTGCTTCGCACGATGGATCGCTTGTTGCTTTCAATTTGTCGGCGCGTGTCATTTGCCCGGTGGCACATTCGGACCAGGAGCCTTTTTCATAGCGGCAAGCTGCAACAACACAAAAAAGAGTAAGAGTAAATTAAATGTGTCCATTAATATTAGAGTTTTTTTTTTTTTTTTTGATTATTAAGGGGAATTAGTTGTTGATGCCCCAGACCCAGTCTCAGAGGGGTAAAAGCATTAAAAGTCAAATGACAGACGGGGAAAAAAAATATCAGCAAATAGTTGATTAAAAACGAAAGGATTATGAGATTACGAGTTCTTGTGGAGAGCCATGTAAATTATGTCATTGTCCTATTCAATTATGACTGCATTAACATGTGACGCGAGCTGTGGTAAGAGGACTGTGATTACTTTTAATTCCCCACCCTTCAGTTCGAGAATCGTACGCATTGACAGTAAAAGGTGACTTTTAGTTTTAATGGCTACTCAAGTGAAAACAAAATAAAGGTACATTCAAAGAATGAAGTGGGGACAATTAAGTCGGATAATATTCAGAGAATGGGAAATATCTAGGCAAGTTCATCTGCTGTTATCATTAAAACGATTTTCCTTTTACATTAAAAAAAAAATGGGAATTCAAGTCAATTCAATTTATGGTCTTCATAGCGTTTACAGTTTTTTGACTGCTCCAGGGTTGGTTGTAACGCCTTATGTCTTCAAAATGTTCCAGTGGCATTTGGTCAGAGGAACAAAGTTACCCAACATCTGTTAAAATATCTAGAGTCTAACTGCCTTCTGACTGATCGACAGTATGGCTTTCACAGAAATCGATCTACTGGCGAACTGAAGGCGTTCCTTTCGGAACGATGGATTCGATCCATTCACCGCCTTGTTGAAAGCAAGGTCGTGGCTCTGGATATTTCCTGGGGCCTTCGCTAGGATATAACACAGTGCACTCATATCAAAACTTATTGCTTTTGGTGTCGATATACCTTCTCTCGATTCATATCGAGATTTCTCAGAGGTCGCCCTATACGAGTTGTTATAGATGTGTTCTCCACAGGGTTCTCTCTCTCTCTCTCCTTCTCTATTTCTTATTTTCATGGACGGCGGTGATGATACGAGATAGTAACCAACTCTATTGTCCGCCTTTCAGTTGTTATAAATAACTAGTAAGTTGTAATGCGCCTATGGCGCCCGTTGAAATATGGAAAAAAAAATTTGTTGAAAAAAAATAATTTTGTTGAAAAAAAATTTTTTCTTGAAAAAAACAAATTTTTTCTTGAAAAAAAAAATTTTGTTGAAAAAAAAAATTTTTGTGGAAAAAAAAAATTTTGTTGAAAAAAATGTTTGTAAAAAAAATTTTGGTAAAAAAAAACATTTGGGGAAAACAAAATTTCTGTACAAAAAAAAAAAAAAAAAATTTATTATTATTATTTATAGAAAATTATAGAATGCCTATTTAAATTCCTACGTACTGCGTGACAGAGTCAGTGAATCAGTGTCGAGGGTAAATATATATTAAAATAATTGCACTGGATCCTCTTTACCTTACAGCCCGATGAATCCGTTAACTATCCAAAGCAGTTACATTTTTACTCTTACAAATATCTGGTGTTGAAATACAGTGACCATTACATCAGTCGCTGTAAAACTCGTCTTCCCTTGAACATATCGTTTCAATCAATTATTAAGATCCTTGTAACCAACCACTGTTCATCTTTCGCATAAGGAGTAAGCATGTAAGCAAATTGTTCGCCGGCTTACAACTGCCTCTGTTTACTGCCTGTGCTTTCGTACCAATCATATCTCTCGGTTCATTTAATTTCTCTCATACACAGAGCTTCCTTCACTATGTCCTTCGGCAGGAGATAAGATTGCTCCGGATGTTACACACAGACTTCATAATGTGCAGTTTATTATGGCTTATTATGCACATATTCACATACTTGTTTGTGTACATGCAGATACAGATATTATTAAAACATTGTAGCCATTGCCAAGTTGTCTAAAGGACATGATACTATGACAAGCCTGACCTCGTTATCGGTCACATGTACACACGCTCACATGGATATTTCGGTTCAGTTTGCATGCCATAAAACATGACAAATTTTGTTAATTTCCTTGTGTCTTTATGGATTTACATGTAATCAAATGTTTGTGTGAGTCTATATTTATGTGTAACATGGAAATTTGCCCATCCTGCCAGTTGGCTGAAAGTCATTATGTCCTCCCCCCGTACCGAAATGCCGGGTATGTCAGCAGGTTTCGACTGCTGTTGAAATAGTTTGTGTTGAACAATGAAATGCTTGAGCCAATTTGCATTTAACAACAGTTTTTGGCTTATCGCAATTTCAATGCGACTGATTGCATACAATGGAAAGGATATCGCCATGACTGTTTTCTCACCAAATGTTGGCACACACACACACACACTTACATATCGCTGTGTTGTTCATGTATTCACACGCAAGCAGTCAAACCTACAGCTCTTTTTTTAGTTTGGCCCACAGATAGACACATTTATTTAAATGCGCTCTACACACTACGACAAAAAAAATGCAAACGCGTTTTATCCTGACTTTTCGCTGGGGGGGTGTGATATTCATTCTGAAATATTCACTCCCACCATTGTATGTTTTTACGAGAATCCAAGAACGAGGATGGTGTGGTGGAGCACTGGCAAAAGCGTTGACAGCAAGCGTCGAACACGACTTGCAGGATATTTACCAGTTCAGATGGGGTGAAGTATTTCTTGCACCGCTTGAAAAAGCCTAAAGACTTGAATTTCGACACTTCGAATATATGGATAGGCCAGCAAGTATCACCCGGTATCTTCATGCCCAGAGCATCAAGAGTATCTGATAGGTCGATGTACACAATGGAACTTTTTGTGACAACAAACACCACTTATTTCCCTTAACATTCTATGAAGGAACAGATGGATAACTCCTCTCGAATCTGTGAGCTGTGTACGGTATAATTTGTGTAGTCACAGACAGACGATAAAGCTGCTAGCATTGACAGGGTGGAAACAACCGCTGAAAAATGTTTAATAGTCTTACCATTTTTCGATCCTGGGTTTACTTGAACCATAGCTGTTAAGTAACGATTACAATGCGTAATAATTACTAATTAAATAACCTAATGATTAAATTACGATTATATCTTGTTTTTCAAGACTTACAATTAAAAATAACAATTAAAAATAATCTAATAGTAATCACGATTACTTGAGATTACTATGGATGATCAAAAATAATCAAATGTAATCAGAATCTTTCAGAGACTACTTAGATTTTTCCTGATTATTTATAGTTATCGGAAATCCAAAGCTTTAATCATAACCCCAACCACGACTATTTCATGTATCTCCCACACAAATGTCCCAACTCGCTTGTGTGACAGTGTGAGGAAAGAGTTTTGCCATTTGAAAAAGAAAATAAGTTTACATTTAGATTTGTGGGGAAATGTGTGAGTTATGGCAGGGACCGCAATCTGGGAACCTAGCATTCAAACATTCATTATAATTTAACTTTTTTTTATCATAGCCATGACTTGATGTCTGTCTCTTCATCCTATCCCAACAGTTCTACGAATACTTTAATCTCCTCTCACACGAATTTTCACACCACCCTCCTGTATATATAAATAAATACAACTTGTTTTTACTTGAAAGGAAAAATAGTTCTGTCTCTCCCCCCCCCATTTTTTTTGTATCAGTGTATGTGTGTGTGCTGCGTGTATGTTATGTTAATGTATTCTTTTGCGATAAGCCATGTTTGGCTTTTATCTGAACAGACAAATACGGCAAACATGGTTCGTTTTGCTTTTCCACATCCCACTTATTGTGGAGCGGAAAAAAAACAGGCCGATATTTTTGTTTTTTGTCGTTTTGGGAGCTCCCTGCAGTCCTTTCAAAACTGCCATACCCAATTCCATATCATTGAAATGGAATTGTTAAACTTTTTTTCGGAAGGTACACTGGAAAAAAATTTGAACTAAATAAGGAATTTTTGCAGGCAATTTTTTAACCGAACGCATTGAAATTATAATTTACTACTTCAGTTACGAATATTTTTTTTCCCTTAATGTTGTTTCAATAAAAAATTAAAATAAATATTAACAAAGTTCGCTATTTTTGTTTTTTAATATCGGGAACACATTTTTTTTTGGCGATTTTATTTAATTTTTCAAATTTGCTATTAAAATTGTTAATTTATCAAAAAAAATTTGGCGAATATTTTTTTATTTTTTCAAAATTTATTACTAAAATTTATCAAAATATTTGTTGGCGATTTTTTTTTTTTAATTATTCAAAATTTATTATCAACATTGTTTATTTAGCAACGTATTATTATATTAAATTTATTTTCAAAAATTTTTATTTATCAACGTATTATTATAAAATTTATTATTTATTATAAAAAAAAAAATGTTGGCACAATTTTTTTTTAATTATTCAAAATCTATTAATAAAATTTATTCAAAAAATTTACTGGTTTGGTTTATTTATCAAAAAAATTATTCAATTCTTTTTATTAAGATTGTTTATTTCGTAACGTATTATTTTTTAATCTATTATTAAAATTTATCAATTTTTTTTTAATTATTGTTAAAATGGTTTTATTTATCAAAAAACAAATGTTGCCGATTTTTTTTTAAATATATTATTAAAATTATCTGAGAAAAATTTGGCGTTTTGTTTTTAATTATTCAATTTTTTTTTTTAAATTGTTTATTTATCAACTTAGTATTATTTCATTATTTTAAATTTATTATAAAAATTGTTTATTTATCAAAAAACAAATTTTGGTGTAATTTTTTTTAATTATTCAAAATTTATTTTTAAAATGGCTTATTATCAAAAATAAAATGTTGGCGAACTTTTTTTTTAGTTATTCAGAAATTATTATTTATTTTATTTGTTATTTTTATTTTAATTTTAATTTTTATTTTTATTTTTATTTTTATTTTTATTTTTATTTTTATTTTTATTTTTATTTTTATTTTTATTTTTATTTTTATTTTTATTTTTATTTTTATTTTTATTTTTATTTTTATTTTTATTTTTATTTTTATTTTTATTTTTATTTTTGTTTTTATTTTTATTTTTATTTTTATTTTTATTTTAATTTTTATTTTTATTTTTATTTTTATTTTTTATTTTTATTTTTATGTTTATGTTTATGTTTATTTTTATTTTTATTTTTATTTTTATTTTTATTTTTATTTTTATTTTTGTTTTTATTTTTATTTTTATTTTAATTTTTATTTTTATTTTTATTTTTATTTTTATTTTTATTTTTTATTTTTATTTCTATGCTAAATATTAACTATATCCCAGATTTTTATGAAATAAATCAGCAATTTTAAGAAGACAACAAGATCAAATCATAAAAAATGTTGCAACTACTCCTCGAAGCAATGAATCTCTACAGCAATTGCCTGACGTTTTTTTCTTTCAGTGTAGGCAGATATGCTCGTTCTCTTTGGTGGAACAATGCAAATTACAATTTCAATGTTTTTTTGTTGTTGTTATCCTCCTTGCTCTTCCCGATGGTTTTGCTGTTGCGGGGTGCTAATGGCATTTTAGTTTTATGTTCCATGTTTGGAGGATTCTCTATAACTCGGTTATCCGTAAAATGTCCAATGTCCTGTGTGTGGAGTGTGTTTATATGAACGGGTTTGGTTGCGCCACATATGGTGGCATTGTGGCTTTAACTGTGTCGTGTGTGTTTTTGATTTTCTATTTGGCTTGAAATAAATACGAATGTTTGTTTTCTTCATTTTCGGCATAAATTACGAAATGTTTGTGGTTGGGTAGGATTTTGTGTGTACTCCTGGCAAGTTTGACCCCATAAATTGCTTAGGAGTTGGTGTGCAAATTCTTTTAAAGTGGTGGTTTTAAGCAAAAGTATTTATTAAATTTGAATTCGCGAATATTGTGAGGAGAAAAGAGATGTTGGATTTAGTTAAAATTGTGCAATGTGAGTCAGTTTTTGATTAGCACTTTTTGTGAATGACTTTTAAAAATGATCCAACATATTTTTAATTTATTGTTCAATTTATTTTTCCAATATTTCGTTCTTCTTTGAAGAACATTATCGGGAAGTACAACAACAATAAGAAATAAATAAAACACACGCAATAGAACGTAGGTCTTTCTTCTTCATTAGAAGAATTCGAACCAACAAAAATGGCTGGCACTGTCGGTTTCACAATTAAGACCAATAATACCGAAGACAAACCCTCAACGATCAGAGAAAACAATCACGTCATTTCAATGAATATTGTCAATTTGTGGAATAAGCAAAACTGATGTTGTTGTGTATAAACATCAAAGGAAGAACATGAATTATTCATTTTCCGCTGACAACCTGTAAAGAACCGTTTTAAAGTCCCTCCCCCACCCCCACTCCCTGTTACGTTCATTACATAAAAAACATTCTGTAAATTGACCGAACATCAGCAATTCCATTGTTCTGCCATGGACTGGCGGAAAATCTTTAACTATTTCCAAAAACTTTTTGAATAGTTTTCCTTATCAAAGCAAAAGCAATTTTGTTAAATAAACAGAGAAAATTTCTTAAACCAAAGCACGTTTGAAACGTGTTTACCTATTTTTTTTTTCATTCTCTTTCTTTTATTTTATAATAAAAACAAATTTCTATAAATGCTGAGCAATTTTACAGCAAAGTACACCTTGGAAAGGCAGCGCCAAAGTCAGAACCGGAAGCAGGAAACAGTGCAACAATGGCCGTGTGGCAGCCATGTATCAGTACAAGTGTGGTGGTCTGTCTAACCGACACGGCAATAACAATTTGTAAGTAATGATTACAGTTGCAGTGGCAACATGGTGTTGCTGGAAAATTGCTATACATTGTGTGTGTGTGTGTATGTGTGTCCCTACGACAGCCATACAACCACACGACACCAATAAGTTTGGTGAACATAATAACTTTTATTAAAACGTTGAAACGTTTTCCTCAGCTCTTCTTTGCCAACCTCCTGGGCGCTGGAGAAACATTTTCAAAATGGCAATTGTTAGACTGCCAATGCTTTGCAATGGCAGTCACGAGCACAACACAATTTAACACGTTAACAGAAGAAAAAAAAACACCAGAACACGAATTGGGTGGTGATGAGAAATATCATCACAAACATTCGAGAATAAAGAAACTGAAAACTACAGCAGCAGCACCAGCTGTAACATTAACGGGTGGCGAGATAAAAAGAAGAGTACAGCAACGACGGACTTTAATAAAGATGATGACTTGTAAGGGCGTAGGATGTGGAAGATGCCTGCATCGCATAATTGAGAACCGAGCTACAAAACAATCCTCGTGACTCTCAAATGCAGACAAATAAAACGATGACGGCTGGGCGGAAATGAGAGGAAGCAGAAAATCGGCCGGAAGTGCCCTATAATAGACTTAAATGTTATTACAGATAATTATGGCTCTGGCTTTCAAAGCGCCAGACAACAACAACGTCTGCAGCGCTCCATATTTGTGACCGTACAATGGTGAACGGTCGGGTGTGAACAAACGTTTTAATGGCTTTGACTTTAAAAAGCAAGTGTTTCCATTTGATGGCTTTTCTCTTTCACACAACGGAAACGGAAGTGAAAATAATTGCCGCGTGAGTCGAAAACGCAATAATGTCAGCTGTATACCCGCTTGAGGGTGTGTGTGTGTGAGTGTGTGTGTCTCTAGGTATACAAGAAATTCAATTCAATTCATATGCACTTACGTGACTCAGCGCATTAAAAGCTTCATTCTTCAGTGGCCGGCAGTAGTCGACTATAGAAGTGATTGCAACCAATTAAGAAACGAAACGATAATAATTTGTTACCCTCTGCTTTCGAATGTATTTTTGCATTGGTCGCAGTGCCAGAATTGCCCTTCGAGGTTACTCGGCCAGAAAGGTGTTGGACGACAACAACCACGGAAGTCGCAGACAGGGAATACCGAGACTCCGGTGGATGGACCAAGTGGAAGAAGACATGAAGATGCTTGGTATCACGAACTGGAGAAGCCAAGCAGAAGACCGAAGTGCTTGGAAATCACTTACAGCCAACCTAAGTAAGTAAGTAAGTAAGAGCAACATGCACTGGGCTGCAGCTTGAACAAAAGTGCCAACTTAGCTGAGAGTGTATTGGACGGAGGTCCAGAATAGGACTTTGAAGTTACTCAGAGGGTTTGAGTAAACGGGCTTAGGAAGGAATTTATGTGGATGGATTCGCTGAATGATAATCAAAAGGATGTGCTACATCCACTGGGCTGTCACTTTAACAAAACAGCCAGTCTGTATGATGTCCTTGGTGGGGGTTTTCCAAAATGATCCAGTGTGAATGCAGGAGAAACCATTTCAGATATTTCAGTCCAACAGTCAACAGAGAAAAGAGATTATTGTGGCAAATGTTTTTACAACGGCAAAGATTTACTTCGTAACCTATGATATTTTTATTATTAAACATTCGTTTTGAAAATGTTTATTAAAACTCTTACGATTTATGGAGGCACAAGACATAACAAAATAGAGTAGTCTTAAAAAAATAGTACAAAAAACAGTTTACAACACCAGATAACCTATGAAAGATTTAAAACATCTTGGTTGAGGGAACCTATAAACCTGGAAGTTCGCTTGGAATTAATTATTAATTGATTTCTTTAATTAACTTTACTAAAAAATGTTTTGAGTGTATGAACAAGTTTAAGGGCCTCTCCCTCTTAATAGACTTCCAAAAGTGGATCTATGAAAAATGCCCACAAAGTGAAGAATGCCCCAAATAAAGTATTCCCCAAAATAAATTAAAAATCCCCCCCTAAAGCCCAAAATAAAAACTTCCTAAAAATATTGAAAAATCCCCTAAACTATTTATGAAAATTTACCCAATGCAAAATCCCCAAATAATAATGAAAAATACCACTAAAAAACAACATTATAAAAAAAATCGCGAGAGGACTTCTATTATGCAAATATCTCACAAAAACAAAACGAAAAATTACCCAAAAATAGAAAAATTGGGGAATATTTTGTTGTTAATTTTTTGTGCCATTTTTCGTATGAAAAACATTAACTCCCCAGTCTTCAGCAGTCTCAAACAGTCTTCAAGAAATTCAGCTCAACGTCAAAGCAAAACTTCGGATATCTGCCAAAAAAAAAAATAATAATTTCACTGATAGATAACATTTACATTCAATGAAATCATTCTAAACAAAACAAAAGTGAAAAATTCGTATACTGCAATTTTTTTGCTATAAATTTAGCGATTGGCCCCTAATGTCAGTGGCAACTCTGGCGGCGGCCAAAATTAAAAGACCAAATAAAAATAATCCACAAGAAGAATCAAAGTTTTTCATTTTTTTTTAATTACAGCCAAAAGACATCGGAAGTTTACTTTTGCGCCACCTGTTATGAAATTTTCACTTTTGTTTTGGAATTGCTTTCATTTTT
The DNA here is from genome assembly GCA_958296145.1 of Hydrotaea cyrtoneurina. Taxonomy (NCBI): domain Eukaryota; kingdom Metazoa; phylum Arthropoda; class Insecta; order Diptera; family Muscidae; genus Hydrotaea; species Hydrotaea cyrtoneurina. The sequence goes on from OY282515.1 coordinate 14,195,435, forward strand.
ATTTTGGAGTGATATTGCATAATGAAAGATATACGATTTTTTATTTATTAATTTGTGCCACTTTTCATTGGCAGATATACATAAGAACGATTTGCATTCTTGTTTACATCACATACTCGCTTTCAAACACAACAACTACAGCAGGTCCAAAACTAACAACTCAGTCTACTTTTGAAATACGTTGTAGCTTCCCTAACACGCCGATCTCGTAGGCGGATGGACAAAATATTCTTATTCTTTCAAAAGACCCATCGACTAAAATTAACAATGCCCCAAATGAAGAATTCCCCAAAAATAAATGAAAAATCTCCCCAAAAGCTCAATATGAAAATTTTCCTAAAAATTCTGAAATTCTTAACCAATGCAAAATTTCCCAAATATTATGAAAAAAACACCAAAAAAAAAAAACAACAATAGATTTTCGTAATGTGAAAAAAGTGTATTTTTTCAACAAAAAAAAAAAAATCAAAAGTATAAAAAAACAAAGTGCTCTGGTTTTGTTAATTCACTTGGCCTTATAAAAAAAAGGACCAAAAAAGTTAAAAATTCCCCAAATGATGAATTTCTCAAAATTAATGAACAATCACCTCCAATATGAATATTTCCCCAAAAATCCCAAAAAAATGGGCAATTTTTCATTGTTATGAAAATTAAGTTTGGGGAATTCTTCATTTTTAATGCATTATTCTTTTGTTTGAAAATATCCCAAAAAGAAAAGTTCCCAAATTTCATATGAAAAATTAGAAGAAAAAAATATGAAATATTATTGTCTAAAAATTATGAAGAACTCCCTAATTTTTTTGGTGAATTTTTCAGATGAATTATTACCTAAAAATTATGAAAAATTTCCCCAATTTTTTGGAAAATTTTTCTTATGAAATATTACCTAAAAATTATGAAAAAAAAATCCCCAATTTTTTTGGACAATTTTTCATATGAAATATTACCTGAAAATATGAACAACTCCCTAATATTTTTTGGAACAATTTATCATATGAAATATTACCTACAAATTATGAAAAACTCCCCAATTTTTTGGGACAATTTTTCATATGAAATATTACCTAAAAATTATGAAAATTTCCCTATTTTTTTTGGAACAATTTCTCATATGATATATTACCTACAAATTATGAAAAAATCCCCACTTTTTTTGTAAAATTTTTCATATGAAATATTACCTAAAAATTATGAAAAACTCCCCAATTTTTCTTTGAAATTTCATATCAAAAATGTCCCAAAAACAAAAAACTAAATGTTCTCTAAAAATTATGAAAAACTCTCTGATTTTGTATGAGATTTTTTTTGGATACTTCTTCATTTTTTGGGGCATTTTTCAATAAGCCTTTTCAACTATCGCCATGTACATATGAGGATGATTTTGATTACTTACTTATTTCCCTTAACATTCAATGAAGGAACAGACGGGGAACTTCTCTCGAATCACTGAGCTGTGTTCGATATAATTGTGTATACTCACTGACCCGGGACCTGCTGTTTAAAGCGGGCTCCGAACTACTAATGCTTTTCTAGATAAGTTTTACATGGCTTAGAGATTGCTCTCTTACTCGTAAAGTCGCCAACATTTACGAGGTGGAAACAGCCGCTGAAAAATGTTACCCGGTTTTGAACTCGGGTTTTTCTGTGTGATAGTCGCACACACTACCTACCACACCACGGCCGTCCACAACAAATTTGAGTGCTACAATTTTTAAATCATGCCATCGTCAATCATCGCTTTATGAAGAAACTATTTTTATGAATTTCCTATTTCTGTAAGAATTCTGGTACGCAACTTAAAATGATTTTTCATTGTTTTTTGTTTATAAAGCACATTAAAGCGGATTTTTAAATTCAGCTCAAGGAATTTCTTAACAATGAAACACAGTTTTGAAATAGTTTTCCCATACTCCTTTAATTTTTTTTTAAAATTGTATGAACAGTTGGAAATTTGTCAAATTAACCACAAACTCTGAATTACACTACCTGTTTCGTAAGAAGTGTATGACGCGCCATCTGTTGGATAAATTCACATTTGCCCTATAGACTGTCTTCGACACCGGCAAGAACGTACGTTTAAAGCGTTTTCCAGCATTTTAGCACTGGGGATTCATATTATGTGGGTGTACGTAACTTAAATAACCTGTATCATTTTCTTTTTTAATTGCAATACAAAGTAAATTTATATTCCAATTTTTGGTTTCAAGGGTGAACCGGGTGACACACCGGGTGACCATATGGCTAGATTTTTGCAGCGACAGACCAAAGCCTCGAACCCACAACCCCCCACGCTGATAGACAAGCACTATCATCTTTATTTCCCCCAATTAAATTCACATTACGTATACGTACCAAAGTACACACTCATTTGGTTTTTGTGAATCACGTACCACAATTACACGGTTCTACATTTACTCATATTACATATACGTCGCTGAATAAAAAAATATGTTTTTATACACTTACCTTTCTTGCATTTCTTCTGGATAGTTCGGGTCTGATCACAGGCTGGATCTCCCTTTTTCAATGTCAACGTTCTTGAGCGTGTATTGGTCTTCGTGTCACATTCAGTCCATGGATTCTTGCCGTAGCGACAGGACAAACCTAATTTGCCCAAGGCGCACAAAAAGACGAAAGAAAGAAAGTAAAAGAAAGGAATTCCAGATTAAAATCAAATAAATCCGGCTGCCATTTAAAATGCAATACATTTCTTATTTTTATGCGAAAAACATAAAAGTGATTGCATTTTATTAAATCAGATTTAATGCTCGAATTAAATTAAGTAAAATGTTATTGTCGGTTTCATGCTTGCACTCGTACGAAATACTCTGGCATTGTGAGATTTTATTTTATTTATCACTGAGTCAGAGTTTTTCGGGTGGTTGTCTTGTTCTTCTTCTTCTTCCTCTACAGTCGCTGTCACTCTGGTGTGCACTTAATGGCTGGCAGTAACTATAAATCGTTTTCATTTCTTTTCAGTTCACTTCTGGGTGTGTGTGTGTGTGTGTGTGAGTTTGTGCGTCTGTTAGAGATTTTAATGTATGGCCATTTCCGGTTTCCGCTTTACGAAATGAAAGTCATTTATCCTTTGTGTGCGTGTTCATTGGGATGTTTTATTTGTCACTGTTCCTTGACGCATTCCTTTCGGAGAATTTTATAGAATTTCCTTTTTTTTTTGTCTGTTGTTGAGATTTTCTAAAATGTATAGCACATAATTGATATTTACAGCCATACACTGCACAGACTGTCTCAAGCTTTGCTTTTTCACTGAAGCCAACGGAAATTGTATAATGTTTTGGTGTGTTGGAAATGAATTTGAACTAAATTTTCTTTTGTCTCCATTAAATTTTATGCAAATCACATTAAAACGTTCGCCGAAATTACCCTTGGTACATTGATATAATAAACGAATTTACAGTTTGTCATTGAAATCTTTTCGTAGAGCTTTGATTGCGACTGTGATTTTAATCTTTATCGGAATCCTATTTTTGGTGACAAAAAAAAAAAACTTAATACCTCTGCAGATCGAATTGGTGGTATTTCATGGAGAACATTTCGATGGGATGTTTATGCGGTTTTCACGATATGAAGCTGTAGGTTTGATAGGAACAATTCGCAGTTACAATCGGTTTGGCATTGAATTAATATTCAAGGGTGATTTAAATAGGTATGGCGATATAATGTGTATATCCACTGTGCTTATTTATTTTAAAATATTTGAGAAAACAAAATGTTGAAAACACACTTCACTATAAAAGCGATACGAGTTTGGCAAATTGGAAAAATCGAATAAAAAAATTTCAAATTTCAAAATTGGAAAATCTAAAATTTTTTCAAATTTTAAAATCGGAAAGAATAGAAATTTTTTTGTATCAAAAAAAAAAGGAATTTTTTAAAAATTGGAAAAATCAATTAAAAAAAATGTAAATTTTTCATATAAAAAAAGTATTTTTAACATGTAAACAGTTGGACAAATTGGAAAAATCTAATAACATTTTTTTCAAATTTCAAAATTGGAAAAGAATAGAAATTTTGTTATATAAAAAAAAAAAGGATTTTTTAAAAATTTAAAATTTGAAAAAATGGGAAAAAAAATGGGAAAAATCTAATAAAATGTTTTCAGATTTCAAAATTGGAAAAATCAAAAAAAAAATTTAAAATTAAAAAAAATCTAAATTTTTTCATATATAAAAAAAATTTTAAAAATTTAAAATTTTCCAAATTTGAGATTGATTTTTCATTTAAAAAAAAAGTATTTTTCACATGTAAACAGTTGGACAAATTGGAAAAATCTAATAAAATGTTTTTAGATTTCAAAATTGGAAAAATCTAATAAAATGTTTTTAGATTTCAAAATTGGGAAAATCTAAATTTTTTTCAAAATTTTAAAATTAAAAAAGATCGAAATTTTTTATACCAAAAAAAAAATATTTTTTAAAAATTTAAAATTTTCCAAATTTAAAAATTGGAAAAATCAATTCAAAACATTTTTTAATGTAAAGAAAAAAGTATTTTTCACATGTAAACAGTTGGACAAATTGGAAAAATCTAATAAAATGTTTTTGAAATTTCAAAATTGGAAAAATCTAAAATATTTTTCAAAATTGTACAATTAAAAGAAATCGAAATTTTTCTATATCAAAAAAAAAAGTATTTTTTAAAAATTTAAAACTTTCCAAATTTTAAAATTGGAAAAATCAATTCAAAACATTTACATTTTTTTAATGTAAAGAAAAAAGTATTTTTCACATGTAAACAGTTGGACAAATTGGAAAAATCTAATAAAATGTTTTTGAAATTTCAAAATTGGAAAAGTCTAAAATATTTTTCAAAATTGTACAATTAAATGAAATCGAAATTTTTTTATATCAAAAAAAGAATATTTTTTACAAATTTTAAATTTTCCAAATTTAAAAAATGGAAAAATTAATTACAAAGAATTTAAATTTAAAAATCTAAAAATTTTTCAAATTTTAAAATTGGAAAGAAATGAAATTTTTCTGTAACAAAAAAAAAATTTTTTTTTTAAAAATTTAAAATTTTAAAATTGGAAAAATCAATTGAAAACATTTAAAAAACAAAATTAGAAAAATCGAAATGTAACAAAAAAAAAAATTTTTTTTTAAAAATTTAAAATTTCAAAATTTTAAAATTGGAAAAATCAATTGAAAACATTTAAAAAACAAAATTAGAAAAATCGAATTTTTTTTTCAAATTTCAAAATTGGAAAAAATTCTAATTTTTTCATATCAACAAAAAAGTATTTTTTAGGTGCAATATGAACAGTCACATCGAAATAGGAAACAAAACCTTAAGACAAATATTGTAAAAAGGTTTACCCCATTTAAAATTGCAAAATACAGAAAGTAGTCAACTTTGAAAATATTTCGAAAATATACACAATTGTGCGATTTTTAATGTTAGCCACTTTAAATAATCCCTCACTTCTTGTCTACAACCAATTTTTTACAAAACTGAAAAATGTTTGCTACCTTAAAAGTTACAGATTTTTTCCCGATGGAATTGGATTGTGAACCACTGTGCGTCATCTGCATCCCTATTCCACGTTTCGCCCTTCAACATTTCTCCTAGCCTGACCAACTCCGTTGGAGAAGTTTCAAGGTGTCGGCGCAAGCAGACTTTTACTTGGCGTGGAGTTTTGATCTCAAAGATTAACACAACACATTAGGTAACCCACATGGAGAATTCTGAAGTTGGCTTCTCGAATGAACCGGTTTTCACTGGGTTCACTTGGTATACTTTCGTAGCCGCATCGTAGTTACCCCATATGTGTTGTTTTAAGACCTTTGCGGTGTGAGCATGCAAAACTCACGAGAGTCTCTATCATCTGCTGAGAATGTTAATGACAAAATCGTCAAGATTAATCTGTAATTGAATATAATACTGATCAGCAATGTACAATATGAACCATAAGGTTGTTAAATAAGCAGAAGCTGACAAGTGAGGTTTTCCGCTTGTGAGTTCCATAAGATTCGTGTCAGTTTCTGGACCGGTTTTCGAACCGCTAAATTTTCTATTATCTGAGGTTGCTAATCCTGCTAAACTATTCAAATAAATGTTTTCTTGACAACATACGGAAATATCTTTCGGTTGTCGAGTTAGGGTTAGGGTTTTTCATTATGTGTTGGATTGTTGCCTGGTGGTTGATCTAGATTTAGTTTATCTACATTGCTTATGCAACTGAAATTAAAGTTAAATTGAAGATTCAAGCAACGAGTCCACTAATTAAATGGAGGCATTCCCTTACGAATCCCAGAAGACCACCCATACATGTCTTTCGCTCCATTGGGTTCATGATGGCAGCCCAAACATTTCGCATCGGCATTTGTGGCAAAGCTGAAATCTAATGTCGCCAGTATACATGTGTACATACATCACCATGTTCTTCAACGTTGCATACACTGGGGGCGCTTTAAATTATTTGTACAGCCGACTTATTCAAAGCCCTAAGAGGTTTATCCACCTTTTTACCAAGTACCAATTACAATATTTATACTCTTCATCATTCATTCATTCATTTGCCGTTCCTTTATGCTGCCACCTTTCCACTTTAACCTTTGCTTTGTAAATATTTAAATTATCATTTCCTCGTTTTTCCGTTTTCACCTCTCCTCTGGAGGGAGGGTGGCGTTGTTTTTATTTCCCCCCTTCTTTCACTTGCTCTGCATAATCCTCAAAAATGTACTTGTCAAACTCAAACATTGACTATATCATCGTTATCCAGTCGCTGGGTTTGTGACGATAACCGGGCCTGCCGTTGTTACGTCGCCATACGGCGAGGCGGCGCGTATGTACGGGCTTACCATTATTTATGCACTCACATTCACATTCACCCAATGACAGCAGGAGGTGACCATAGGGAAAAGGGTCAGGGGAGAAACGGGCGGGTGTGTAGGGCACGGTTTGTTTGGTGAGAGGGTGGTGGGTGGTGGATGGTGTGCCGTGTTGTACTTACCGTCGTTCTTTGTGCCGCGCTCGTTGCGTATTAATATCTCATGATCGTCTTCCTCCCAGATTTCACCCTGTGATGCTGTTGTCGGCTGTGTCTGTTCGCCAACTGGCAGAGCTAATGGTGTCTCTTGTACTTCTGTTGTGCCATATGCTAAATGTGGCAGCATTGACAATGAGGCCAATGCCACCACCATTATTGTGCATACTGATGAGACAAGTTGATTATGGTGGCGGTAATGTTTCATTTTGTTCTGTTTCTGTTCTCTGCGCTTTACTGGCTCTGAGGGTATGCGGCGGCGGCGTCGGCGAGAACGATGTCAATGGTAATGATGATGGTGGCGATGGGTGCTGGCACTGGTGCCGTTGTCTCAGTCCTTTTGATGGTTAGTCCAACAAACGTTCACTACGACGTATATGTGCCAGACGGTGCGGTTGATGTAGGTGCGATTATGCGAATTGTGAGTCCAGAAGCCTCTGTATTGATTTTGCTGGTGCTGGCGGTGGTTGTTTTTCCTTGTGCAGAATATTAAGTGAATCTTCCGAACGAAAGCCTGCAAGCACAAGACACAAAACAGAGGATGTATGAGTTACAGAAGCGGTGTACAGAAAAAATGTGGAAATAAAATTCAAATTAATTTTAAATAAAAGAAAAACAAATACGTATGAAAGGAATAGCAACATTTGTGTACGGCAAATGGTCGCACCTTCATGTGTACGTTGGAGGAAACAACTGTGAGTGGTCTTAATGGAAATCATGATGGTGTTCGAGTGTGTGGGAAAATTAGAGGATATTTAGAATGATAAACAAAAAGAAGAATAAAGCATTAGGCGAAAAATAGACAGATGTAGCAATTTGCCTGTCTGTTTTCATAAAACTAATTTGTTCTTTTGTTGGGAATCCCCAAAATTAAAGGCCAATGAAAAGGAGTTTTCCCAATAGTAATGGCTAGCTTCCCAAAATATAGCTAAAAACTATAATCGAATGCATTTATCATATTTATTTTATTTTTCATATTTTATTCTTTCTTTTGTATTTTTTATGTTTTATTTTTTTATATATATTATTTCATGATATTTGTTTTTTTTTTTATTATTTACTTTTTATTTTTTTTATTTTTATTTTTTATTATTTTTTATTTATTTATTTGTTTTTTGTATTTTTATGTATTTTTTATGTTTCGTATTTTATTTTTTATATTTATTTTTATCAAACGAATAAATAGTATGTTTCATGGTATTTTCATATACTAGTATTTATTTTTTATTGTTTTTATTTAATTTTTATTTATTTGTTCTTTATTTATTTTTTTTTATTTTTTGTTTTATTTTTTATATTTATTTTTATCAAAGAACGAATTTGTTTTTCATTATTATATATTTTTAATTTTTTCTTTTGTAATTTTTACGTTTTAAATTTTTATGTTTTATAAAAGAACGAATTTGTTTCATGATTTTTGTTTTTCATTATTATTTATTATTTACTTTTTTATTTTTTTATTTTTATTATTATTATTTTTATTACTTTTTATTTATTTATTTTTTTTTGTTTTTATTAGTATTTATTTTTTATTATTTTTATTTATTTATTATTTATTTGTTCTTTATTTATTTTTTTATTTAATTTTTATATTTTATATTTTATTTTTTGTTTTATTTTTTATATTTACTATTATCAAAAGATCGAATTTGTTTCATGATTTTTCCTTATTATTTATTTTTCTTTTGTATTTTTTACGTTTTAAACCTTTTCCAGAAAATGTTAATAAATTCTTAAAAATGCTTCGATGTATTTTATGTTTAATTTTTTTATATTTATTTTTATCAAACGAACGAATTTTCGTGATATGGGCATTTCCGCCGATCCGTACGTTCGCGACCCACGGAAATGACCATATTTGTTTTTTTTTTAATTTTTATATTTTATATTTTATTCATTCTTTGGTATTTTTTATATATATATTTTTATAATATATTATCAAACAAACGAATTTGTTTCATAATATTTATTTTTCATTATTATTTATTTTTTAATTTTTGTTATTTATTTTTAATTTTTTTTTAATTATTTTTAAATTTTTTTGTGTATTTATTATTAATTTGTTTTTTATTTATTTTTATATTTTATTTTTTATATTTTATTTTTTGTTTTATTTTTTATCAAACGAATTAATTTGTTTCATGATTTTTCCTTATTATTTATTTTTCTTTTGTATTTTTTACGTTTTAAATTTTTATGTTTAATTTTTTTATATTTATTTTTATCAAACGAACGAATTATCATGATATTTGTTTTTTTTTTCATTTTTATATTTTATATTTTATTCATTCTTTGGTATTTTTTTTATATATATTTTTATAATATATTATCAAACAAACGAATTTGTTTCATGATATTTGCTTTTTATTAATATTTATTTTTTAATTTTTATTATTTACTTTTTATTATTTTTTTTTAAAATTTTTTGTGTATTTATTATTAATTTTTTATTTTTTATTTTTTTTTTATTTTTTATTTTTTATTTTTTATTTTTTATTTTTTATTTTTTATTTTTTATTTTTTATTTTTTATTTTTTATTTTTTATTTTTTATTTTTTATTTTTTATTTTTTATTTTTTATTTTTTATTTTTTATTTTTTATTTTTTATTTTTTATTTTTTATTTTTTATGAAAGGCCACTTATTTTTATTTTTTATAAATAATTCCCAGTTTGGCAAAGGAACTTCATTGAACTTCATTGAAAATAACTCCCAAAAACAACCATTTTTTCAAGAAAATCCGATTTGTGCCACAAAACCGTAAATTTATTAAAATAAAAAAACAATTTTCCGACATTATTCTTAACAAAGGTCTTTTAAATTTCTATGAATGCGGGGGTAAACCTTTTCCAGAAAATGTTAATAAATTCTTAAAAATGCTTCGATGTATTTTGAAAATTAAATATTCCCATTATCTATGGAACACGATTTCATTTATGCTCTGCTCTTCCTCAGAAAATCGTATTTTTCAAACAAAATATCAATAAACTGCTGAATCAAATCATGTCAGGTGTTTGTGGCAAATTCGCATCACGCTGGTGGACTAATATTATGTGCACTTTACTTTACACCCTAATGCCAACACACACACATTTAGATGTTAATGAAAAAAATTGCCTTTGTTTTCTCAAACAGGATATTATGCATGCTGTGGGTGTACTCACGACAAGCTTTGGTAATATGAAATGAATCAAATTGTATTGTTCCTTCTGCTCGGTGATATGAAATTGCTGTCAATCCTTGGAAATGGGTTTAAAAATTTGATTTGACTGACAGTGTGGATGCACTGTAGGTGTTTTGGCGACTTAACCACAGCATCAAATAATTATTTTGCCATTGAAAAGCCACAAGTCCGTTGGATAATTCTAAAAACCATAACCAAATAACAAAATTTGCGTGTTTGTCGTGTGTTTTATTTTTCGGGGTTGCTCGCTGGGTGTTGTCAGAGGCAAAGCCGCAGAAAAAACACCCTACAATTAAATTATGCAGCCTAACAGGAAAGTAAATGTAATTAAAAGCATAATTACTTTACACATAGATTAGCACACACACATGCAAACACACATATTAATACAAAATACCATTCGCTTACTGTGGACGGCCACCCCGGGGCGTATGCTTAATATTTAATGACGGTGTGCAACACTCATGCGCTCAGGGGTGGGCAATGGCAATCCTTTTATATCTTGTTATCCCACCATCACCCACACGATGGGGCTGTACTTTGTGTATTTTGAATACAAAAAACTCTTTAATCGCTTATTTGTGAATTGTAATGAACGGTTTTTGTGCTCCTACGTCAGTGTGTCCATTAAAATCCCATTTTATGTGAATTCTAAACTTTAATTATGGCATATTTGCCCGGCTTTTATTACATTTTAATGGCAATCTTTTATTTGAAAATTTCTCAAATTGTTCAATTTAATGTGACTTTTCTGGATTGAAGTGGTTCTGTTATTATTATTGTTATGGTTATATGGCAAAGCAAAGTTCTTAATAACATTTTATTATGATGGACTTTTTTTTTAAACAAACTCAAATTTGTCGCAAGGGTCATTAGTTCAAAGTTATATTTTTCTGTCTTTGAATATTCTATTGCAATAGAAACATTTTGTCGTTAAGAACTTCAATTGAAATTATTCTGGAAAATGATGGAAAAAATTGCAGTGAAACGTTGGATGAAAGCAATGAAATAAATAGGCTCAATGAGGAATATAACCAGTAAAAAATACACTAACCCCTGTATTCATAAGAATTTAGGAAAAAAAATTATAAACCTTTCGTAAGAAAAATGTGTGAAAATTGTTTTTTTGTATTTTTGAATACTAATGCAAATTTTGTAAAGTTACTGGACATAATTCGGAGCTCCGAACAACTTCCGAGTATTCACGTTGAATTCTTACACTAAAAAAGATCACTTTGTCTTTTAATATGAATGCCAGTTTCAGAGTTATAGACAAATAGTAGTACATTTTTTTTTGATTTTTAATTCGGATTTTTTTCCCATTAGTGCCTTTTAGTCTGAAAAGACGTTGTTGGTTGAAATACATTTTAAAAAAAAAATTTCTTAGCTAAATTATTTTTTTTTATCTTTAACTTTGGTGTCTTTTAATATAACCGTTTTGGTTGAAATAAATTTAAAAAAAAATTCTTAGCTAAATTATTTTTTTTATCTTTTTTGGTGTTCATATTAAAAGAATGTCAGTTTCAGAGTTATAGACAAATTGTAGTACATTTTTTTTTTCGATTTTTTAATTCGGATTTTTTTCCCATTAGTGCCTTTTAGTCTGAAAAGAAGTTTTAAAGTTATAAGTCGAAATTTTGAAAAAAAAAATATTAATTGAATTTCGGTAATTTTTACCTTTAGTGCCTTTTTGTCTGAATAGCAGTTTTAGAGTTATACCAATTTTAGTCAAAGTCCTTCATTTTTGGATTGTTTTTGTGAAAAAAAAAATCCGTTTTTAATAATTTAACATAAAGCCTCATATCCTACAAATAAAATGAGTTATTGTTCCTTAAATCGGTTGAGGATTTTAGCATTAATAAACAATTTAGTAAAGGCGCATTCTGGACTAAAAAATCTATAACCTTGAAACTGTTAACTAAATATTGATTTAAAGATACAACAGGCAAATATTAAAAATAATTAGGTGATCAATTTTTTAAAATTTTATTTTAATAAAATCGGTTGAATCGTTTTCGAATTATGTTCATTTTTATTTTAAGACCTCATAATTTTATTTTAAATATTGAATTAAATTCGGAAAATTGTGTGAAAGAAAAAAAAAACGTTGACCAAAGCCAAACAGAGGTCGAGCAGAATTATCCTCGAAGATTGACAAGTTGTGGACAAAGCAAAACTCAAAGTTATCAGAGGCCAAACTGATTTTTATTTTCTGGAACCTTCGCTAACCGAAGGAAAGTAGGCCAACGATGTCATCGCTCCACTAGCTAAAGGTTTTTGAAATTCGGGTAAACTCAGTTTTATGCTGTTCTTTTACTACGGATTTTTTCTCGAAAGGGAGTGATTCTACCTAATATTTTATGGATTTCCTTTCATATAAATGGATTTCAGGTTAAGCCATACAAGAGGAATTTGAAAATTGTGCTGTAATTGCACAGAATTTTGTAAACTTTGTTCGATAAATCCAAATTTAAAATTCACAGTAGTTACATTTTGACCGTCAAAATTGTTGGGGGGTTCTGAGGTTTGAAACGTGAGTCCCCATGGCCCTATTAACATTGGCCACAAGGTTTCATGACAATTTGACCAAACGCCAGATTTCTTGTGGAATGGCTGAACTCCATGCGTATGAGCTATATCAGTTCATATTTATCATACGCCCCCTTGACAGAATAAGAGAACGTAAAACAGCAGTGATGACCATTAACCACAACCTCCGATTACCTGTTAACTGTAGTTAAAGCCCGCCATCTTTTAATCGTAGATTCTGAAAATGAACCTACAACTTTTATTTACTTGACTTTGGCAATTACAGCAATTTGTTATGTTAGCAACATACAATAAATCTGCATAGTTTTTCTGTTACGCCATTAGGAAAACCGCATAACTGAAGCAAATGACAACAACTTAATGTACATAAACAAAACTGACTAACAAGTAACAAAAAAACAACAGTTAGTGAAGTGCAAAAGTGAATAGCAAACAAACGGCTCCAATATTTGCATAGACACACACACACACACACACCGTACACCGCACCGTACGCTTTCCTTGGGTAACAGTTTGTGTGTGCGTGTGTGTCTGTTGTGATTGTCTTTGTAACTGTGTGATGAACCTCAACTATTTCCGGTTTATGTGAGTTGTGATCTATTTTTTGTTATTGCTGGTGGGACTAATGGTTTTCCTCTA